>OZ005742.1:79341441-79941441 GCA_963930735.1 Dioctria linearis
AAGTCTAACTTTAGCCTTATCGTCTAGTTTAGCACCATCCTCCTTGAATAAATCTTCAAAGCGGGAAAACCATGCGTGAAACGTTACTCCATTATCTGGGTCGTACAAAAATTCGGTAATATTATTTGCTAAGGAATCCATTGTAAATTCGGTTCCTTTTCCCAAAGTCGCAGTGTCAGAATTACTTGTTTGAAGTGTTTGGAACATTTGTTGTTGAATCTCCAACAATTTCTGTTGTTGTTCGATCAACTGAAGCAATTTTTCCATCTCCGCCATTTTGCAGTGAGCATGAAAATTCTCGAACTTGTTCCAATTAAATATATTTTTTATATTTTTCCAAATCCTCGTCGCCACTTTTGTTACCCACTTCGTAATTAAAAGACCGACTACTGACTTAATGATTTAATTACAAAAGGTTACATAAATTGCTAAAATTATATCTTTCTGGGAAGCCGACAAGACGCGCGTACAATATGTGAAGTTGGACTCAAACCTGTCAGTGTCCACGTCTTGAATTGGTTGCGTTCAGTCTGAGCTGCCAACATTGGTTGCGTTCAGTCTGAAGATGCCAACAATATTACATACGAATTTGGATTATAAAAAATGTTCCCCTTCAGAATGTCAGAATTTCATTACTGCCATTACGAAATGAATACAAACAGAGCACACTAATACATTTCGCCGAGATGCTTACGTTTTCACCCGATATGCCGTTTCCTTATTAGTTATTTATTCAATGACTATAGAAAGCAAGATACTGATATGAAATAGGGTTAAGATTGTTACAAATGCACTAAACGTATTGTTACGTGCAATAGAAAGAGACAACTGGTGACATCTACTGGCAATAAACAACTTCAGGTTCGGAGAGTAAATGACTTCAGGTTCGGAGAATTGATTATGAAAGTTCAGGAATAGAACAAATAGAATAGTCAAGAAGCTTTTGGAATAGAACACTCCAGAATAATCCGGAGTGTTTCTAGGGTATAAATATAACAGTTGTCATCGCCAGAAAAAGAGTCTTGTTTTAGACGTTGCAGTGTTAAGAAGCGAAAGTAATAAAAATAAAGTGTGTAATTAGATTGCGATTATTGAAAGTACAGTGTTAGCGATAATTAGAGTTGAGTTGATTAAATGAATGTTTGTGAACTTTATATGATTTAAGTGTAATAAAGAACTTATATATTAATTATTTAATATTGTGTTTTAAATGAACGAACCAAAGGCCACGCTCGCAACAACTGGTGTCAGAAGTGAAATAAATTCGAGAAATAAAGTGGTGGCAATTAACTAAAAATTAAAAGAGTGATTAATTTTGATAAATTGTGTTAAATTGTGAAACTTCTGGAAAATAATTTATATTCATCTATAAGAGAATTACTAAAATAATGGGGCGCAAAGTGGACGAGCTTCGAACGCAGGATTTGAAAGTGGAGTTAGGGAACCGGTCATTACAAACGACAGGCATAAAGAAAGTTCTAGTCGAGCGACTTAGACAATCTTTGATAGAGGAAGGAAAGAATCCTGAAACATTTGTTTTCGAAGAGAACTTGGAAGAAATCGAAGTTGAAGAAGCGCCTGCGATGAAAATGGAACAGCTTTTGAGTACTTTAATGAGCAAAATGGAAGCCCGTTTTGATGAACAAAAGAATTCTCTCGAGGAACAAAAGAATTCTCTGGAATCACGTTTAGATGAACAGAACAAATCTATGGACGAACAAAAGAATTCTCTAGAATCACGTTTAGATGAACAGAAGAAATCTATCGAGGAACAAAAGAAATCTATGGAAACCCGTCTGGACGAGCAAAAGAATGCTTTTGAGGAACAAAAGAATTCTTTGCAGAATTGTCTAGAAACTTGTTTGGAGGAACAGAAGAAATTTCTGAAAGTTTCATTAGACGAACAAAATATGAAAATTGAAGGAATACAGCAGGAAGTGTTGGAAGTTCGACAACAAGTGTCGGGAGTACAAAAAAATGTCACGGAACAGCTTGATAACTTGAAAGCAGATCTGGAAAGAATAAAGCATCGTCAGCCTCTAAGTGTAGCATCTGAAATATCCGGTACAGGTAGAATGAAACCTCCCATATTTGATGGACAAAATTCGTGGCATATCTTCAAGAGACAATTCGAGGCAGCTTCAGAGGTAAATGGATGGAATGATGAAGACAAAGCTATAGCTCTGGTGTTAGCGCTTCGAGGTCCTGCGTCAGAACTCTTACAAACTGTACCGATTGAAAATCAACGTAATTACTCTTCATTAGTACAGGCGATAGAATTACGTTACGGAGATGAGCACATGCAGCAAGTATATCGCCTACAGTTGCGCAACAGGATTCAAAAACATGGCGAATCACTACAACAACTGCAGATGTAGAAAGATTAGCGCATCTGTCATACTCCAGCGTGAATGCGGATTTTCTCAATGAAGTGGCGACGGAGGCATTTGTGAACGCTATTACAGAAAGCTGGCATGGTTTTACGTGAGCACCTGCCAGTTATAGCTTAATCTCACGGCACTCCTAATGCACGGATTAGTAGACAAGCGACAATCAGCGCCCTCAAGAAACAGAATATATTATATTCTGTTTCAAGAGTACCAGTTTATGTCAGTGCATGCTTGACATTGGACTTACTGGTCGAAGCGAGACCTACCTAAAATCTCTTCCGGTCTGTGGGTCACGGCACCCGGTTGATTTAGCGCAACTCCACGCCGAGAGCCAATCCTCTAAGCGTACAATAATAAGCGACCACTCCACAAATTCACGGACGCAGTATGCAATTATACAAAAGAACAAACTACTCTGTTTAGAGAAGAATGTTCGCCTAAGTCATGCAGACTCAGAAAATCTCACTCTGCCCGCATATGGGCTACCACAACCACTACGATGCTCCCACAAGGGGGCCTTCCCAATGATGAGGCAAATATTGCTACTAAATGCAGCACTATTTGGGGCTCCTCATTCCCGTAGTACCAAGTTAGCAATGTCGGCTACCCAATTGGTATGGCTTCGTATCTCATGATCATACGATCATGGTACTCCCAGTAAATCTTCATGCAGACTCTTAGACGTTACTGGTACCTCCGTTCGGGCTTAATCATATTTGCACTTAAAAAGTGACAGTAGTGGACCACGGGAAGGTTATGATCCGCCCTTTAGGCTAGGAGAGGCTTGAGACTACAGCCCGTAGTGTTATAGCATACCAAGGTACTAATACCAATCTGCATACTAGGTCATATACACGCTAGGCTACACTAGGTACACGCACTATCATCATTAATCAGTGGCACGGTAAACCTCAGCACAAAGTAGCTCGGTGCACATATATGGCTTTTCACATCTTGTGTATCCTCTCCTGGCAGCATTGCGCTTCACTATCCCTTTGCACCACCTATGAGCGCTATTACAGATCAAAATTTACAACAATCATTGAGGCTAGCAGGAAAGAAATCAACAGCAGAAGCACTAGCCTATGCATTAGCATACGAATCCGCCAGACAAGCTTCGCGGAGTGCAGTGCGAGTGAGAGAAATTTCAGTGGAAGAATGTACTTGTAATAGAGTGCAATCATCACAGAGCCCGCCTTCACGTGGTGTCCCTCGATGCTGGAATTGTAATAGACCAGGGCACCTTCAAAGAGACTGCAGAAAACGTCGACGAGTGGAATCACCAGAAGAAGAGGGGAAAGAAGAATGCCAAAGATGTCTAGCCAGGGAACAAGCAATTCGTGGAGAGACTAGATATCAAACAGCGACTAGTCGCATCGTCTCTCCTCTTGAGCAGTCGGAAAACTAGTAAAAACCAACTTCGTGGGGCAGAAGTTGGTTGGTGGAATCGACAGCCCCGAAGTCACCATCCAAGTAAGTCAGTTACAGAGAAATAATAGCAGTCTTGTTATATATGGAAGTGTAGGAAAAAATGACTGCGCAGTTACTATCGATACTGGAGCTTCAAGATCAATTATTAGAGCAGATCTTGTTAAGAACAAATGGCTTCACAACACCACCAAATATCTACTAAGAACAGCAACTGGAGCGGCAGCACAGGTGTTTGGAGAAATAACTTTAGATGTTCAACTAGGCGAACTACTATTTCCTCACACTTTCCTGGTTTCAGACATAATGGATGACTGCATTCTTGGAATAGACTTCATGACCACATACAAAATAAATCTGGATGTCGGAGAGCGGATTCTCAAATATGGCAACATAGAAATTCCTATGAAACTAGGAGAAGAAGCAGATCATCCTGCGAAAGTAAGGACGATGGTTTGCGAAAATATTACTCTTTCGCCATGCTCCGAGACACTAATATGGACAAAGCTTACTGATGACATCGGGACCTGCCGATTCTATCTGGTGGAGCCTAACCCCACAAAAGTTACATCGAACATCATCGTTGGCAAGACTTTAGTGAAGGCAGAAGGTGCAACATTAATTCCAGTCAGAGTCCTTAACACATCCGAAAACGAGGTACAACTAAAAGAAGGTGCTATAATTGGAAATTGTGAACCCGTTTACCAAATCGTCAATTTAGATAATGGTAGTAATGTCAAGGAGACAAAAACTATACCAGCTACTACCCAACAGGTTCAGAAACTTCTTTCGTCCAGTGCCTTAAGTGAATAACAACACAACGATGCCAAAGAGGTGATCGATGAATTTTCGGAATTATTTGCAATGAATGATGATGACTATGGTAAAACAAATCTTGTCCAGCATCGAATCGATACAGGAGATTCCAGACCCATTCGACAGACACCACGAAGATTGCCATTAGCCAAACAACCAGAAGTTGCAGACATGATGAACTCCATGAAGAATCAAGGCATCATAGAGGAATCTAACAGCCCTTGGACATCGCCGGTTGTTCTGGTTAGGAAGAAGGATGGCAGCACACGATTCTGTGTAGACTACCGCCAACTAAATAACGTGACGAGAAAAGATAGCTATCCATTACCAAGGATTGATGACACATTGGATACCCTTTCCGGAGCGCAATGGTTTTCCACGCTGGATTTGAAGAGTGGTTACTGGCAAGTGGAAATACATCCCGAGGACCGAGAGAAAACTGCTTTCTCAGTTGGCAGTGGCTTATGGTAATTCAAAGTAATGCCATTTGGGATATGTAATGCTCCAGCCACATTCGAACGACTAATGGAATGTGTTCTACGAGGTTTAACCTGGAAAACATGTCTTGTCTATTTGGATGGCATAATAGTAATCGGAAGGACATTCATGGAACATAAAAACAACTTACGGGATGTACTGCAAAGACTCAAAGATGCAAAATTAAAGCTCAGTGCGAGTAAATGTGCTCTATTTAAAAAAGAAGTTAAATATTTAGGGCACATAGTTTCATCACAAGGAGTAAGAACCGATCCAGAAAAGATAGAAGCCGTCAAAAATTGCCCAGCACCAAAGGACAAACATCAATTACGGAGTTTTCTTGGTTTAGCTACCTACTACAGGCGATTCGTGAAAGGTTTTGCAGATATAGCAAGAAGCCTACATCAACTTACCGAAAAGGGAAAGCCGTTCATATGGTCGGATAAATGCAACGAAAGTTTTGAAAATTTGAAGCAACAGCTCTGTGAAGCGCCAGTACTTCACTATCCAAAGCTGGCAAAAACATTTATATTAGACACGGATGCCAGCAATGAAGGTATTGGTGCAGTGCTTTCTCAGGAGGAGAATGGTCAAGAAGTCCCAGTAGCTTACTATAGCAAAGCACTTTCAAAGTCAGAGAAAAATTATTGTGCTACAAGAAAGGAGCTACTTGCCATTGTAAGTTCAACAAAGCATTTTCATAAATATCTCTACGGGCAGAAATTCATCCTTCGCACCGAACATGCAGCGCTTAAATGGCTTCTGCAGTTTAAGAATCCAGAGGGACAAGTGGCGAGATGGATAGAGCGGCTCCAGGCTTATTATTTTGAAATACAACACCGAAGAGGTCGTATCCATGGAAATGCAGACGCCCTTTCACGACGTCCATGTAAACTTGAGTGCAAACATTGCACCCGAATAGAAGAAAAAGAAACAACAGCAACTATACAGTTGGTAACCGTGGAGCCATCTACAGGTTGGGACAACGAGGACCTACGAACAGCACAACGAGAAGATCCGGACATTTCACCTATTCTTGCTTGGAAAGAAGACATGGAAAGACCAGACTGGAAGGATATTTCGGAACGGAGTGAGAAGCTAAAAAGTTACTGGGCTCAATGGAACTCTCTTCATGTTGAATGTGGTATATTAAAACGCAAGTGGGAAGCACCTAATGGCGAATCTTTCCGAATGCAGATAGTCGTGCCGGCATCAAATGTCAAAGATGTTCTAGAAGAAATGCACGGTGGAACCTCTGGAGGACATTTGGGAGTGAACAAAACCATTTCCAAAATACGAGAAAAGTTTTATTAGTTACATATGCGAGAAGATGTGGAGGAGTAGTGCCGTAGATGCACTGTCTGTGCTGCTTGCAAAGGGCCGCAACACAGAAGCAGAGGAGAAATGCATAAGTATAATGTCGGAGCCCCCTTTGAAAGGATAGCTATAGACATCGCTGGACCTTTTCCAGAAACGGATGGCGGTAACCGTTATATATTAGTTGCCATTGACTATTTCAGTAAATGGCCTGAAGCTTATGCAATCCCTAATCAAGAGGCAACCACAGTTGCGGAACAAATAATAACGAATTGGGTCAGTAGGTTTGGTGTGCCTCACGAACTTCATTCGGACCAAGGACGGAACTTCGAATCGCGGACTTTCCAGGAGATGTGTAAAATGTTGGGAATAAGAAAAACTAGAACAACTCCTCTACACCCACAATCTGATGGCATGGTAGAGCGCTTCAACAGAACATTGATCGAGCATCTAAAGAAAGTAGTTGACTATCATCAACGCGATTGGGATCGACATATTCCTGTATTCCTAATGGCTTATAGATCAGCCGTTCATAGTACTACCGGACAAACCCCAGCTAAAGTCATATTCGGAAGAGAGATGTGTTTACCTAGCGACCTCAAATTCGGTACCCCCAGAGGTGAACAAAAGTTACCAGAAGACTACGTATCGGAGCTCAAACAATAATTAGCCGATGTACACGAGGCCACGAGGATGAAATTAGCAACAAATACTGATCGGATGAAGACCCGCTATGACTTACGCGCTAATTCCGCAGGATTTAACGAAGGTGATCTTGTTTGGCTGTACAACCCGAAACGACGTAAGGGACGTTCTCCAAAATTGCAACAACACTGGGAAGGACCATATTCAGTAGTAACTAGAATTAATGACGTGGTATACAGGATTCAGCGTGGCACAAGAGGCAAGCACAAAATTGTTCATTTGGACCGCTTGTGTCAATACTACGAGCATCAAGACCGTGGACCACCTGTTGTTCGGGACGAACAAGTTTAAGAAGGGGGCAGTGTTACGTGCAATAGAAAGAGACAGCTGGTGACATCTACTGGCAATAAACAACTTCAGGTTCGGAGAGTAAATGACTTCAGGTTCGGAGAATCGATTATGAAAGTTCAGGAATAGAACAAATAGAATAGTCAAGAAGCTTTTGGAATAGAACACTCCAGAATAATCCGGAGTGTTTCTAGGGTATAAATATAACAGTTGTCATCGCCAGAAAAAGAGTCTTGTTTTAGACGTTGCAGTGTTAAGAAGCGAAAGTAATAAAGAAGCGATAGTGTGTAATTAGATTGCGATTATTGAAAGTACAGTGTTAGCGATAATTAGAGTTGAGTTGATTAAATGAATGTTTGTGAACTTTATATGATTTAAGTGTAATAAAGAACTTATATATTAATTATTTAATATTGTGTTTTAAATGAACGAACCAAAGGCCACGCTCGCAACAGTATTTTACCTAAAAAATAAAAAGAGACGAGAGGAATTCGTTCGAACCTTGTAAACACTGAGTCGTGATATCATTAAAAAACCAAGTTCAAAAACTTACTAAAAGCGATACTAATAATATTATTGAAAACGCTCACAGCAATTCTGAAGCACTAAAATACTAGGCGAGCGGCGGTAAAAACCTTGCCTTAAAGAATATATTAGGTCATGCTACACTCCCAGCTAATGCCGCGTAAAGTCCAAAATTAATAGGCTATGAGTATTCATCTTTTTAACAATAAAAGCTATACGGAAATATATATAAGATTATTCAATACCGAATGCAATTGTCAAATTTGATAGCACTTTCCATTATCTTAAGCGATTAATACTAAAACCAATATTAGTGGCTAACTGCAACGTAAAGCACGAATTGAATAATTCTAATTCATGTTTATCAAACTAAAATCGTCTTATAATAGGTAATCTTACTCCTTTCTGAATATGAATTCCACAGTTGGTGACAGAATAAGGTCCAGTATGTCAATTATATGCACCTCCATAGTTAAGGCAGGTCAACTTGAGGCCAGCCAGAGTGTTTACCCCAGATGCTATGAACTTCGGTTATGACTATGCACTGCTTGTTCTAGAGATTCTTGGTAGAAGAGATTATTTGATTCTCCTGATTTACTTTCAGCTTTTTGTTGTGGCGAAGGCATGCAAACACTTTCATTGCGATTTATTTTAATTTTCTCTAACATACGAGTCGCTGCCCGGTGAGATACAGAATTTCGCCCCAAATCGACTTGCTGAGAAGCTGCTGTTGCCGAAGTTTTGATTGGTGCGGGGTATTTGAAAATAAAAGTTTTGTTTTCTAGCGGATGTCTGCGAAAATACTTTGGAGTTATTCCTTGCATGGCTATACTTGACGATTTCACCATACGAGAAGATTGTCTTCATCTTCTTTTCCACCGTCAGAATGTCACTCCGAGCTCGAGGAAACGCACTTCTCTCGGTCGGGGTGCATTCAATTTTTCTGCTTGACAGCAGCCAGCTTACACGCTTCAGTATTTCGTGTAGCATATTGCTATATGCAATACGCTACGACCATAACATACTGCTTGAATGTACTTGATCGAGCACCGCCGCAATGTTGGATGCCTCTCGCTCCCTTATCGCTACATGCATGGACAATGTTCTGATGAAATATCTAGTCTAATCCCTTGTAGAATGATTCCTGGACGCAACCATGCATGGCCCAGTCGTATGATTTGCTTGAGCGTTTGTAGCGGCCTTTACACTTTTCTTGCAGTGTTACACCGAAATCGTTCCATTGACCTGCACTGCTAGAAAAAGTGTACGTCAACTGACCCTGGTGATACACCCGAAAAATCAGCGGTGTTACACCGAAAAACGCACACATCTACATGAGAAATGTCACAATTGAATGTCATTGAGCATCACATATCAATCTTCAACTATTACTCCACCAAATTCAACCGCAATCACGCCAAAATCTTTTAAATTAATTACAATTTTCATAACTTTTACGTTATTCTTGATGTCTTTTTTCCCAGAAAATCTCAATCTGACAAATTACACGGATATGATATTACATTCTCATCGCGTCAAAAGTTGTTCCATTAACTCGCTGCACTTTTCTTAAAATATCAATGGAAATCGACATCAACTCCTTAAACCGTTTTTACAAGATGTCGTCCTAACGACTCTGTCACTTAAACTTCTCCCTCTTCTTCTCAGTCCATGCACCTACGCTAGCACCGTTCTTACAAAACAATGGCTTAGAAAAGCAACTATAAAATGTCATCAATATATTAAAATGACCTACACTTTCCAAACTTTGGTCCGTTACACTTCTTTGAATATAATATAATATTGTTGCGAGCGTGGCCTTTGGTTCGTTATTTAAAACACAATATTAAATTTTTAATATACAAGTTCTTTATTTCACTTCTAATCTTATACAATTCATAAACCTTCAATTAATCAATTCAACTTGAATTACTGCTAATACTGTACTTTCAATTGTCGCAATCCAATTACAACACTTTCGCCTGTTTATTATTTTTGCTTGTTAACACTGCAACGTCTAAGACAAGACTCCTTTTCTGGCGGTGACAACTGTTATATTTATACCCTAGAAACTCTCCAAATTATTCAGGAGTGTTTTATTCCAGAAGCTTCTTGACTATTCTATTCATTCTATTCCTGAACCTTTCCGAAGATTCCGTTATGGTTGTTTACTCTTCATTACCAGTAGATGTCACCAGTTGTCTCTTTCTATTGCACGTAACACTGTTCGTCCCGAACAACAGGTGGTCCACGGTCTTGAAGCTCGTAGTATACCACGTTGAATCCTGTATACTAGGTCATTTATTCTAGTTACTACTGAATACGGACCCTCTCAGTGTTGTTGTGATTTTGGAGAACGTTCCTTACGTCGGTTCGGGTTGTATAGCCAAACAAGATCACCTTCATTGAATCCTGCTGAATTCGAACATAAGTCATAGCTGGTCCTCATCCGATTGGTACTTACTGCTAATTTTGCCCTCGTGGCCCCTGTACATCAGCTCTCCGTTTCAATGGAGCTCTGACATTACACTTATACATTTCTTTTCTGCTGCTACGTGGCGGTCCTTTGTAAGAAGCACACACAGTGCATCTGCGACACCACTTCTCTACATCCTCCCTCATATGTAGCCAATAAAACTTTTCTCGTATTTTAGAAATTGTTTTATTCACTCCCAAATGTTCTCCAGATGCTCCACGAAGCATTTTGCCTAGAACATCGTTGACCTTTGATGCCGGCACGACTATTTGCATTCAGAACGATTTACAGTTAGGTGCTTCCCACTTTTAATATACCGTATTCAACATGAAAAGAATTCCATTGAGCCCAGTAGCTTTTCAGCTTTTCACTCATCCTCAAAATATCTTTCCATTCTGGTTTTTCTATGTCTGCTTTCCAAGCAAGAATAGGCGATATGTCCGGATCTTCTCGTTGCACTGTTCGCAAACTATCGATGTCCTAACCTGTTGATGGTTCCCCAGTTACCAACTGTATAGTAGCCGTTTTCTCATTTTTTTCCTCCCAGCCGTAATGCTTACATTCAGGTTCGCATGCACGTTGTACCAAGGCTTCTGCATTTCCATGGATACGTCCTTTCCTGTGTTGGCTCTCAAAGCCATAAGGTTAGATTCTAGTCTCTCTAAGAATAGTTTGCTCTCTAGATCACCAGCTTGGACATTCTTCTCTCCCTTTCTTTTCTGTTGATTCCTTTCGACGGCGTTTCCTGCAGTCGCTTTGAAGGTGACCCAATTTATTACAATCCCAACATCGAAGAACACTACGTGAAGGGGTGCTCAGTGATAACTGCAGTCTATTGCAAGTCTGCTGCTCAGCTCGATATCGTTGCAATTCCACTTTCCTCTCTTCATCCAGAGATTCCACTCGTCGGCGTTTTCTGCAGTCTCATTGTAGGTGTCCTGGTCTATTACAATTCCAGCATCGAAGGATACCACGCAAAGGTGAGCTCTGGGATGACTGCATTCTATTACAAGTACATTCGTCCACCGAAATGACTCTCATTCGTACTGCACTCCGCGAAGCTTGTCTGGCGAATTCATACACTAATGCATATGTAGGCTAGTGCTTTTGCTGTTGATTTCTTTCCTGCTAGCCTTAGCGCTTGTTGTAAACTTTGATCTGCAATAGCGTTCACAAATGCCTCTGTCGCCACTCCATTGAGAAAATCCGCATTCACGCTGGAATATGAAAGATGCGCTAATCTTTCCACATCAGCCTGCAGTTGTTGTAGTGATTCGCCATGCTTTTGAATCCTGTTGCGCAACTGTAGGCGATATACTTGCTGCATGTGCTCATCTCCGTAACGTAATTCAATCGCCTGTACTAATGAAGTTGTTATGGTCGTAGCGTATTGCATATAGCAATATGCTACACTGAGAAATACTGCAGCGTGTATGCCCGCTGCTGTCAAACAAAATACCCGAACGCACCCAGACCGAGAGAAGTGCGTTTCCTCGAATGCGGTGTGGCATGCTGGTTGGGTGAGAGGAAGAAGAAGACTTTTTCCGGGCTGTCATTTTTGTCAGAGTCTGAATTGTGTTGGCGAAAGAGAAAGGAGCAAATTTGTGTGCGGCTGTATTCCGACAAAATAAAAGTTTTTTTTTATATATATAAAAATCGGTCGAAATCCTCATCATCAAAAGGTTTTTGAGGACAGGATGGAAAAGTAGCTATAACCAAGCTCCGGATTAGCCTTCCAAGAGAGAGAATAAGAACGCCCCAAAAAAAAAAAAATATCAAGATGGGAAAAATTCAGAAAACGTGAACGCGGATTAGTAAAGTTCTATTGTACTAATCGTGACGAAAGCGCCGCATCAGCGGATCCCCATTCTCGGCCAGTTGTCCACGCTGAGAATTTCACTGATTTTCCATCTCAGATGAACTAAATTTTGTATAACGTTCAAATAATTGAGCGGGATCCACGTGAGCGGAATCGCGGAACAAGAGCGTTAGCGCTTCATTATCCAGGAAGTCCACCTGAGATTAATAGTAGAGTCATCCCAGGATTGCGTCAAACTACCACACGACAGCACCCAATTTAGTGTGAATATTGCATTGGCCAACTCCACGTTAACGTTAGCGAATTTGTAAGAGCTCATCCTTCCGGAATTACTCTAACTAGTACGTCCGTTCTAATCCAGTGAAGCCCGAAGGACACATGCAGCGCCAGATTTACTTGGATTTGGAATCCATCCACTCAATCAAAGTTTTCTTTGTAAATTTATTTAGCGTTAGGATAAAATTGTCATGTAAATACCTTTCAGGTATAGAGATACGAAGTTAGTCAGCCATCCGACATGGTCATGAATGACATTTATGATTTTATTTAATTACACGATTTCTTTATCAAGCACGGCGGAACATCTCAGAGGCCCCTCTGCGTGGGATCTCCAGCAATAGAACTTGTAAGTTACCTTGCGATTGTGTTCCAACACAACGAATACTATTAAAGTACAAGTGCAGTATGACATAAGCGGTGCGAGCAATATTCGTCAAGTAAGGCCGCAGGCATAGATTTAATTATATGTTCCACTAGCGAACCCCAAATGTCACGACCATGGTATGGATAAACGTAAAGTTCAGAAGAATAACGTGAAATTTTGCTTTGATTCAATTGTAACAATATCTAGAGCATTTGAATGGCTCATTCTCGTAGTTCACATAGCTGGTACTCTTAGATGTACGACATTAACTTTGCTTATTGTGAGTTGTTATAGGTTATAGCGCGATACGCCATGAAGTTAACATAGTTGAATTTAAACGAAAATTTCTTTTGTACTATAGAAACCTTGAACGGGGATTGTTGCAAGTTGATACATTAGATTGCTTAAATTTTCGAGTTCTTTTACATGCCTTGGTATCTATCTTAAGGCATGGGCAGTATTAATAATAATAATTAAAAGTATTTTTTGTTCCCATATGAACTGATCTAGAATTTTATTCGAAATGCTAAATTAGGCTGAGTACATAGTTGATTTCATTATATAGCTCAAGGTTCGTTTATAGCTATAACGTTATTCGTATATATATATATATATATATATATATATATATATGTGTGTATTGTCGCTTACCTTCACAACAGGTGTAATAATTTCATTTTGATTGTAGAATATATGTATGTGTACCTTTTATAACGTAACTATGACGCTGTAAGTTTTTTCATTATTCCCTTCACTCTCCCGGAGCCCTTTAACGTGGAGGTCGCCTAGGTCCGCTCTACTCTCTTTACAGGTCAACAAGGGACACTGAACTAATTTGCTGCCCTCACTGTCGTATGCGTGGTTGGGCATGCACTGAAGGCATATCATCTGCGCCTTCAATATTGGATGTAGGTAAGTGATGTCAAGGTCCCTTCAGGACTGAATGTGTGCCGGTTTGTTTTTATTGATAGGCACGAGATTTTTTTTTTTTGATTATGGCAGACGGCAGCGGCAGGTTTTTCGTGGAACCTCCCCACACTCTCCGCCAATGAGCCGAGCTAGCGTGCCGCCCTGCAGTCAACGCTATCCGTCGAATGATCTGTCAGCTCATGCTGGCAGTCTGGACTTCACGTCCAAGCCAATCACTGTACATACATACTTACATAACAAAGTGTATTCACGTTGCTTTTCAATCGGTACAGTTTGTAAGCGTTCTAACGCTGGACCTTGAAGTACTAACACCAGAGCTATAGCTTTGTCTTCTTCATTCCATCCATTTACCTCTGAAGCTGCCTCAAATTCTCTCTTGAGATATGCCATGAATTTTGTCCATCAAATATTAGAGGTTTCATTCTACCTGCGCCAGATATTTCAGTTGCAACGTTTAGAGGCTGACGATGCTTTATTCTTTCCAGATCTGCTTTAAAGTTATCAAGCTGTTCCGTGACATTTTGTTGTACTCCCGACACTTGTTATCGAACTTCCAACACTTCCTGCTGGATTTCTTCAATTTTTACATTTTGTTCGTCTAATAAACCTTTCAGAAAAGTCTTCTGTTACTCAAAAACGCGTTTCTTGACAATTCTCCAGAGATATCTTTTGTTCATCCAAACGGGTTTCCAGAGATTTCTTTTGTTCCTCAAAAGCATTCTTTTGTTCATCAAAATGGGCTTCCATTTTGCTCATTAAAGTACTCAAACGCTGTTCCATTTTCATCGCAGGCTCTTCTTCAGCTTTTGTTTCTTCCAAGTTCTCTTCGAAAACAAATGTTTCAGGATTCTTTCCTTCCTCTATCAAAGCTTGTCTAAGTCGCTCGACTAGAACTTTCTTTGCATCGGTCGTTTGGAATGACCGGTTCCCTAACTCGACTTTCAAATCCTGTATTCGAAGCTCCTCGACTTTGCGCCCTAGTAACTTTAATAATTCACTTACAGTTGAACTATTTTCCAAAACTTTCAAAATTTAACACAATTTCACAAAATTAATCAAAGTGTGAAATTTTAAGTCAGTTGCCACCATTTTATTTCGCGAATTTATTTAACTTCTGACACCAGTCTTTGCGAGCGTGGCCTTTGGTTCGTTATTTAAAACACAATATTAATACTCTACTTTCATTTATCGCAATTCAATTACAACACTTTCGCCTGTTTATTATTTTTGCTTGTTAACACTGCAACGTCTAAGTCAAGACTCCTTGTCTGGCGGTGACAACTGTTATATTTACACCCTAGAAAATCTCCAGATTATTCTGCAGTGTTCTATTCCAGAAGCTTCTTGACTATTCTATTCATTCTATTCCTGAACCTTCCCGAAGATTCCATCATCGAACCTGAAGTTGTTTACTCTCCATTGCCAGTAGATGTCACCAGTTGTCTCTTTCTGTTGCACGTAACAATATAAAATATTCTCGACAAAAGTCTCCTTTCAAAGAAAACACATTGCAGCTGATAGCATGTGACGTAATTTTGTGACTAATGTATACAGGGTGTCCTGTACGTCCCGCATTTCCTTTATATCCCGGATTCCTCGCTCAAGTTCGAGAAATAAATTGAATGGAATGGAGCCGGAAAATGCACGGTGGGGCGGAAGGGGGTTTATGATATTTTGTGCTTGTTATCCTAATATCATGTAACTTTCTTGTTATACACCCTATGAAGGTGATTTGCATATCATATTGTAAACCCTCTACGGTTTCCAACAAATGCCCAATCACCTCTCTACCCCCTTTCCGTGGGCAGTTATAAGACGTCAAAGTCAACAAATTGGAAATGTTTGCAATTTCTTTTTCACAGCCATGATACAAAGATAACAAGTTTGGCTGATTCGAGAGGAATTTTTTGTGTTGCAACGTCATGAGGTGACTAAAGTCATTTCCAGCAAATTTGTTTTGAGTTTTTCGTATTTTATTGACTGAAATACGTTTTGAATATATTAAAATTTTTATCAAAATATTAGTTTCTTCACTTAAGGCTGCATGTAAGAAAATAAAGCTCTCGATTCCGAGCTTCCAGTTAACTATGTAGTAGTACACAAATTTCGATTTAGTGCCACACGCAGAAGCAGTACTCGCTGTATATAAGTATCTTGACCTAGCAGCAGTACATACTCAATGCTGTATTGACATGGCAAACATTTTTTCTTCTTTATTTTCTCTAGGAAATATGTCTGCCATATTCAAACCGAAGTGTATTGTTTTGTTGTTGTGCGAAATTTAATTGAACTGTTTTTGTAATTTTATTATTGCTTTCCATACAGCCTTTGGGATCTTTATGTTTCATCCCTTGTCTTCTATGTATGTAATGTATATGCAGAATGGTACAAACAAGTTTTTTGAATTGAAGGCATCGTGGGCATTGGAGTTCGCAAATGGGCCGAGTCGGGCAACTCCTTCGTAATCGCTTAATCACTATTCATTGACATTTGAGTCCTAGCACTTCGTGTGGTACTTGGAATCCGCTTGGCTGACCAGGAATGCCTGCTCTTCATACCCGGCTTGCAGGTCCTTTAACTGGCTCAGCAATTAAGACTAGGCGTTCCTCCAGGCTGGCTAGCGCAGCGGTCAGGAAGACTCCGTCTAAAAAGAAGGCTAAAACACGAAATCCTAAGAATATTTCAAGTAGTATCAGTCCGCAAAATGACATTAAACTTAACAATAGTAACGTGACTAGTAAAATCAAGCCGAAGAATATCCCGTGCGGCACCTGCAGCTACAAGGGCGACCCCCCTAGGAAGTATCCTAAAGAGAAAAAAGTTGAGTGGATTCAGTGCCTGTGCTGCAGGAAGTGCCATTACGTGGTGTGTGGAGGCATCCCTTACGTCACTTTTTATGCCTGCTATAAATAGTATGAAGATCTCGCTTGGATCTGCCGCTTTTGCATTTCGCGCAATAGGGTACACTCTTCATTAGCCCAAACCAGTGAAGCCGTGCTGCCTGTGGCTGATCCCAAGGGTACATTAGCTCTTAACTCGGTACATGTATGTGGCTCCTCTTCAGATAATAAATCTTCGTCATATTGTTACCCCGATAATCTCACGTTATATGCGGACAATAACTCTTGCATCCTTGGTGGAAATTCTACAGCATCAACTGCGAATCTGCTCCCGATTTCTTTTGATCACTCGGCTTCACCAGTTTATTCTGTCATTAAGTCTTCTCACTAATCCAGCTTCGAGTCTGTTCCAACTGGAAAGTACTCGATTAATACTAGCAAGGATAAGTCTAGTGAGAGCAATATAGCTGGCGGAAACAACGTAATTGGCATTAATAAGGACAATAACAATTCTTCAAGTTCAGTTGTAGGGGATCTGCCAGTGGTGTGTCCCTTGCTGTCTGCTAGTGCACCGGTCTTTACTCCAGGTGCAATTTCTAACTCTATAAATTTGTGTGAACATGGTCAGTGTTCTTTGCCGATTACTTCAACGATTCAATTACCCTCTAACAGTTCAGAATCGGATATTAAGGCGCAGCTCCAGCGTCCGACTGAAAGAGTTGATGCGATTACCTCAACAGTTCCAAAGGTGGCGATAACCCAATTGATTTTGGTTTGCTATCGCGCATCTATGAAAAAAAAAGAACGCTGGTGATAAGTAATCTTCCCAGTGCTTTAACATGCAGTAGGGTCAAGGGTATCTTGCTACCAGCACTATGTGCTAGTGTTAATTTGGGTGACTCCTTTTGTGAGAAGATTGAATGTATATCACCTTTCCAGCCCAAACCTGGTCTGCAAAGTCCAACATTACCCAAAGTCTTCATAAAATTCTTCAATGAAGAAGACTGTTCTACATTCTTCCGAGCGTACCTCAAGCTACTCAAATCCAGTCCTCTCACACTAAGTTCCATTGACCCGGGGGGAATTAACTCCAGAATCTATATTAACGAGGATCTTTTGCCACAAGACCTCTATCTTCTTCATTCTGCTTTGCGCCTTAAGAGGCAAAATCGTGTGGAACAGGTGTACACCCGAAACAGAGTGGTGTATATTTTACGCAGGTCAGTGGACTGTGCAACCTTCGTTCAGATCGCTTCTCGACTGAACTAGCTCAGCGTCTCTCCCAAGTTTCCGTCCTCCATAGCTCTCTGACAACCCCCAGCGATGTCTAACATCACTATGAGTCCACACTATAATATTTCAACGCAATCTAGCTTATCACATTTCCTACCGCCGAATAATTTTAATGTTGTATCGTTTAATGCAAGATTTAAACTAAAAACATTACTAACATCAGGCACTTGGTGGAGCTTGGGAAGGTTGGTGCTCTCCTGGTTTGCGAGACCTGGACCAAGAAGTACCACTCATTTCGAATGATTGGCATCCCTGCTTATAGGGTGCATAGACTTGACAGGACCGTTAATAAGGGTGGTGGGGTTGCTGTCTATGTAGTCGACAGTATGAAATCGCGAGTCTCTCTTCGGCACATTGATGACAGCTGGGAGATTCTAGCTGTCTTCGTCTCTGGATGTGATGGCAGAATTGAGCCAGTCACATTGGTTTCAGTTTATAGGTGTGCTGCGACCGGAGAACAATTTCACTGTTTTGTCTGGTATTCTTGAGAGTATATCTAGTCATTCTTCACGCGTCTTGATAGGCGGTGACTTTAATATTGATGTTGGTATCTCATCTGTGTTATCTCGCACATTGCTTGATCTCCTGTGTGAAAAGGGTCTCACAATCATAAATAGTCTTCCCACGCATCATGGGTCCACATCATCCACAATTTTAGATCTACTAATCTCATTTCCTAATTTTCTACCGGTTTTTTACGGTCAGTGTCCTGGCATTTCTGACCACGAACTACTGTTTGCCTGCTTTGACATCAATTCTCAAACTCCGAATCTTTGGAGAACCTTTAGAAACCTTTCAGCAATTCAGAATGATGCCCTACAAGCTGATCTCACTAGTGCTGATTGGTCCCCCATCTTCAACGTCCCGACCTTTGTGCGGCTGCTCTTCATTTCTCGGGCACGCTGCATTCTATTTTTGATAGGCAGGTTCCGTTCAAAACTGTCAAAATTCGAACAGTCAACGACACTATCTTCAAGTATCCTGATATACTACTGAAGTGTCAGTATCGGGATCTGGCTTATAGGGAATGGAAGAGGAATAAAACAGTCACAAATCTAAACGAATTCCGTCGGTTACGCAGACTATTTCATTAGGGCGAAGTTGAGAGAGGACACAAGGAGGGGTATTAGGGAGGGCAGTGTTATTAACTGAAAGAAGGTCAATGATCTTGGCTTGGGCTCCAAAGCTTCGGCTCAGCCTGACTTTGAACCAGACGAATATGCGGATTATCTCTGCCCAGTCAGTGCTCTGCATGTGTCCTCGAACGATGGATCCTCTACTAATCTGCATCCTCCTAGCTCGCTCTCTGAAAACTCTGGTATGTCTGCGGTGAATGATGTTTTTAGCTTCTCTGGGGTGTCGGAGATGGAGATTGTGAATGCGTTCAGTGGTATGAAATCTAATGCAACTGGCTACAATGATGTCCCTTTAAAATTTTATAAATTAATACTGCCCTTTATATTACCAATTCTCACACACTTGTTTAATAGACTGCTGTCCTCTTCCAGCTTTCCTGATCACTGGAAAGTTGGACTGATCACTCCTATTCCTAAAGTTATGTTGTGTCGGAACTACCTGACTTGTGCATTTTGGGACATAGCATTGAGCTTTCGGCTAGAACGATCTCTTATCTTGGTATTCTCATGGATCCTGGTCTCACATGGGAGCCTCAAATTAACAAGATTTGCGCTAGAGTATATTACGGCTTACGTTCGCTCTATGCTGCATCCCAAAATTTTGATGAGGTCACTCGCACAAGACTCTTCTCAGCTCTAATCCTACCACATTTCTTCTATGCTGATGTTGTTTTGTTTCCAATGTCCTGTGGTAATGTTGATAAACTTGTTCGTGCATTCAAGGCCTGTGCCAGATATGTTTTCGGCATCAAGCGGAGATCACATGTTCCATCTCAACTCATTAAGGTGCTTCTCCCATGTTCACTGGCTAACCTGTATGTTCTAAATACTCTGATGTTTATCTTCAAGGCTAAACGTGCCCTGTTACCCAGTTATGTAGCTGGTCAGTTCAACTGGAGTTCGCGGAATAGGTTCAGGATTGTCCTTTCCAGGGTTAATTCGCAATATGGCGGGAAAAGTGCTTTCATGCGCGGGGCCACTCTGTGGAATCAGCTGCCTGATGAGGTCAGGCGTAGTGCCACACTAAACACATTCAAAAATAAGGCTCTTGAGTTCTTGAGGGGGGTTTCCTAATCGCTTTCCGCGACAGGAATCGTACATAAATGTTGCTACATTTTAATATATCTACTCACTTAATCATATCTGTACACAAACCGGCTCAACTTCTGATTCTCTTGACGATATCTTATTCAGTGGAATTCGTGTTATTGTTCCATTGAAACTCACAATCACGCATTTAAATCAAGTCATTTGGAAAACTAACGTAAAACGTAAAATTATAGCAGAAGATTAATGACTCTTGCTGTGTATGGCTGTGTTAAATCTCGGGTTCTACCATTAGTGTTATTTGGCTACCTACACTAAGGGGTAATTCATTTTATTTGATAGTATACAGTTATACAGTATATAGTTATGTTTAATCTCAAGTTCAACCATTAGTGTCCTTTGATTACCCACACTAAAGGGTAATTCATTTTGTTTGGTGCTCTTTCGTTGCATATTGCATGTTGTTGTTCCCTCAATATTCACAATCACGCAGTCATGTCAAGTCATATTGATAACCAGCTTAAAATGTGAAAACCTAACAGATAGGTCACTTTGCTTTATGTTTGTTATATTGTATATAGTGTATAATTGTGTTCAATCATAAGTTCAACCATAAGTGTACTTTGATTGCACATTGCATGCATACATGTTGCATGTTTTTTGCTTTAGTATTCACAATCGCGCGGTCATGTCAAATCATATTGAGAAACATCGTAGAATGTAAAAGATTAAGATAAGTCATTTTGTCATTTTGCCTTATGTAAATAACAATGTATTTGGTCATGTCTAGTCTCGGGCTGGGCCATTGGTGTTTTTTTGTTACTTGCGCTGATTAGTAATTCATACAGTCTGATAGAATATATTTATATTTATGTTTATTCTCTAGTTCAACCATAGGTATTCTTGGGTTACTTACACCAAATGATAGTTCATTTTGATTGACAGTATTCATTTTGATAGATAGTATATAGTTATGTCCAATCTCAAGTTATTCATCTTGCTTGATGTATATAGTAATGTATTGTTACGTGCAATAGAAAGAGACAACTGGTGACATCTACTGGCAATAAACAACTTCAGGTTCGGAGAGTAAATGACTTCAGGTTCGGAGAATCGATTATGAAAGTTCAGGAATAGAACAAATAGAATAGTCTAGAAGCTTTTGGAATAGAACACTCCAGATTTATCCGGAGTGTTTCTAGGGTATAAATATAACAGTTGTCATCGCCAGAAAAAGAGTCTTGTTTTAGACGTTGCAGTGTTAACAAGCGAAAGTAATAAAGAAGCGATAGTGTGTAATTAGATTGCGATAATTGAAAGTACAGTGTTAGCGATTATTAGAGTTGAGTTGATTAAATAAATGTTTGTGAACTTTATATGATTTAAGTGTAATAAAGAACTTATATATTAATTATTTAATATTGTGTTTTAAATAACGAACCAAAGGCCACGCTCGCAACAACTGGTGTCAGAAGTGAAATAAATTCGCGAAATAAAGTGGTGGCAATTGACTAAAAATTAAAAGAGTGATTAATTTTGAGAAATTGTGTTAAATTGTGTAAGTTCTGGAAAATAATTTATATTCATCTATAAGAGAATTACTAAAATAATGGGGCGCAAAGTGGACGAGCTTCGAACGCAGGATTTGAAAGTGGAGTTAGGGAACCGGGCATTACAAACGACAGGCATAAAGAAAGTTCTAGTCGAGCGACTTAGACAATCTTTGATAGAGGAAGGAAAGAATTCTGAAACATTTGTTTTCGAAGAGAACTTGGAAGAAATCGAAGTTGAAGAAGCGCCTGCGATGAAAATGGAACAGCTTTTGAGTACTTTAATGAGTAAAATGGAAGCCCGTTTTGATGAGCAAAAGAATTCTCTCGAGGAACAAAAGAATTCTCTCGAGGAACAAAAGAATTCTCTGGAATCACGTTTAGATGAACAGAAGAAATCTATGGACGAACAAAAGAATTCTCTCGAGGAACAAAAGAATTCTCTGGAATCACGTTTAGATGAACAGAAGAAATCTATGGACGAACAAAAGAATTCTCTCGAGGAACAAAAGAATTCTCTGGAATCACGTTTAGATGAACAGAAGAAATCTATGGAAGCCCGTTTTGATGAACAAAATATTGATTTTGAGGAACAAAAGAAATCTCTGGAAACCCGTTTGGACGAACAAAAGATCTCTTTGGAAAATTGTCTAGAAACTCGTTTGGAGGAACAGAAGACTTTCCTGGAAAACTCATTAGACGAACAAAATTTGAAAATTGAAGGAATCGAGCAGGAAGTGGCGGAAGCTCAACAAAAAGTCACCGAGCAGCTTGACAGTTTTAAATCAGATCTGGAAAGAATAAAGCATCGTCAGCCTCTAAGCGGAGCAACTGAAATATCCGGTGCAGGTAGAATGAAACCTCCCATATTTGATGGACAAAATTCGTGGCATATCTTCAAGAGACAATTCGAGGCAGCTTCAGAGGTAAATGGATGGAATGATGAAGACAAAGCTATAGCTCTGGTGTTAGCACTTCGAGGTCCTGCGTCAGAACTCTTACAAACTGTACCGATTGAAAATCAACGTAATTACTCTTCATTAGTACAGGCGATAGAATTACGTTACGGAGATGAGCACATGCAGCAAGTATATCGCCTACAGTTGCGCAACAGGATTCAAAAACATGGCGAATCACTACAACAACTGCAGGCAGATGTAGAAAGATTAGCGCATCTGTCATACTCCAGCGTGAATGCGGATTTTCTCAATGAAGTGGCGACGGAGGCATTTGTGAACGCTATTACAGATCAAAATTTACAACAATCATTGAGGCTAGCAGGAAAGAAATCAACAGCAGAAGCACTAGCCTATGCATTAGCGTATGAATCCGCCAGACAAGCTTCACGGAGTGCTGTACGAGTGAGAGAAATTTCAGTGGAAGAATGTACTTGTCACAGAGTGCAATCATCACAGAGCCCGCCTTCACGTGGTGTCCCTCGATGCTGGAATTGTAATAAACCAGGACACCTTCAAAGAGACTGCAGAAAACGTCGACGAGTGGAATCACAAGAAGAAGAGGGGAAAGAAGAGTGCCAAAGATGTCGAGCCAGGGAACAAGCAATTCGTGGAGAGACTAGATATCAAACAGCGACTAGTCGCATCTTCTCTCCTCTTGAGCAGTCGGAAACTAGTAAAAACCAACTTCGTGGGGCAGAAGTTGGTTGGTGGAATCGACAGCCCCGAAGTCACCATCCAAGTAAGTCAGTTACAGAGAAATAATAGCAGTCTTGTTATATATGGAAGTGTAGGAAAAAATGACTGCGCAGTTACTATCGATACTGGAGCTTCAAGATCAATTATTAGAGCAGATCTTGTTAAGAACAAATGGCTTCACAACACCACCAAATATCTACTAAGAACAGCAACTGGAGCGGCAGCACAGGTGTTTGGAGAAATAACTTTAGATGTTCAACTAGGCGAACTACTATTTCCTCACACTTTCCTGGTTTCAGACATAATGGATGACTGCATTCTTGGAATAGATTTCATGACCACATACAAAATAAATCTGGATGTCGGAGAGCGGATTCTCAAATATGGCAACATAGAAATTCCTATGAAACTAGGAGAAGAAGCAGATCATCCTGCGAAAGTAAGGACGATGGTTTGCGAAAATATTACTCTTTCGCCATGCTCCGAGACACTAATATGGACAAAGCTTACTGATGACATCGGGACTTGCCGATTCTATCTGGTGGAGCCTAACCCCAGAAAAGTTACATCGAACATCATCGTTGGCAAGACTTTAGTGAAGGCAGAAGGTGCAACATTAATTCCAGTCAGAGTGCTTAACACATCCGAAAACGAGATACAACTAAAAGAAGGTGCTATAATTGGAAATTGTGAACCCGTTTACCAAATCGTCAATTTAGATAATGGTAGTAATGTCAAGGAGACAAAAACTATACCAGCTACTACCCAACAGGTTCAGAAACTTCTTTCGTCCAGTGCCTTAAGTGAATAACAACACAACGATGCCAAAGAGGTGATCGATGAGTTTTCGGAATTATTTGCAATGAATGATGATGATTATGGTAAAACAAATCTTGTCCAGCATCGAATCGATACAGGAGATTCCAGACCCATTCGACAGACACCACGAAGATTGCCATTAGCCAAACAACCAGAAGTTGCAGACATGATGAACTCCATGAAGAAACAAGGCATCATAGAGGAATCTAACAGCCCTTGGACATCGCCGGTTGTTCTGGTTAGGAAGAAGGATGGCAGCACCCGATTCTGTGTAGACTACCGCCAACTAAATAACGTGACGAGAAAAGATAGCTATCCATTACCAAGGATTGATGACACATTGGATACCCTTTGCAATGGTTTTCCACGCTGGATTTGAAGAGTGGTTACTGGCAAGTGGAAATACATCCCGAGGACCGAGAGAAAACTGCTTTCTCAGTTGGCAGTGGCTTATGGCAATTCAAAGTAATGCCATTTGGGTTATGTAATGCTCCAGCCACATTCGAACGACTAATGGAATGTGTTCTACGAGGTTTAACCTGGAAAACATGTCTTGTCTATTTGGATGACATAATAGTAATCGGAAGGACATTCATGGAACATAAAAACAACTTACGGGATGTACTTCAAAGACTCAAAGATGCAAAATTAAAGCTCAGTGCGAGTAAATGTGCTCTATTTAAAAAAAAGGTTAAATAATTAGGGCATATAGTTTCATCACAAGGAGTAAGAACCGATCCAGAGAAAATAGAAGCCGTCAAAAATTGGCCAGCTCCAAAGGACAAACATCAATTACGGAGTTTTCTTGGTTTAGCTACCTACTACAGGCGATTCGTGAAAGGTTTAGCAGATATAGCAAGAAGCCTACATCAACTTACCGAAAAGGGAAAGCCGTTCATATGGTCGGATAAATGCAACGAAAGTTTTGAAAATTTGAAGCAACAGCTCTGTGAGGCTCCAGTACTTCACTATCCAAAGCTGGGAAAAACATTTACATTAGACACGGATGCCAGCAATGAAGGTATTGGTGCAGTGCTTTCTCAGGAGGAGAATGGTCAAGAAGTTCCAGTAGCTTACTATAGCAAAGCACTTTCAAAGTCAGAGAAAAATTATTGTGCTACAAGAAAGGAGCTACTTGCCATTGTAAGTTCAACAAAGCATTTTCATAAATATCTCTATGGGCAGAAATTCATCCTTCGCACCGACCATGCAGCGCTTAAATGGCTTCTGCAGTTTAAGAATCCTGAGGGACAAGTGGCGAGATGGATAGAGCGACTCCAGGCTTATGATTTTGAAATACAACACCGAAGAGGTCGTATCCATGGAAATGCAGACGCCCTTTCACGACGTCCATGTAAACTTGAGTGCAAACATTGCACACGCATAGAAGAAAAAGAAACAGCAGCAACTATACAGTTGGTAACCGTGGAGCCATCTACAGGTTGGGACAACGAGGACCTACGAACAGCACAACGAGAAGATCCGGACATTTCACCTATTCTTGCTTGGAAAGAAGACATGGAAAGACCAGACTGGAAGGATATTTCGGAACGGAGTGAGAAGCTAAAAAGTTACTGGGCTCAATGGAACTCTCTTCATGTTGAATGTGGTATATTAAAACGCAAGTGGGAAGCACCTAATGGCGAATCTTTCCGAATGCAGATAGTCGTGCCGGCATCAAATGTCAAAGATGTTCTAGAAGAAATGCACGGTGGAACCTCTGGAGGACATTTGGGAGTGAACAAAACCATTTCCAAAATACGAGAAAAGTTTTATTGGTTACATATGCGAGAAGATGTGGAGGAGTGGTGCCGCAGATGCACTGTCTGTGCTGCTTGCAAAGGGCCGCAACACAGAAGCAGAGGAGAAATGCATAAGTATAATGTCGGAGCCCCCTTTGAAAGGATAGCTATAGACATTGCTGGACCTTTTCCAGAAACGGATGGCGGTAACCGTTATATATTAGTTGCCATTGACTATTTCAGTAAATGGCCTGAAGCTTATGCAATCCCTAATCAAGAGGCAACCACAGTTGCGGAATAAATAATAACGAATTGGGTCAGTAGGTTTGGTGTGCCTCACGAACTTCATTCGGACCAAGGACGGAACTTCGAATCGCGAACTTTCCAGGAGATGTGTAAAATGTTGGGAATAAGAAAAACTAGAACAACTCCTCTACACCCACAATCTGATGGCATGGTAGAGCGCTTCAACAGAACATTGATCGAGCATCTAAAGAAAGTAGTTGACTATCATCAACGCGATTGGGATCGACATATTCCTGTATTCCTAATGGCTTATAGATCAGCCGTTCATAGTACTACCGGACAAACCCCAGCTAAAGTCATATTCGGAAGAGAGATGCGTTTACCTAGCGACCTCAAATTCGGTACCCCCAGAGGTGAACAAAAGTTACCAGAAGACTACGTATCGGAGCTCAAACAACAATTAGCCGATGTACACGAGGCCACGAGGACGAAATTAGCAACAAATACTGATCGGATGAAGACCCGCTATGACTTACACGCTAATTCCGCAGGATTTAACGAAGGTGATCTTGTTTGGCTGTACAACCCGAAACGACGTAAGGGACGTTCTCCAAAATTGCAACAACACTGGGAAGGACCATATTCAGTAGTAACTAGAATTAATGACGTGGTATACAGGATTCAGCGTGGCACAAGAGGCAAGCACAAAATTGTTCATTTGGACCGCTTGTGTCAATACTACGAGCATCAAGACCGTGGACCACCTGTTGTTCGGGACGAACAAGTTTAAGAAGGGGGCAGTGTTACGTGCAATAGAAAGAGACAACTTGTGACATCTACTGGCAATAAACAACTTCAGGTTCGGAGAGTAAATGACTTCTGGTTCGGAGAATCGATTATGAAAGTTCAGGAATAGAACAAATAGAATAGTCTAGAAGCTTTTGGAATAGAACACTCCAGATTTATCCGGAGTGTTTCTAGGGTATAAATATAACAGTTGTCATCGCCAGAAAAAGAGTCTTGTTTTAGACGTTGCAGTGTTAACAAGCGAAAGTAATAAAGAAGCGATAGTGTGTAATTAGATTGCGATAATTGAAAGTACAGTGTTAGCGATTATTAGAGTTGAGTTGATTAAATAAATGTTTGTGAACTTTATATGATTTAAGTGTAATAAAGAACTTATATATTAATTATTTAATATTGTGTTTTAAATAACGAACCAAAGGCCACGCTCGCAACAGTATATAGTTATGCTTAGTCTTAAATTCAACCATAAGTGTTCTTTGGTTACCTACACTAAAAGGTAATCCTTTTTGTTTGATAGTATGTCTATGTTTATGTTATGTTTAATCTCTAGTCCAACCATATGTGTTCTTTGGTTACCTACACTAGTTGGTAATTCATTTTGTTTAATGTACATAGTTAAGTTTAAGCTTAAGTTATCTTTAAGTGCTCAGTGTTAACTAGTTGCCTATACTAGATATACTAGTTAGTCGCCAAGACCCGCTGTTACTTGTCGCCTTTATATTTTTATATGTCTATTTTCTGGCAATATGTAATATCATATTGCAAAATCATACTACAAATCATGCTACAAATGATACTACAATTTTTGTGTTCTTGCTATTGTTTTTATTGTTTTCATTCTTATTAATTTGCTATGGAATTATAATTTTTCTTTTGCTGCTCTAACGCTGCTCCTTGCTACTATAGTTGCTCTAAGCCTCCAATGCTTTGCTCTTAATTGTTTGTGTTTAATTTTGCTAATATATGTTTGTATCTACTATGTAACTCGCTAAGATGTGCCCAACGCTCAGCGTGCTTTTGGCACGGGTGCTCAAATAAATAAATGTTTATGTTTATGTTTATTCAAAATGGTGCACATATATATATCCATATAGAATGTACCCAATTGATAACTTTAATTATTTTCCGAATACACCTAGAGCGAAACAAACGGAGTATTTGCATGGATTACAAAACAAATTCCCAATCTCAAACAAATATGCAAAAAAAAGTGAAAGGAGAAAAAAAATTCCAAATAATTTTCCCTCGGCTTATATTCTAAATAAATATCTTTCGTCTCTTTTTAACTAAACCATAAACGAAAAATATTAACAAATATTCTCCCTTTTCTCTCAGTGCATTCCTAATCCACTCCAACAACAAAGTTGCACACACAACTAGCAGCAGACGGGCTGCGCGAATACCAATTTTATCATTCAATTTTTATCACGATAGAGGTTTACAAAATGATTTTTATAAAATAAACTACTTTCGGGATTAATCCAGTTTTTGGGGCACTGAATAAAATCACCTCAATGTTCATTATCGTGTTAAAATAATCGTGCAGCAACAACTTTTATTCAACTTACAAGAATCTCAATTTAATGTTATGAAAGTAATTATAACATGAAAAATATTAACAAATTTGAAAAAACAGCTCCGCTAGCATTTACAAATATGTTTGGAAAACCGACGTACGAAAAATAATAAAAATTGGTGTCTACATGAAAAAGTTACTCGGGGGGAGAGGAAAATATCACGGTTTTTTGAGGTTTTTGATATTTTTAAAAAACACAACATCTTTTTCAAAAATCTAAGCCCGGTAGCATTTGAACTGAAGAGTTTCTAATATTTTGCCGAAGGTTTCAAATGAATATCATAAAAACTGTGGAAATAAAACGGTGGAACAAATTGCTTACAAATTTATTCAGCCTTAAATTACTTCGGGAAAAGAAATCAGTGGGAAAGCAAAGAAATTTCCAAATTGATTTTTTTTTACTTTGATAAGGACGATTGAAATTGAGGCGAACAAATTTGTGACAATTGTCGCCAAATCAGGTAACCAACATATTGACAGATAATTCGACCATGTTATCTTTGTATCATGGCTGTGACCAAGATATATAGAAAACAAGTTCTTCTATATACCTTGGGCTGCGAACTACAACAGTATATAAAAATTAAAAATTATAATAATAATTAATTATATATATAATTATAAAAATTACTTTTCTCTAGCATACTGCTCCAAGGAATCGGCAAAGAAAAAATTCCTATTCCATGACTTTTTTTTACATAGTTTTTGTATAGGAACAAAATTTCCTTGGCTCTAGCATACTGGGCTTAATTACAAGAGGAAGAATCTATTAAAAGCACAAAGTTTGATCCAGCTATATTCAGTCCAGTAATGCTATATACTAATAGATAATAATATACAAAATACAAAATATGCCTTAATATGCCTCAATATGTTGGATATAATAATGCTATAGGCTAATATGTCACAACTTTTAGACAAATTTAATATTGCAGAGCGAAACTGACAATTTCTTATATGATCACAAACTGACGTAAGGCATAGCTACGTATGACGACAAGAAAAGAAACCTGAACCGTGTTCACTTCTTTCCCCCAGGTTGTCATTTGAAACACGATTGCGAACTAATTATGTCCTTTAAATTGTAAGGACGCGTGTACAGGCACTTCAAAGTGAGGTGCTAACCACAGCTGGACCACTAATTGAATAAAGATTTCGTTTAGTTTGTCGTCTTATCTGCCCACAACCTTGGAGAACCAACTGAACATTACCTCAAGCGTACTGTATGTATCTCTATGTATTATATATATATATTGTTGCAAGCGTGGCCTTTGGTTCGTTATTTAAAACACAATATTAAATAATTAATATACAAGTTCTTTATTTCACTTTAATCATATAAAATTTACAAAACATTCATTTAATCAACTCAACTTTAATTATCGCTAACACTGTACTTTCAAATATCGCAATCTAATTACATACACTTTCGCTTCTTTATTACTTTCGCTTGTTAACACTGCGACGTCTAAGACAAGACTCTTTTCTTGGCGGTGACAACTGTTATATTTATACCCTAGAAACTCTCCGGATTATTCTGGAGTGTTCTATTCCAGTAGCTTCTTGATTGTTCTATTCATTCTATTCCTGAACCTTCCTGTAGATTCCATAATCAATTCTCCGAACCTGAAGTCGTTTACTCTCCATTGCCAGTAGATGTCACCAGTAGTCTCTTTCTATTGCACGTAACACTGCCCCCTTCTTAAATTTGTTCGTCCCGAACAACAGATGGTCCACGGTCTTGATGCTCGTAGTATTGAACAATTTTATGCTTGCCTCTTGTGCCACGCTGAATCCTGTATACCACGTCATTAATTCTAGTTACTACTATCTTATTCATCTATGTTCATTTTATTTATCTTATATTACTTGTTGCATTCTGTTCATACTATAAGTCCTTTAATTGTACCACCTCGTTTATAAAGGCACTTTCACATCAAAAACAAGAACAGAAAAACTCAATTTATTCCACTTTAAAACAAGATTTTTGTTGCAATGATTAATAAAATCCTGAGAAATAGGATAAACTAAAAATTTTACTGAGAAAATAGTTATATTTATTTCAGATTTTGAAGAAAAACGCAACTGTTACGTTTTATCGGGCGAAAAACTTTTTCGGCAGAAAAATTCGTCCGATAAATCATAAAAGTTGTGTTTTCTTAAAAAATTCTAAGATAAATATACTATTTTATTAGTAAAATTATTAGTTTATCCTATTTCCCATGATTTTATTAATCATTGGAGCAAAAATCTTGTTTTAAAGTGGAATAAATTGAGTTTTTCGGTTTACCTTTTGTCGATTCTTGTGTTTGATGTGAAAGTGCCTTAACTCTATTACTTGATAGTTTCTGTTGCAGCGAGTCTTTTCGTTGTGCTTTTGTTGTTTTTCTTAACTTTGTATTCAATTTATAATAGTATTATCTATATTATAATCGATGTACCTAACGTTGTAACGTAGCTTAGGCTGAGTTTCTTTAATAAATGCTTTTTATATTCTATTCTGTTCTTGATAGTTACCTACGGGTTTAAGGGACATTTCTGAATAAACTCCCCAAGCTAGTTTTTCAATAATAAGTCACTATGTTTATCGACAAGTTTAACAAAATATCCTTGTTTTTAAAAAACGAGCGTGGCCTTTGGTTCGTTAAAACACAATATTAAATAATTAATATACAAGTTCTTTATTTCAGTTTAATCATATAAAATTCACAAACATTCATTTAATCAACTCAACTTTAATTAACGCTAATACTGTACTTTCAATTAGCGCAATCCAATTACAACACTTCCGCCTGTTTATTACTTTCGCTTGTTAACACTGCAACGTCTAAGACAAGACTCTTTTCTTGGCGGTGACAACTGTTAAATTTAGACCCTAGAAACTCTTCGGATTATTCTGGAGTGTTCTATTCCAGTAGCTTCTTGACTGTTCTATTCATTCTATTCATTCTATTCCTGAACCTTCCTGTAGATTCCATAATCAATTCTCCGAACCTTAAGTCGTTTACTCTCCATTGCCAGTAGATGTTTCCAGTTGTCTCTTTCTATTGTACGTAACACTGCCCCTTCTTAAATTTGTTCGTCCCGAACAACAGGTGGTCCAGGGTCTTGATGCTCTTAGTATTGACACAAGCGGTACCACGTCATTAATTCTAGTTACTACTGAATACGGTCGTCCTTTCTAGTGTTGTTGCAATTTTGGAGAACGTCCCTTACGTCGTTTCGGGTTGTAGAGTCAAACAAGATCACCTTCGTTAAATCCTGCGGAATTAGCGCGTAAGTCATAGCGGGTCTTCATCCGAACAGTATTTGTTGCTAATTTCATCCTCGTGGCCTCGTGTACATCAGCTAATTGTTGTTTGAGCTCCGATACGTAGTCTTCTGGTAACTTTTGTTCACCTCTGGGAGTACCGAATTTGAGGTCCTAGGTAAACGCATCTCTCTTCCGAATATGACTTAAGCTGGGGTTTGTACGGTAGTACTAAGAATGGCTGATCTATAAGCCATTAGCAATATACGAATATGTCGATCCCAATCGCGTTGATGATAGTCAACTACTTTCTTTAGATGCTCGATCAATGTTCTGTTGAAGCGCTCTACCATGCCATCAGATTGTGGGTGTAGAGGAATTGTTCTAATTTTTATTATTCCCAACATTTTACACATCTCCTGGAAAGTCCGCGATTTGAAGTTCCGTCCTTAAAGCTCATAAGGCACTCCAAACCTACTGACCCAATTCGTTATTATTTGTTTCGCAACTGTGGTTGCCTCTTGATTAGGGATTGCATAAGCTTCAGGCCATTTACTGAAATAGTCAATGGCAACTAATATATAACGGTTACCGCCATCCGTTTCTGGAAAAGATCCAGCGATGTCTACAGCTATCCTTTCAGGGGGGGCTCCGACATTATACTTGTGCATTTCTCCTCTGCTTCTGTGTTGCGGCCCTTTGCAAGCAGCACAGACAGTGCATCTGCGGCATCACTCCCCACATCTTCTCGCATATGTAGCCAATAAAACCTTTCTCGTAGTTTGGAAATGGTTTTGTTACTCCCAAATGTTCTCCAGAGGCTCCACCGTGCATTTCTTCTAGAACATTTTTGACGTTTGTTGCTGGCACGACTATCTGCATTCGGAAAGTTTCGTCATTAGGTGCTTCCCACTTGCGTTTTAATATACCACATTCAACATGAAGAGAGTTCCATTGAGCCCAGTAACTTTTCAGCTTCTCACTCCGTTCCGAAATATCCTTCCAGTCTGGTCTTTCCATGTCTTCTTTCCAAGCAAGAATAGGTGAAATGTCCGTTTCTTTTTCTTCCATCCGGGCGCAATGTTTGCATTCAAGTTTGCATGGACGTCGTGAAAGGGCATCTGCATTTCCATGGATACGACCTCTTCGGTGTTGTATTTCAAAATCATAAGCCTGGAGTCGCTCTATTCATCTCGCCACTTGTCCCTCAGGATTCTTAAACTGGAGAAGCCATTTAAGCGCTGGCTGTATGGTCGGTGCGAAGGATGAATTTCTGCCCGTAGAGATATTTATGAAAATGCTTTGTTGAACTTACAATGGCAAGTAGCATCTTTCTTGTAGCACAATAATTTTTCTCTGACTTTGAAAGTGCTTTGCTATAGTAAGCTACTGGAACTTCTTGACCATTCTCCTCCTAAGAAAGCACTGCACCAATACATTCATTGCTGGCATCCGTGTCTAATATAAATGTTTTCCCCAGCTTTTGATAGTGAAGTACTGGAGCCTCACAGAGCTGTTGCTTCAAATTTTCAAAACTTTCTTTGCATTTATCCGACCATATGAACGGCTTTCCCTTTTCGGTAAGTCGATGTAGGCTTCTTGCTATATCTGCAAAACCTTTCACGAATCGCCTGTAGTAGGTAGCTAAACCAAGAAAACTCCGTAATTGATGTTTGTGTTTTGGAACTGGCCAATTTTTGACGGCTTCGATTTTCTCCGGATCGGTTCTCACTCCTTGTGATGAAACTATGTGCCCTAAATTTTTAACTTCATTTTTGAATAGAGCACATTTACTCGCACTGAGCTTCAATTTTGCGTCTTGGAAGTACGTCCCGTAAGTTGTTTTTATGTTCCATGAATGTCCTTCCGATTACTATTATGTCATCCAAATAGACAAGGCATGTTTTCCAGGTTAAACCACGTAGAACACATTCCATTAGTCGTTCGAATGTGGCTGGAGCATTACATAACCCATATGGCATTACTTTGAATTGCCATAAGCCACTGCCAACTGAGAAAGCAGTTTTCTCTCGGTCGTCGTGATGTATTTCCACTTGCCAGTAACCACTCTTCAAATCCAGCGTGGAAAACCATTGCGCTACGGAAAGGGTATCGAACGTGTCATCAATCCGTGGTAATGGATAGCTATCTTTTCTCGTCACGTTATTTAGTTGGCGGTAGTCTACACAGAATCGGATGCTGCCATCCTTTTTCCTAACCAGAACAACCGGCGATGTCCAAGGACTGTTAGATTCCTCTATTATGCCTTGTTTCTTCATGGAGTTCATCATGTCTGCAACTTCTAGTTGTTTGGCTATTGGCAATCTTCGTGGTATCTGTCGAATAGGCCTGGAATCTCCTGTATCGATCCGATGCTGGACAAGATTTGTTTTACCATAGTCATCATCATTTATTGCAAATAATTCCGAAAATTCATCGATCACCTCTTTGGCATCGTTGTGTTATTCTTCACTTAAGGCACTGGACGAAAGAAGTTTCTGAACCTGTTGAGTAGTAGCTGGTATTGTTTTTGTCTCCATAACATTACTACCATTATCCAAATTGACGATTTGATAAATGGGTTCACAATTTCCAATTATACCACCTTCTTTTAGTTGTACCTCATTTTCGGATGTGTTGAGCACTCTGACTGGTATTAATGTTGCACCTTCTGCCTTCACTAAAGTCTTGCCAACAATGATGCTAGATGTATCTTTTGTGGGGTAAGGCTCCGCCAGATAGAATCGGCAGGTCCCGATGTCATCAGTAAGCTTTGTCCATATTAGTGTCTCGGAGCATGGCGAAAGAGTAATATTTTCGCAGACCATCGTCCTTCTGCTAGTCTCATAGGAATTTCTATATTCCCATATTTGAGAATCCGCTCTCCGACATCCAGATTTATTGTGTATGTGGTCATGAAGTCTATTCCAAGAATGCATTCATCCATTATGTCTGAAACCAGGAAAGTGTGAGGAAATGGTAGTTCGCCTAGTTGAACATCTAAGGTTATTCTTCCAAACAGCTGTGCTGCTGCTCCAGTTGCTGTTCTTAGTAGATATTTGGTGGTGTTGTGAAGCCATTTGTTCTTAACAAGATCTGCTCTAATAATTGATCTTGAAGCTCCAGTATCGATAGTGACTGCGCAGTCATTTGTTCCTACACTTCCATATATAACAAGACTGCTATTATTTCTCTGTAGCTGACCTACTTGGATGATTACTTCGGGGCTGTCGATTCCACCAACCGACTTCTGCGTCACAAAGTTGGTTTTTACTAGTTTTCCGACTGCTCAAGAGGAGAGGCGATGCGACTAGTCGGTGCTTGATATCTAGTCTCTCCACGAATAGCTTGTTCCCTGGCTCGAGATCTTTGGCATTCTTCTTTCCGCTCTTCTTCTGATGATTCCACTCGTCGACGTTTTCTGCAGTCTCTTTGAAGGTGCTCTGGTATATTACAATTCCAGCATCGAAGGACACCACGTGAAGTCGGGCTCTGTTGCAAGTACATTCTTCCACTGAAATTTCTCTCACTCGTACTGCACTCCGTGAAGCTTGTCTGGCGGATTCATACGCTAATGCATAGGCTAAAGCTTCTGCTGTTGATTTCTTTCCTGCTAGCCTTAATGATTGTTGCAAATTTTTATCTGTAATAGCGTTCACAAATGCTTCCGTTGCCACTTCATTTAGAAAATCTGCATTCACGCTGGAGCATGAAAGATGCGCTAATCTTTCTACATCTGCCTGCATGTCATGTTTTTGAATCCTGTTGCGCAACTGTAGGCGATATACTTGCTGCATGTGTTCATCTCCGTAACGTATTTCTATCGCCTGTACTTATGAAGAGTAATTACGTTGATTTTCAATCGGTACAGTTTGTAAGAGTTCTGACGCAGGACCCCGAAGTGCTAACACCAAAGCTATAGCTTTGTCTTCATCATTCCATCCATTTACCTCTGAAGCTGCCTCCCTCGAGTTGTCTCTTGAAGATATGCCACGAATTTTGTCCATCAAATATGGGAGCTTTCATTCTACCTGCTCCGGATATTTCAGCTGCTTCGTTTAGAGGCTGACGATGCTTTATTCTTTCCAGATCTGCTTTAAAACTGTCAAGCTGCTCAGTGACTTTTTGTTGAGCTTCCGCCACTTCCTGCTCGATTCCTCCAATTTTCAAATTTTGTTCTTCTAAAGAACTTTTTAGAAAATTTTTCTTATCCTCCAAACGAGTTTATAGACTATTCTCCAAAGAACTCTTTTGTTCGTCCAAGCGGGTTTCCATAAATTTCTTCTGCTCATCTAACCGGGCTTCCAGAAAATTCTTTTGTTCCTTAAAAGTATTCTTTCGCTCGTCCAGACGGGTTTCCATAGATTTCTTCTGTTCCCCGAAAGAATTCTTTTGTTGGTCCATAGATTTCTTCTGTTCCTCGAGAGAATTCTTTTGTTCGTCCATAGATTTCTTCTGTTCCTCAAGATAATTCTTTTGCGCATCAAAACGGGCTTCCATTTTACTCATTCTTCAGCTTCGATTTCTTCCAAGTTCTCTTCGAAAACAAATGTTTCAGGATTCTTTCCTTCCTTCTTTGTACCTGTCGTTTGTAATGACCGGTTCCCTAACTCCACTTTCAAATCCTGCATTCGAAGCTCGTCCACTTTGCGCCCCATTACTTTAGTAATTCACTCACAGTTAAATATTAATTATTTTCCAGAACTTTCGAAATTTAACACAATTTCTCAAAATTAATCACACTTTGAATTTTTAAGTCAATTGCCACCACTTTATTTCGCGAATTTATTTCACTTCTGACACCAGTTGTTGCGAGCGTGGCCTTTGGTTCGTTATTTAAAACAAAATATTAAATAATTAATATACTAGTTCATCATTTCACTTTAATCATATAAAATACACAAAACATTCATTTAATCAACTCAACTTTAATTATCGCTAATACTGTACTTTCAAATATCGCAATCTAATTACATACGCTTTCGCTTCTTTATTACTTTCGCTTGTTAACACTGCAACGTCTAAGACTCTTTTCTTGGCGGTGACAACTGTTATATTTATACCCTAGAAACTCTCCGGATTATTCTGGAGTGTTCTATTCCAGTAGCTTCTTGACTGTTCTATTCATCCTATTCCTGAACCTTCCTGTAGATTCCATAATCAATTCTCCGAACCTGAAGTCGTTTACTCTCCATTGCCAGTAGATGTCACCAGTTGTCTTTTTCTATTGCACGTAACAATAGCTGCGTTTTTTCTAGCTCCGTGATCTGATCCGGATCAAAGGAGATTATCGATTGACGTCGGTGTCAAAAACGGTTATAAATTTACATGGTTTTCTAAATTCATAAGAAATCATCACATTGCCATGCTTTTGTTGGGTAAAAACTTCAAAATTAGAACCAAGTTTTACTCAAGTTCTATTTTGACGTTTTGTGAAGATTGAAATCATGGCAATTTGATAATTTCCCTCATATGTAAAATCATTGCTACCTACAGTCATTTTTTAGAACCAAATCAACTTGAAATTTCCAATTAACCGGATCAATATAAAAAAATGCAGCTAATATATACATTTGAAAAGACAAAAACTCTGGGTCCTATCTAACCAAGCTGGGCGGACCAGTAATAAATATGTGTATATGTATATTCTAAAAGTTTATATAAAAATTGTTGTACTCACGTTTGCTATCCGCCGTAGTGAAGCGCTTCATCAGACGTATGCTGTAAGCTTCGAGGAAAGATCTAGAGGAGGCGACATGTGATGAAAAAAGCGTAGCAACTTTCGTTCTTCTTGTTGTTTTTGTGAGGTGTCAGAGGCGGCGTTAAAAATTGTTGATGCCTTAAATATCAGAACAAATTAATGGCGCGAAAATTTAAACTCATTTCTTAGAAACTCCGCACAATCTTCCGCACCACCCACTGACATATATATAAATGGACTGCTTGATCTCCTATTTCATGTGGCACCAGTTTTGATTTCAGAAAGTATGCTCTCACTGACGATATATTTAAATTATTTGCGAATTTACTTACATATGCATGTCAGTGGAATTTACCGAATTTACCACAAAAGTATTTTTAAAGCATTTTCCTCAACACGGCTGGTTGTATCTAAATTTTCGAGCACATATAACTCTTTTTTATATTACTAACACTTAGTCCAATAGTCATTAACCATTTAAATATTATCCATTTGTAACTACGTCTCTGCGCCAAACAAACTTCGCGGCTTTGTTTACATAAAAGTGACAGTCAAACACCCCGCCAAAATCAAGATGGCGAAAATTTTTGGCTACGCTGCCATACATATACTTTACTATGGGATGTCGCCTCCTTTAGTTCTCCTCAAAGGCTGTAAGTGAAACTGATTTATAAGAGTCCTTGCCCAAATGATTCACACAATTCTGATTCAGACTGTTCTGACCTAAAATAACCTATGGTGAGTTAAATTAGGGAGAAATGTTAAATTCCTCCTATATTAGCATTTTCTCCTCTTATAGTTTTTTTCTTCTCTGCAATCAAATGAAGTCTGCGCATGAAATTTCTTTGCTCATTTCAGAAAATCTCGCGTTATGTCGCGTAGGAGCAGAAGTTCATTCAATTGCTCAATATGTCACGCGTAGGCAATGAAATCATTGAAATATAGGTGTAAAACTACATCGCAACAATAAGAGTCATGCTTCCTGCCAACACCTAAAACTATCTTACTGAACTCTTAAACTAATTATTTGTATGAATGTCCGAGATTAGCGTTATTCCACATAGGCTTGGTTGTCCAGATATGCATTAGTTCGCGTATAGCGTTAGTGCTTTTCGTGTACAGGTAGAAATTCCTTTCGAGTATCTGCCTTTGGAATTGGCCGACGGTGGAAAAATTTTCTTTTATGCTAATAAAAACCTGAATTTTCTTTTAATGTCGGGTGTCCAACATTGCTCCTGAGCTGCTGTTAACTTCTTTTGATTGCAACCACGGTTGCAGATAATGGGAGCTGTACCGCTATACCCGCCTGCGTCGGTGGTCTAACCTTAATTTTAAAACCGTGCTTCTGTGGTAAAGAGCAACGCTCCTTTTTCTCTTGGGAGTCCCGCTAGTAAAGGGGCTTGCAATTGAAGCGTGTTCGCTGAACCGGGGGCCACCAATCATTCAATCCTGTAAAAGAAGGATTCCACCTTTCGTTCTTATTTGTATTCACAGTTTTATTTTTATATTTTCTTAATTTAATATGCTCGCCTTTTGTTCTAATGAATTAATGCGAGTACAAAAAATCTTACTTTTAGTTTACTCAGTTCACTTCAACACAATGTTCGTCCGTTCGGTGCAATCTGACAAGGCGGAAAAAAGTCTTCTTCTTTTTTTCTTTTCCGCCAACTTTTCTATCTGGCGCGATGAAGTTTATTAGGTCGCGTTCGGTGTATATAGCCGCTCCGTCCACACAGATAGCAGTCCGTGCTTTCATGGTGCAGCTAGTCCCAGTTTAGCATAATGCTACCTGCATTATGCTACGACCATAACAATATCACACAATTGACAAATCCAAATTATCAAAATTTCCTTGACCTAATATCAATTTTACTTTAAGAAATAAATGGTAAAATTCCTTAACCGAATTCCTTGGCTCTAACATACCGCACTTTAAAAATAAAGCGACAGCATTTTAGTTTAGACACAAGCCATTTAGGATATTTGAACTGTAATTCAGATTACCAATTTTATTTGAAACACAAGGCAAAAACCATTTTTAAGTTCTTCATGTTGCCGCATCAAGATAATTTATAACCTATAAGCAGTGCCAACTGCTGGACATAAAAATCTTGTTTTCTTGAGGCATTCTTTTGTGTATCTTTTGTTCTGCTCTGTTCTGCGGACCGGACACAAAAGAACACAGCTATTAATTCTGATTGTAAATTAGAATTGCAAATTACTTTTTTAAGTTTTGTGACGAAATTTATTTATAATACATACTTTTTAATGCAAGAATGAATGAAAAGAAAATATTACAAAGTCATAAATATTATACAAGAAAGTTCAAGTAATTCAAAACTATTAAAATTTAATTTTTTTTTAATGGCAATGCCTTCTGAAAGCTTTTACCATTTCGAATATACGCAATTAGAAAACTCTCCGTTGACCTTGGTTGACTGTTTTCGTGGCGCGGACTGTAATTGAAAGATTAGTCGGGACAACCACCAATCAGGAAATCTACAACTCTCCCGAACAAAAATAGTACACAAAAATTTTATTCAGTGGTGGCAACATAAATAATAGGTTGATTATGCCATTTGCATTGTTTTTTTAATAATATTCAGATGAGTGATTTTTGTATTTATGTGAAATTGTGTTTATTCCATGTTCTGTTTTTCTGGGCTAATACTGGGTTATACTGAAAACTTTTTTTTAAATTTGAATCGTTACCATATTTCTTTTTGCCCAATCGCCGGCCAGAAAGAGGTAGTCAATAGAGGTAAGGTAAATCTATTGAACATTTTATAGCCATTTTAAAATCGTCTCTAAAATAGCAGGAATAGATAATGGCCGATTGTTCTGTTAATAACATACCAAGTACACAATCCATTCGATCTTCATGCAGTTCTGCAACATTTTGTATTAAAGATATTACAGCAAAATCACTCCTAGAAACCAAGATAGTAAAATGTCGAAATATTCTCGCTAGCGCTACCAAGAACAATTCGTTGAAAGTACGAAAAAATAAAATGTCGGCAAGGCGCAAAAAGGAGAATCCGGCGGGCTACATGTGGAACTGTTTGTTGTGTATGCTTTGTGGACGACCCGCAGGAAATGGGGGAAATCTTATTACTTGCTACAAGTGTAATTGCAAAGGTAAATGTTTGGTTGGTTGTGTACGAGAAATTTTCTTAAATACTTTTATTTGTTAGTGCATTCGGCCTGCCTTAAAATTGACTTTTTAAGCCAGATTTTATTAGAGCAGTTTTGGCGCTGTGAAAGATGTGTAACTTGTGTTGTATGCCACAAAACTTCAAATTCAAAAGCTGTAATTATTCACTTACGTTAAACTTGGAGTTGGTAATAGCGTTGTGTATAGCGAAGTCTTATCGTCAAAGCATGCAGACGTTTATAAAGTCTATCCTTGAATTTGTTAGATCCATTTTAAAACGCGAGCAGCTTACAAAAGAAGAAAAAAAATCTAAATGTATCTAGTTATTAGGGTTATTATGGTAACTAGGTGACGTAGAAAAAGACTGTAAAAATCAAATCATAAGAACACATAACGAAATAAAAATCGGCAGCAGCTGCAGCGGAAACAAATTGGCGGTCAAGGTATATAGAATACAAGGTATTCTCATTACGAACCACGTTCCGCCAATAGCGGAAACGCGTTAAAAAAGAAGCGAAATGTATAGGAAAGTACGGTACAGAGAACACAATACTCTCTCCTCTCTGTCTTTTCAATATAGATGTATATCGTTAGAGTACAAAATTACGTCACAATACATGTGTTAAAATTTTAATTCGAATACCTTGATTTGTTCAACCTTTGCCTATAGCCGGCTATAGCCAGCTCAAACTTTGGCTTCACCTCCAGATTCAGAGTACATGCCAATTTGGCTATAGCCAAAAGTTAACACAGCCCTTGCATTCTATATATAGTAAAGTACCATGTTTACATGCAGTGTTGAACCATGGTTGAACTCGGGTTCAACTCCATGTATATGCGGCTCGAGTTGAAATTTGGTCGACTTGCCTCGACTCTAGCTTGGCTGGCTAGGTCGAGCCGAAATGGTGTCCTATAAACGCGGATTGAGTAGTCGAGTTGGCAGCTAACAGTGTAGTTTTATTTTGTTTGCTCTGTAATCGAAAGTTTTGATAGGTTGTATAGTTATTGTGAGTTTATTTTGTTTATTTAAACAAAATTTATAACTTTTATAACTCCATCACTAAAAATACCATAAATAAGATGTTATATTGAACTGTCACTTCAACTATATTTGGACCCACCCGTTCTCAACTCGTTCTCTTAACTCTGCGTGTTCAAAAACACGAGTCTAAAACTCAACTCAACCTCGACTCAATCCTTCAACTCTACATGTAAACATGGTGGGTACTTGTTGGCGGTGAGCTTGAGCTCTCAAATCTTGTCACCTGCTTTTTCTTATCGACAATTCTCAGAATATTTTCAATTAAAACCTGGTTATTCGTTGGTTCGTTTCTTTGCAATGAATTGTGGACAGTCGTAGTCGTGTCACTTGAAGTGGGGTAGCGTTCATAATTAGGGCCGTTATGTAATTTCCATTGCGCCATAGCAGGACTAGCAATTACATAATTTCTGTATAGGTATAAGGGGCTTAATTTCAAAACTTTATTAGATCAGAATCGACTCTCATACACAAAATAAAAAATAAAAAAAAGTTCCAAGAAATCAAGTAGCAAAAATCCACGAAAAAGTCTATGAGAAGCAGCGTTGCCTTCCTTCTTGAACACTGGGGAAGTAAATTCGTGGAAAAGTAGTAGATATGATTTTTTGAAAGTAAAGTCATTTCGGGTTTCTTGTATGCTATGTTAATTTTAACTAAAATATATAACGTTGAGATTTCGTTAGTTCCTTAGGTAGAGTCCAGACGGAGCCAGCTGCTGAAGCAGATTGCAATTTAGTGCGCGGCGTGAGCGCTGCAAAATATTAGAATACATTGCGCACTTGGTCCCGTATAGTGACATCAGACAATAATGTGATTTCGAGGAAATCGCGTTTCTTAAGCTAGCTTCACACGCGCGTGGTTTCACGAGCTAAGATATGTAGTACGGACGAGCTCGCGCCTATACACTTCTCACGGGGCGTGTTAACCCAAGCTGATTTGCCTTATTACACTGTTACAACGTGGCGCGACAATTTCGCTATTCAATTTGCTGCGCTGTCGCGACGCGCACTCAAGTTATCTTTCAGCCTTTAGGAATGACTGCGCGGCTTCGTTTATATGGTTTTATACAATCCATTGAATTCTGATCAAATCGAGTTCTGGAATAAGTCTTAAGGCCCATTCAAAATATAATTTATAAAGGTATCTTGACTTCATTTTTCATACTTTGGAACCGAAATCGGCTTTTCGAGAGTAGAATATCGTTGATCTAAATATTTCTATAGTTTTAATTTAGTTTTAGGAGGCCACGCCCCGCCTGAACTAACTTGTAGGCCACATTCGTGGTCATTTACTTTGCCCCCAAAAAGTTTCCACTCCTACTATACAGGGTGTTTCCGACCCAGAGGCCCATAGAGAATGAGGTGATAGTACTCACCTAGACACAAAATACTGTATTACAGGAGGGCATCTCAAACGTTTCGGAGTTACAGGGTGATTAAGAAAAATATGCTGGTTTTTCACAAAACACCCCGTATCTTCCTTGTTATAACATACAAAGTTGATTTTTAATGCGGCAATGCTTAATGTGTTAATCCAGATGCAATCCAACTTTGTCTTGTGATAAAAGTTAGTTAAAGTACGAAACGGCTATAATTCAGCTTATCTTAGACATGAATGCTTTTCCATTTAAGAACTTGATAAATGTGAGCCTTTTACTCACAAACTAGCTATAATAGTCATCGCGACGTTATCTCATGGAGTTAACCTGATTCGCTACAAAATGTCTTCATTCTGCTAACGGATTTACATTTAACCTACGTGTGCCGTTAATGAAAGTTATTACAATATAATATGAGCAATATTAAGACGAAGTTAACTTGTTGTTTGCTTCATTTGTTTTGTTATATAATCGACATAAAAAAACCAATAATCTACTTATACTTCATAAAATTAAGTCAGCTGTGAGCTTGATTCTCAAGGCAAAAAAAAAACATTGTGCACAGCTGATCATTGGCTGCTATCGCTGCAATCATAGTATAAAGATTAACAAGATATGGCCTTCCGAAAAGTAATCAGCTACATTTAATTTGAGGGACATGGTTTACAAACGATTTTTTTTTAGTTTTATTGTGTTTTATTGACTGAAAGGCATTGTTAATTGTTAGGTGATAAGTTGCAAAAGTAATACTTGGTTAAGAACATTAGTCTTCCATTTCGTAAGAGTAAATATCTTATGGAAAAGTGAAATAGTTATTTTAAGGAAACGAAGAAATTTCAAGCTGACTCAGTTAGAATATCGTCTTTTACTTTAGTGAATATGATTGAAATTTAAAAGTGCACCATATAACTTGACTGCCAATTAACAGTTTGGAAAATACATTTTGTTAACAAGATAAAGCAAATTTTGATTGCAACAGATTCTGAATACAAGATTTTTCCAGGAAACGCTCATCACCTGTTGCGTATGTGTAAATGCATACCATTTGAAATGTCACACACCCAGCTTATTAAACAAAATTGTCAATATACGAAACTGGGAGTGTACTAAGTGTCAACAGCTATATAAGCGTATTAAAGTTGATAATGGTACCAGATATGTTGAACGGAAAAACAATAATGAGGAAATTCCTGATGTTAGCGAATGGTCGAGTAAGCAGATTTTTATATATATGGAAAAGCAATTTCCTAGCTTGGCCCATGTTTTTCTCTTGTACGACATCGATGGAGCTTCACTTTTACTTATGAAGAGGTCCGATGTTCTGAAGGAGTTATCTCTAAAGTTGGGTCCAGCTTTAAATCTATACAATGCTATAGTACGACTGCAAAGTAAATCTAATGACCCAACGCTGTGCTGGATGTAGGTTGGATATGCAGAGATCTTTAACGTTCAATTCATTTTTATGTTCCAAAAGTTAATTCTTAAAAGTCTAAAAGTTGTGTAGAATTAAGGAGCTATTAATAAAAATATAAATATTTTCTACTAGTTTTTAAATTTTAAATATATGTATATGTGATATAAATTGTTAGTTTAAGGGCGGGGTAATGTTTTAAAAACGAAAAAAAGGGCATATTTTCGTGATTTTTTTGCGGCGACATGAGCAATATTGTTTTAATCAATTTATCTACATATTATAGTACAACTTCTAAAGTAAGTCAGAAAAAATTTTCCATAAAAAATATTGATAAATACGCCAGCGACGGCGAATCTCCGGAGGCGCCTTGAAAATGTTGTTTTGCGGTGAACATTATAACTCGTTACCAGATCATCTGAGGGTGACATGTTTCACCTGGTAATCAAGAAGAGTTTTTTTTTATTTTTTTTTTTTGCAGCATTTGGAAATGAAAAACGCGATTGTAGGTACAAATTTCGGTTAATTTGTTATTAACAAATAGAAAAAAATGGAAAAAAAACTCTTCCTGATTACTTGTTGATTTGTGCGTAGAAGTAGTGTTTAAATTTTCAAAAGGATCGGTTAAGTAGATTTTGAGTTATAATGTTCACGAACTTAGAAAATGACGTTTTCGGGATAATCGATTTAAAGTTTTTTATACGGGAATATTCAAAATTAATTTTAGCACAACCGTTCAGCAGAAAGTGTGCCTGTAAACTGAGTTATATTCGAAGTACCCAAAATATACAATATGTACAAGGTCAGTTTACATACTTTCAATAGGAGGAGAAAGGAATTCGGGGAAACAAAGGGACTTGAAGCTGCTTCCTAATAAGGGTATCGCGCAGCTGCCGGGCAGGTATAAAAATCGAGTATCAAGGCCGATCGTTTGAAACGCTGTAGCTCCGTTAGTTTTGCTCCGATTGACTTGAAATTTGCACACAATACTCTCGACATTTTGTACATTCAGAAAAAAAAACTAAAAAAAACGCAAAAAAAAAGTTTTAAAACCTTACCCCGCCCTTAATGATTGACAATATATCCGCTGTGTTTCTTATTGCTCGTTTTCATCTGCCCACAAGAGCCTTCGGAACGCTTGAGAGATGTTGCATTAAGATTGAGTAGTTTTAAAATAATTTTTGCGGTGGACTTGAATTGAGATATTCAAAACTATTATAAACTACACAGGTGTGTGGGTTAGAAAATAGCTGTGTTCTTTTGTGTACCGTGTTCTAGAACTCCCATATACTGGAGAGAACAAATTGTTCTGTCGATTGAAGCGAACTATTTGTATTGTTCGATTTATCTAAAAATCTTTTATGAAAATGTATGAGGCGTTCTTTTGTGTATCTTTTGTTTTGCCCTGTTCTGCGAACACAATAGAACACAACTAAAATAATGTAGAAAAAATAATGAAAACAATAATTAACAAGTAAAAATGCACGTAGTAGGTGGAAAATTGCCTGTAGAGTCGTATGTTATACGAGTCTCAATGATTCCTGCTGTTTGGAAAAACAATATCTGTTACGGAATTTTTATAGCCTACAATTTCTCATTATGTGTCACCTTTCTTCATTAAGGATGGATCATTCTACGAGGAAAAAGTAACAAAAGTAAAGGATTTTGAAAAGTTTCAGCAGCCAAAAAATTGCTTAAGTGAAATATTTAACAATTATATTCCTCTCATCATTGCACATCTAACGTGTGCCTACATAATCGGTGATAGATGTATGCATTTACCCAAGATTCAGTTCTAAATCGTTACCTATGGTTTCTGTTATCGCTTTGAAAGTGTAGTTCCACATAATATTTATTATAAGTAAAGGATTTTCTCATGATTGCAATGTATCAATGTGCCCGGCGTTACAAAAGCTACAGTTTCTTCAAGTTTTTATTTTGATTTTAAGGATAATGCAAGGAACCAACAAAATGAACGATTAAATTATTTTATTTTTTCTTCATTTTTTGTAAGAACATTTAATTATAACACTGAATTAGCTAACATAATCAATTACAGTAGTTTTTTAAATATATGTACATACATAAGTCCTTAATGAAGAAAAGGCACTTAAAAATTGTATTAAACAGAAATTTGTGTCAACGTACTCTGAATATTCGAAAAAAAAATCAAAAACGATTTCTTTTAATGTGCTTGTTCCAAAATAAATACAAGGTTTATGTTCATAAATACATTCATTGCAAATTAGTCCTATAAATATTAATTGAGTGTTAATAATGATAACTAATGCGATAAAGTTACATCTTATGGTGACGATAGGAAGTTAAAGTAGCTTTACGGTAGGAAAGATAAAAAAGTATTAAATCGACAGTAGTAAACATTCATCTTCTTCTATTAGTAAATATATATTTAGTATGCTCATTTCTTCTAAGTTTTATATATATGTATGTCTGTTTGTCTTCTCAAAATATTAACAGTTTTTTTTAAGAATTACATAAAATTGGACCTTAGAGTTGCTGTAAAACATTTCAGTTACACAGGTAAGTTTGCAAAGATTTGATTTTTATTGTGAGATTGTTTTAAAATCATTTCTTAAAAATTCTCTTATACTTTATTGAGCTATTAAGTTAAATTTTATAATTTTTATATATGTTTATTTTGCATATTTACACATTTTTAGGAATTATCTTTTACGCAGTCAATAAATAGTCAATTTGCTGAGAACATTTACAATTTTATCCAGTTTTGAATAATATTTTGGTGCAAGCGTATTATAGTTTGTGTATGTGTGTGAAATTATTAATATTAAAGTTTTCAGCTCTATAGCTCTTATTTACAATTATTCAACTCGTATCAAGTATATCGTACATAGTTTTTTTGATAATCAACAATAAACGGGTTTTTTCTTTCACTGCAATTTCATTGAATATCTTTACGCAAAACAAAATAGCGCTTTTTTAACCTTAATCATTTTACTATAAAACTTAATCCTTCGCTTATCAAGTTCGCAAATCAGTTGAATTAACTCATAAACAAAACAATCCCGAATTTGGGACATTTAAAACAATTGGAATTTTTATTTGAAAATTGAAACTAAATTGTCAAAATAGATCAGTAAATTAATTTTCTCAATTTCGATTGTGGCATATCAAATCCAGTTTTAGCTTCATTTTATTTTATTTCTCTTTTTTCTCCATGACTGGACTTATTCTTCACTTCTATAGGCCAACTTCAAAAAGAACTTTTAAAGGATCGTAATTGAAACAAGATAATTCTATAATTTTGGACGGAGGTCATGGATGATGCAATGTAGTGAGCGGATAGTAGCATATTTTCGCAATGGACCAATAGATCACAATAAACGATAATTCAATACCAGGAAGGGCGAAGACTTTAACACACAAACAAAATATGAAGCGTATGGTGGGCTTTCTTGAAAAGATCGTCGAGCAGAAGGTGAGGATATATTTAAAAGTATTCCGTATTTTGACAATAGATTTGTAGAACAGAATTTTTTTACCGTAACCAGCGGTTACACTAGGCAACCGATAACTCAATAAGAGTGGTAAATCATTTTACATCTGGCAGTTTCTGAGAGAATTTGTAAGGTTTAATTTTGAGATTGCCGAAAATATTCGGTGATTTGCTAAAAGGTGCTAGTTAGTAGACATATGAGTAATAAGATTTAAAATAAAAGCAATTGTATAGCTCCAGGCGTAGCTTCTGTTCTGTTTTGCGACAAATGAAGAAGAAAGAAAAAAAAGTAAATTTATTAAGAGGAGTCAGTACCAAAATTTGCAAGTTTCATACATTTTTCTGGAAAACTATTTGTAGCAGAATAATGAGTTATATCTTAAATTAAAGGTAACGAAGAATTCTAGTAAATAACGTCGGCAAAAATAAAAAAAAATGTAATGGAATGGAGATATTAGCCCAGAAACTTTTAAAAAATGGTAAAAATTGAAGTTTATTAAATCAAATTCCTGGTAGTAGGTATTCTCATTTCTTTAGATTGTAACTATTTTAGAAAGATAAAGCCTAGATATAGCAAATAACGTCCAGTTTTTTTAATTTTTAGTGGCACCTTTTTTAATTATTTGACTCTAATAGTACTTGTTTTTCCTCTCGATATTTCATCGTTGAAAATATGTATGTTTAACAATTATGTGAAAAAAAAAAATTTAGGAGTCATTTATCGTTAAAAATTTTCTATTTATTTGAACTGCAAATATTCATTTTCGTCATAAATTGTCGCATGTTGGGTCCTGTCTTTTACGCTAGATGTCTCTAATGTGGGCTGCGGTCTACGTCTAGGATAATTTTATATGAATTTTCTCACTTTCAGGACACAAACCTACGCGTAGTAAATTTTATTGTCTACAGGCTCGATGGTATTGAAACTTTTGCTGAGTACTGACTCCTCTTAATGTTAAATTAGACTTTAATAAAGCATTGTGTTATCCGATTTAATAATTTTAAAGACGGGACAATTTTGAGCAATTAAGTGGAACAACAACAGTCCCCACTCCTTCAATGGAATCTCAAATATTCCAAAACGTTCGGAGGCAATCAATAAGAATAAATAACTCAATGTAAATAATAAATAGTGACTATACATGGCATCTAAGAATCTCTGCTGTAGTCTTGGATCTTTTCATCAGCTAACTCAACTTAATTACTTCACCTTCTCCACGAAACCGTCTTTATTATGCTGAGGGATATTACCTCTGTTTCTGAGCCGAGTTTCATGTGGTTATATAGATTATTGGAAAATCCGAAATTTTCAGTACTTTAACTTCGCCTGGCAAGGGGCTAGCGGCGCAAAAAACGTCTTGGAACTGCATTTTTGTGTTCAAGGAATGTCTCTGTTTTTAAAACGTACATTAAGTGGTTATAATAAGTGTTTCAATTTTGAAAAAAAATGGTTGTTTTCAACATACTATTACTTAGGCCGTAGTGGTTTCCTGCCAGATGATTGTTTTTGATATTGCTTTCCAACTTAATACTTATGCACACATTTTTTGGTTATATTTAACATCAAACATTTACTGCGGGCTCTTAGACTACTGTGCAAGTTTGATTTTTGAAGTGGTTTTTCGCAGATATTTCTAGCACGGTTCGCCAGCCAGTAAAAATTATTATAACCAATTTCATAGGATATCATATTGTGAAGAAGTTTTCAGTACAAAAAAAACTCTAGGATTGATTGTTTTCACAGTATACGTAAAAACCCTAAATTTTTATATGGCAACACCAAGAAGGAGCTGTCCGACTTAACCCATTTTTGAAATTATATTTACTATTTCAATGAAAAACCGTGTTCAAAATTTCAGCTCTCTACGTTGACGCGCTCTCAGGCAGTGCCCAAATATATAGCGAAAAACGAAATTTTTGTGTGGCAACTCCATGAAGGAGTTACCAGATTGGTCCCATTTTCGAACTTAAATTTACAAATTTAACTTTTTTTTAAAAAAGCCAGCGCAAAATTTCAGTTCTCTAAGTACACGCGTTGTCGAGCTATCGTGCGGACAGACGCACAGCAGACGGGCAGATAGACAGCCAACATGCAAAAATCAAAATAACTTTTAATATTATGCTTGGGTGTCCAATCCATTTTGCTATACTAGTATTATTTCTGTGTTACAAATGGAATGACGAACTTAGTATATCCTATGATTTCATCATCCATAATAAGAGCATTGGAAATATAAGACGTACATTATGCAAAGTACTACTCTACTTAGTAGTTCACTGATTATTTAACCAGTAATGGTTTGCTTGAGTGGCTCGGTTTTTTTTTTTCATTTATACCGAGCCATAATAGTTTCTTAGCTTATTTTTGTGCCTCTCTCAGTTTCATTCTGGCCCAAAGGTTCAGGTAGGAACCGGACTATTTTTGTACGACTTGAAAGCTACATGCATACGGTATGCTTGAAACATACCCGTGGTATTTTCCCATGATATATGTATATATGAAGGCTCTTTATTAACTTATACACATACACAAATACATTGCTTATTAAAAAATAGTTAATTCAGTTAATTAAAAATTAGATAAATGGTAGAAAACAAAATTTTAGTTTTATATATATCACAATGAAAAAAGGAAATGCTTCATTCTTAATTAAAATGTACAAAATTTTTTCGTACTACAATGGAAAAGTTAATAATCTTTTGTCACTACACTAAAATACCATCTATAAAAATTAACGTTAAACTACTTGACTCTGGTTAGCCTTTACAACATAATTTATTATATGTTAGCCATACTTATTTTTCTTAAGAATTTCCTTAATATCAAGGGCAAGTATGCAGCTTTGATTACAATTTTTAATATCAGGTAACCAACTTTTCATAAATAATATCACCGCCAACTGTGAGTTTTGTACAAAGGTTTTAGTTCGAATTTGTTGAGCGGCCGATCGAAAATCTTTCTAAAACGGTCCTTAAAAGACTGGAATATTGGGATTGGCGACATATTCCTCTCACGTCACACGCATATAAGATTACCTCATCCAGTCTATCTATATCACACTCCTTTTGTTGATAAAAACGACTATATACCTTATAATTTATTATAATATACTCACTCTTCTGAATCTATCGTATCGAGTTTTTTGGACTTATACAGGAACACTTCCATATGATCCTTACCTTTAACATATACTTTACCGCGCGCTTCAAACTCATATTTTGATTCTAAGTACGGTAAACAGTCTTTTCCCACCTGGATGCATCCAGCAACACCTGTTGAATCCATTCTACTGGCAACATTTACAGAATCTCCCCAAATATCATAGTGCAGCTTACTAGTTCCGATAACTCCTGCAGTCACGTCACCTATGTTGAAGCCAATTCTTAGGATTAAGTTGAATTCTAACAAGTCCTTATTAAAGGCATCGACAACTGATTGCATGGCCAATGAGAACTCCATTAAAATGTGGATATGATGATTGCCTTCTCCCCGACAAGAGGGATCTAAACCGCTTGCTGCCATGAATGTGCTACCTATTGTCTTGATTTTCTCTACACAACGAAATTCCGGACGTGTTAGTAGCTCGTCAAAATCACCAATTAGTTCGTTCAGAACTCGCAAATATTCCTTTCCCCCTAAATAGCTCTCGTCATACATTTCATTGAAGTTGACTATGCTTGCGAATATAATGGCGATGTCGTGGTGATTCTCTGAATATTTTGCAGTGTTTTTCAATTGTTCGGCAACATGTTTAGGAATTATATTATGCAACAGCATATCGGCTTGGTTTTTCATATTTTGAACTCGAATTTTATCTTTATTCGCTACAGCATTTCCATAGAATGTTAATCTATAACCAACTTCGAATTCTCGGTTCAGGAACCATACTAAAATCAGCAAAAGCAACAAATCTAAGTAGATTTCGACGTGATAATCTTGAAACCATTTGATATCTTCGTATAAAAACCTACTGATCTCGTCGTTAGATGTTTCGTTTATTACAGTTGCGTTCAGAATATCAAGTCGAATTGTGTTCGCCATAAGTTGTCCCACTGCAATACCAACAAAACAAAGTCCAGCCAAGAGGGCCAAAATATTTCTCATCCAACAATTCAATTGTGTAAAATTACAAAAGTGCACAATGCAGACAAATATCAAAAAACCATAATGATATTCAAAAGCCTGCAGCTGATTAAGATCCAAAAGTATGAAATTAACAATAATTAGGATAACAGGTAACGACATCAACACAGCTAGGCATATATGCCACGGATACCAACTAGAAATGGCTTCGAAAATCCTATCCGCACAAGACTCAGCCTGCGATATTTGGGCTTTACTTTTTATGGAATGCCTTCGGCACATCTGCCGCGTGAATAAGAATAGGGCAAAAAACTGAATTGTAGTAAAAATTGTAAAAAGAGTTACCCAAATTCGAAATGAGGAGCTCACAATTGATGGTATCATAAGGAAGAGGGATCCTGAAATAGCCAGATAAATTACTATCCCCACGAAAATATCAATATATGTGTTGTAGCGTGGTGTTGCCAATGTCGGCGGCCCCTCAGATTCATTTTCATTTCCAAATCGATGTGCTTTGGAACGAAACTCTCGCTCCATTTCTTCAGACTTAAAAAAGAGACTAAAATTGTTCAGCGGAGGCTTTACTAAATAGCTTCTCTGAGATTTGGCATTATCACGCACGCAACGAATTAACTGGAGATCGGATTGTTTCCGAAGTTGTTGTAGGCATGCTGCGAGGGGATCGGGTATAGGTTGATTTGGATTAAGAGATGGAATTGGTGGCAACTGAGCATCATTAACATTCGACAGACTTGATGTAGAGCTAGTGAAATAACCTGAAACCCGATGTTGAGATATTGCCGATTGATTAAGGGCGTATATCTGTTGTTGAATGCTGGATCGGCGACTGTTACTTTTTATGCCTGAGTCCTTTCGACTTGCTGCTGATGGACATATGCTTAATCCATCCGGCCAATTTCCCGAATTGTTACGGAAAGAGCCATCAACCGCTCGAACTGCGAGTGTGGAACTTCTTGGACGTCCAACCGGAGATGCTTCTGAGTTTCCAGCTGAACGTCCACATTGCGATTTATAGCTTCCAGATCTTCCGAATGGAGAAATATCACTTCTTGATTGAGAAATATATGAGCGAATGTCAATAATATCATCAAACATGGAATGTTGACCTGGTGAACAGCAACTGCCCTCTGGGGATTTAGAGCTACCAGAATGGTTTACGCTAGGAGGATTTAAGTTTTGATTTTTTTGTGGTATCTCTAGTGTATGAAAACTTGGTCTGGGTGTCTCTATGACAACTGGTAATTGTTGGTATCCATTTTGCTCAATTGTTATACTTTCTTCGGGTGGTTTACCTTTCACACCAGTTCCTTCCGATTTTTTAAGATCTTCTATTTTCCTTAAGAATTTTGGAACTTTCCAACTTCTAAACTTTGCTGCATATTTAAACGCCTTTCCTTCCTCTTCCTGAGCTTTTGTACCGCCACCGCCACCATTACCACCTCTACAGCATCCTTCATCTTCTTGATCTGAATCAAGGCTTCCCGGTAATGATTTCGTTGTTATCACAATTTTTGGATGATTTTTCGGTGCAGTATTTTTCATATTGGCTGTCCCTTTTTCTGCGTCCGGAATTGCTGGTTTCCGTTTAATTTTCATACTTAGCGAGGTAAGACGAGGACGAATAGATAGAACTGGTGATGGATTTAATGAATTTGAAATTGGCCCCACTGGTGAAGCAGGAGGAACTGTTGGTTGAATCGAAGAAATGTTTGTAGCGCTTTGAGAAAGGGACACTCCATTTGTAAATCCATCCTGTGGTGAAATGGTTAAATGCAATCCACTGACGTGTTTAGGTATTGGACTTAAGCTGCCAGTGTTCGAGTGTGCGATATCTTTACGACGACCGACGACGAAATATGTACGATGTCCTGCAAATAATATGGAGGAGAAGAAAATTTAAAAGTGTTAACCTTATATACTCAGATAAGCTTTCAAAATACTTACCAAAAACTTCTTCACCTTCTTCCAAAAAATAGGCGTCACCCAAAAAACTACAAGTTTCTTCAGAAATGTGAACTTGTTCCGGACGACCAGTGGATTCCATTCTAAACAAAAAAAAATAGACATATCGTTAAAGAAGAACTAACATAGCACATCTGAAGTATAAACATTTACCTATTAGCTAAAGTGACATCATTACTCCATACATCGAATTTCACCCTACGGGTTCCCACTATCCCACAAAGTACTGTTCCAGTATGGACACCAACTCTCATTTTAACACCTTCATGTTTCTGGGCATCGAATGCTCTCATGGCTGCAATCATTCCCAAACCCATTTCTACACAACAAATTGCATGATCGGGCCTTGGTTCGGGACATCCAGATACGCAATAGTAGCAATCCCCAAGAGTTGAAATCTTTTCGCATCCATTCAGTGCACAAAGATCGTCGAAGCGTTCGAAAAGATCGTTCAAAATTTCCACCAGCTGTTCTGCAGTCTTTGTCGATGACATTTTCGTGAATCCTACAATATCTGCAAAAAGTATGCTGACATTGTTCATGCTATGCATATGGAATGGCCTAAATAGTGATTTCACGTCATTCGAACGACGAGGTCGCATATTTTGTTCTGTGGTGATGGTATCCAATTCTGCTCCACCTCCCTCATTGAGAAGCATCGTTGCAACTTTGGGTGGCATAACCGAGTGAATCATTTTCTCTTTCAGTTGCTTTTCCATTTCAAGTTGTCGCCTTACCAAAAGATTCTGACCGACTTTCATGAATGTTCCTCTCATTCGTACAATATTCATAATAAGGACGTGCAATCCCACTAGGTGCACACTTAACTGAAGTAGAATGCGCAAAAAAAATATTTTATAGCAGAAACCACTTTCAAGTCCATGTACAGCATTACTACCCATCAGGTGAGTAAGAATCTCAAATAAAATAGAATATGGGAGCGCGATACTGATGCTAATCCAAAGGCGCATTGGAAGTGCGGTGTAAATCAAAAGTATGACTTCCAGACAAACTGCAAAGTGGCCCAAAGGGCTAATCGACTTATCTGTAAGTGCTAAAGATGTTAGGGCTACTGCACAAATTATGAGTGCAGCACATGCAGACACAGCATTTGTATGAGCATGATAAAAGTCTGATTGTGTGAAATATAGTCCGATTATTGATGATAATAAAAGAACGCCAAGTGAGGTTGCTATCGGCTTCCAATGCTCTTCTGCTGTCCCATCTATGATGAAGTACATAAACCATACGAGCGAGCACAGGAGAGTGTAGAAAAGAGCAAATCTGAAAATAGACAAAAAACAAAGATTATTTCCTGCCACTATGTATTTCATTCTTGATTATTTGATCATCAAATCGATAATTTATTATCCATTATTTTTAGATAACGTGCGTCTTCGGACTTATTTTAAGATTATGACAGACTAAAGATCCTTAGTTTACCTTCACTACAATATGCATGTAGTGATTGCAGTTGGAGGCGATTAAAAGCTTCTAAGCAAGGCTAACCCTGCTTTTTGGTTTTTTTTTTTGTGAAATTTGTATTATATACATAGATGCGAGTAGGTATGTAGTGTTAAAGGCCGGAGGCTGCATTGAAGTACGTTTAGATTGTGCCTCTTTTCGTGCAACAACTCATGCAACCGATTTAGAATCTGTCATTTTAATGCGAGCGCCCATCAAGCTGAAGTGGGAAGTGATCTGACAGTAACAGTAACGCAATAACAGCCTGGCAGGGAACTAACTTTGTTATGACCCAACCCAAACTAGAGCTCCATCCCAGTGGAACGAAAAACTAACGCTTCTGAAAGATGCAAAATCTAAGCGCTTCCCTAGGCATAATTTGGAAGCTCCTTAGAAGAATATTGTCTGATTTGGTCCAGAAAAATAAGCCAGTAAGTAACTCAAGACCTTCTATAACGCATCACTTGGAAACAAGATATATAGATTATTATTTGAGGTGTTTCAGTAGAAAAGCAAGGGCTGATTTCATCTAATTTTCCACGAATCTAAACTGTGGATTCTTCAACTATTGTGCGAACCCATATTTCTAATTTTTAGTGTGAAGTTCAGAGTGATTAGAAGTATAATCTGAAGTTCTGGTTAAATTATTATATTTTGTGGATCAAATTTCCTCATTCTCTGCTCATAAGATAAATAGCGCTCTAAGTAGTACCCTGAAGTACTACTTCGGAAGCGTGCACCGCTCTTTTTCTCTATGGGTACATGCACAACGAGGCGAGGCGAAGCTAGGCGTTCAGTTTCTTTGTAAATCGCGAAGTGAGAGCATAAATTATGTCATGAGATTCTGAAGAAGAATTTTTGTGTTTGTCAAGTAATGCAAGTATATTGCATTTTTCACATAAGTGTACTTTCCACTGTTTTGCTTGCCACCCGATAAATACGAAACGTCTGAAATTTGGCTAATTTTATCATCTCTATATGAAGATATACGGACTGATCCTGATAGATTCTTCCAATATATGAGAATGAGTATAGAAACCTTCGATTATATTAAAGAAAGATTTCATATAAACTAAAAAAAAACTGCCAAAATTTCTATTCTAAGGATATCAAATTAATTATTTTCTGTTTGTCCAGCCCCTTCTGCAGTTTTGCTTGTATATATGGGGTCACAATAACCAGCGATTAGAATTTGAGGAATTCCATCATTCACATATGTGAACATTTACATACTGATCCTCATAGGTTCATCCAGTATATGAGAATGAGTAAAGAACCCTTCAAATATATCAAAGAAAAAACCTATCAGAATATGGCAGCTATCAATCGCTACGTTTAGACCACAGTAACTTATGCAGCATAATTCCCTTATGTGGCATAAGTTTGATGGTATAAATACGAACAGAATACAGATACTACTTCTGTATAACATGCCGGTCTAGTACCAAATTGATGCAGAATTTGCAATAGAAAGTGTGGTATAAACAAGAATAAGATTCTTTAAAGCTGTCAAAGTAAAAACCATAACCTCAAAATTGGCCGTGAAAAGTTTTTTGCTAGCTTACATATAAAATAGAAATAAATTGAAATATGAATGGAAACCCCAAAATATAAAGCGGCTTTGGAGTCACGCGGAAGTGAACACCATGCTCAATATTTGTATTGAAGAAAAACTGCCTGAAATAATGGATGGAAAAAAATTTACCAACCAGAAAATTTTTAAGTAGGTTGAGGAAAAGATATTAGTGCGGTTATAAGAAAAGTGTACAGCAGCTTGTCGTGAAATTAAAAAAATTAAAGGCAGATTTTTATAGAGTTAAGCTCAATAACTCAAAAAGTGGAGTTGGTCGCCATTCCGTTGACTCTGTGGGAAAATTAGGGAAGCTTTTCAACTTACGTCCAAAAAAAGTTTTTCCTGCACTTTCTGGAGTCGACTCAGGTGATATTGCTGTTTAATTATATGTGTTTAAATCTTATAAATTTAAGAGTAGGTATACTAATTTTGTTACTTAAGGCGGCGAAGATACTGTTTGTAATAGCTGTTCTCCTGAAGAAGTTCTTATAGAGTGTTCTCCAGCGGCCAACACAACAGGGGACGATTCGAATGAGCCAAGGCAGACACCGAGGCGTCGTGGTGGTAATTAAAATAATTCACAAATTTCGCATTTTAATTTCTATTTTTTTTTTTAAAGGGCGCTTGTCTTATTTCAAAATCATTGAACAATTTTATGAGAAGTGGCAACAGAAGCAAGCAGACTTACAAAAAGAATTCTTTAAAGAGCAACAAAAATTTATGGATGAATTTAAGGAGCTTCAACAAGAGCGACAACTTTGGGAAGAGAACCTAATTCGTGAGGACCGAGAATTCTTTTCGAATATGTTGACTCATCATCAGCAGCAGTCTTCAGGATTTTATATGCTAACAAATGAGTAATAAATCAAATCTATGTCTACATCTACAAAAAGAAAACCCGAAATTTGAATTAAACTATTCGAGAAGTCTGTTTTATTTTAGGTTTGAAAACAATTATAAGTTCAAATTCAGCATTTTTTTTACTCAATGAAAAGAGGACTGTGATTAATAGTGAAATACTTTATTTAGTTTATTTATGAATCAATATTGCTTTATATATTAAATATTGAAGTGTTCACAGCAAGGCGTTCAGTTTCGTGTAAATCGTCAGATTCTGAAAAAGAAATCTTGGGCTTGACGCGTAGTGTAAGTGTATGTAACTAAGGTCTGATTCAGAAATAAACCGACTCCTTATAAATGATGAAATCAACAAGAAAAGCATTTTATTTTGTTATCAAATATTTTTTATTGACCGATTACTTAATCCTCTAAATTATACATAGCCGACATGATATAATTATTACGTGCTATAAAATTGGTGTACTTTTTGCTTTACTTTCTTCATTACATTTTGTACAGAGACAGTATCGAACGTATCGTATGCTCTTTTATACTGCCGCTTAAAAGTATATGTCGAACAGAAGTGTTTTTTTTAAATTTTCTTTTAATATTAGCCCAATAATTTTCTATTGGCCTTAGTTCCGGACAATTTGGAGGATTCACTTCCTTGGGTACAACGGATATACATTGGGAATCGTAGAAATTTCTCGCTTTTCTGCTGTATTAGCAAGTTGCTAAATCCAGTCAAAAGAAAGCTGATGCATCATGCTTTTTAAAGAATGGAAGTAGACGCTTCTGAAGACTCTCCGTATTGATTCAGTTGTTACGAAAGGTAATGATTTCTGACCACACGAACATATTGAACACCAAATTAAGTATTTAACGGCAAACTTGTTCCACGATTGTTAAACTTGGGACCTGCGTAGCTCCTCTTTTTTTCCATATAAAATCCCTGTCCTAGAGCTGGTTGACGTTCGTTTTCACGTAAGTTTCATCTTTCGTAACACAGCAGTCGAATTTCGTTAGGAAATTTCCATACAAAATTCGGCTTGAGAATTTTGCAACTTGTTTCTTTTCTGGTGTTCTGTGTTGTATTTTCTGAGTATGGAAACTCCGTAGGTTTTCTCTTTTAATTTGATGAATCGTAGCAGATGATATTCCAGCTTTATTATCCATATCTCTCAACGATATGTTGGGATTTCGTTTAAGGTTGTCTATCACCTTGTTGGTCTACTGAACCTGAATTAATTAACTAAATTAATCTTGCAGGATCGTAATCTTTGGAATTTATAGCTTGAAATATTTCTTCATATTTTTCTTGTCCCAGTTTGCTGTGTGAAAACCAGTTGTAGGATTCTATATTAAATATTCAATTTTGTGTTGCTTTTGATGCACATATATGAAAGTTATGGCAAATGCATTTAACTAAATATGGACATATGGCCAAATATCTTTAAATCGAATAAAAAGGGAATTTCTTCGTTTGCTCCATCTGTGCTTAAGCCAATTGAATTCTTAACATCTCAAATTTTATTTCTTTCAAAAGGTTTCAAATAGCTATAAAAAGAGTTTCAGGCGTGGTTTGGACAACCTTTATTTAATTAATCCTAAAAGATCTATGCAGATTTTAGATTGTTTTTCTGAAACATATTTTACACAGAGGCAGGTATTTTCAGTAGAAATATCTGTAGACTCATCGACAATCAATGAACATTTTTCACTTCCAATATCCGATGTAAGTTCTTTTAAAAAGCTAGACACAATAATATTATTAATAATACCAATACATTTGGTCTGATGAAGATTAATTTCATTTCTGTGAGATGAATCATGTGATGATTTCGGTCCCGGCTCGCTGGGAAAATAAGTAATTGAATTTATTGATCGTATTCGTAAGATGGTCAAGACTTCATATTGCAGAATGCATTGCTACGTGTAATGCCAACGTTTTTTCTTTTCTTATAGCAGCACCTTCAAAAAGTCTTTCTTAATTATTTGTTTTTAAAAAATACAATTGGAATTACCAAAATTTAGGAGCGGTGCAGTTGAAGTTGGTATCTTGACAGAATTCATCTTATGCCTGTTATGGTAAAGCTGTCTTTTATAGATATCACTTTTATGTACTCGAATTTCGTTTTCCACTACTATATATTTGGACACTGCCTGAGAACGCATCGATATAGAGAGCTGAAATTTGGTAGATGGTGTTTTAATTGTACTAGCAAATAAAATGTCAAAAATAGACTAAATCGGGCAACTCCTTCTTGGTGTTGCCATGTAAAAATTTAGGTTTTTTACGTATACAACGTATATTCGAAATGCTATAAAATTTGGTTATAATCATTTTTTCTGTCCGATAAACCGTTTTAGAAATATATGCGAAAAACCACTACAAAAATCAAACTTGCACAGAAGGGTTACAATACGAAATTTTATAAGGGCATTCATCTAGGGTATCATAAGAATTGGTCTTAGACCAATTCTAGATTTTTTACTTGTTATTTTCCGACTGTTTTTTATATTTGTTGGGATACTTTCCCCACTTTGGCATTATATAATCAAAAAACAAATACTCTTCATGTCCAGAACACTGAACATGAACTGCCTAATTATGATTAAAATGGGACTTTGTCTATCATGAAACTATTAAGAGTAGATTAAAGCTTTTTGTGGTACGTGATTCAGAAATAAGTTCTAATAAGTTGTTTCGCATATAAAATTAAAGATGCCACCAAAATCGCTTAAAATATGCTGCGAGTATTCGAACACCATTACATAGGATAACCCAATCGGCAATAAATCGCCCAATTGGCAATAAATCGCCCAATTGGTAATAAATCGCCCATTATAGCAACTGTGCCCTCCACCATCGCCCACGATTGATGTGAACACTTGATTTACAAGAATAATTTTTAGAACGAGGCATAATCTACCCGAAAAAACTAATTCACCCATGGACAACACCAGACCCATTATTGCATTAATATCTCTACCTATAAGCATTGTTGATTCCCGATAATAGAAACAAAGTTAATATTAAACTCAGGATTATCTTTCACTTTGTTTATAATCCAAGAAAAATGCTTTTACTATAATAATTGTTTAGTATGCTATTATTTATACATATATCTAGCGCTTTTTCACAAATCGAGTAAGTAACTCTAGCAGAACGCAAAACGTTGTGCATTTAGATGGTGCCTCTTTTCGTGTAATATTAAGCATGCAATTAGACCCATAGATATGCATGCAATGGGTCATGCATCAAATATGACTAGACGCAAATAGGGCTGACGTGTTCCCATTTGAAATGGGGAGCGTGTGTAACACACTGTGCAACACCCTATTTCAGAGGTATTTGATAGTTCTCCAGTCATTGCCCGAACAGTCCAGTCATTATGTTAAAAAATAGGCAAAGAAATGCAAATGATGTAGAGAAGGTTTAGAAACGCTTAACCTCGAATCAATACCTTTACCTACAGGTAAATTTTTTCGATTTCTTAATTTGAGCACATGCATACCTATGTTACGAATTCATCCGATGGGTAATTGTCCTTATCGTAATTGGTGGACTTAGTGTCCTCGCGGACATTCCTGTAGCTTCGTGAATGGCTCGTAGTTTTCTGTTTTTTTAACGGTTCGATATCTGGAATAAAGTGCTTTTATTTGTTCCATCAATTCATTCGTAGAAAATTACTCAACGAAATTCTCCATGACGAAAGTGTAAATATACATTTCATAGCGTCGTCCACTTTATTCTCGGTAGGTCGCCCCTTCTGAGCACCCTTATCAGATGGTGCGTACATACGGGTAGCTCATTCGTAATGGTATCGAGCTCCTGCGGCAATGAGATCAGGTACATACTGAATATTTTATACATACTGAATTATTTACCTTCATTGATTTTACCGATATCGAATGGATTACTTTTGGTCCACAAAACAAGCAAAAAAATCAAGAACAGGCTCGAGCTGCAGTTGCTCTCCGGGCTGGTCTGATGAAGATTCCTTTGTTGAAAAGTAAACGATGTTTCTTTTATTCTCATATTTTTTTATAGTACTTACTGCGACCAATCATTGTATCGACAAAGAGTCCGAATCTTTCTGGCCTCGTAAACGTTGTCAATTAAAGTTTTATTTCAAATGAAACACTCAGACATTTTCACAAAATATTTGTTCCGAAACACGTCCGTTCCTTCTGAAATTCTCGAATCAACTGACTGAATGAATATGAAATGCTGTGAACAGAGGCAGAGCAGATGTCCCGCTGGCAAAGTCAAAGTTTACCTAATAATAAGTTAAGAAGCTGTAGAGCAAAATGGGCAAATTTCTGGTGTTTTTTAGAATGAAACAAGTAATTTCATATACTTTCGTCTTTTGCATGAATGGGGGAAAAGAATTTGTCTATGCACTATTGTAGTGCAACTAAAAACAAAAATCGAGAGAACGTAGGATTACCCGAACGACAATATCTTATTAAATCCCTCAAAATCCTTTCAACCTATTCATAATAATGTACTTCGGGCCACACTACCTCCCATTTTTAAGAAAAAGATAAATTTCGCTTTGGCCCAGATGCTGAAAGGAGATGTAAAATTCCTCTCAAATGAAATTCTCTATTTTCCCGAAATTATCAGAGAATCCAGTATGAGTTCTTCCACTTAATCTCTTCATAGCAAAACGAATGTAAACAGAAACACGTGCCGTTCAAATATCATAGGATTACAGCAACAACGTGTGACCAAAACATTGTCAATATTTTATGAAAACCGGTTTTACAAAAGCGCGGGAGCATTTTATGAGAGTAAAACGTGAAAACACCGCCCCTTCCCATTTATTTACGAAAATGAAACATTTGCCATTCTGTTTCGTTGCATGCAACTTGCGCTTTCACATTTTTAATATTTATTCATAAAAATTTTAAAGAGAGTTTGATGTTTTTTTCGATTTTTTTCTTTCTTTCTTCCTTTTCTTGCCGTGTGCATTTTAAATGTAAAACAATCGGAAGTCGCGCCCGCTACTTAACTTGTCATTAGGTAACTTTGCCGCTGGAAACAATACAAAAACTCAAATGACCGCGTCTCTAAAGCCTATCATATTGATAAGTTCTACAAGCTTTGTAATAACCGGGGTGATTTTAAATTGATGGTCTTAAATGAAACAGGATATATAGGTTGAAGTGTTAAAAAAAATGTAGGGCAGTACAGTAGCGCGCCAAGGATTTGGTTGGGGGGGGTGGGGCATAGGTATCCCAAGTCCAAAAGTGGTCGGAAAAATAAGGCTCGAAAGTCGCGTCCTGAGCCCATCTGAGCACTTAAGAATTCCGTTTTTGAAGGTATTGAATTTCAAATCTTATTTGCTAAAATCTCGACATGGACCATAAAGCTTTCTTTATCTTCAATAGATTAATCATAATTTCATAAACAATGAAACACACGCAATTTATCCCGTTTTTACAAAAAAAAAAAAATCAATTTTTAAACTTTTATTCTACATACATACATATTCATTGTGTCAATAGTAGGTACTCAGAGTTCAGAGACTTGAATTACGGCACCGATGCGGTGCCGTAAGACAGAAAGTGGACGCAATATGGACGTCAGTGCACGCAATATGAACGTGTGTGACATGAACTGACCACCACACATTTTTTGAAATTTTACGTACTTGGAGGGGGTTTGTGAAAACAAAAATATAAATTAAAAATTTTCCCTATAGTACATTGCGTATTTTGTGAGTTATAGCATTTTAAAATATCGAAAAAATGCTGTTCTGGTTTTCTTTCAAAATTCATACATTCATTTTGCTATTCATACAAGAATAGTGAAATATACCTCATTTGAAAGTTAGGATTTCAAGCCATCTCAGAAAAAATGCCATCTCAAAAATTATGCGAAATGGGATATCAAGGATAAGGATTTTATCCGTTATCCTTTAATATCTTGGAAGGCGTTCTTTTAATTTTATTAATTTTTATTTTATTTTCTATCTTATATTATCCACTAAAACATATCAAAATTTCAACTTGAGACCTTAACGGGAGCAGGAAGTCAGAAATCATGAAAGTCTCACCAATCATGCATTTACTTATAACAAGTTTTTAGTTTCTTGAAAATTTCATGAAAGTTAGTATTAGTAATTATCTGTGGAAGTGGTGCGATTCTATACAAATCTATAAACTTTGAAAAATTGCCTGACTAATAATAATGACGGCGACAAATGCTCAGATATATTTTATGGCATTGAAGTCTTTTTCGATAGAGTGTTGTGCTTGAATAGAGGGGAAGTATAATAAAAATAATGGAAATGATTTCCTCTTTGGATAGTTGGTGATGGTCATGTCACACTTTGGTCTACTTGTTGCGGAATGACCCATATGTGCAGTGCTCAATCTAATTTATAATATCCCAGGCCATAATTGCGGCGGCGCTGCTGCACGGCACGTCCGAGAAACTATTGTGTGTACGGGGACTAAAAACATACAAATTTATAATTTGCTGCGATTATAAATGTCGACGTGTATTGTACGTCTGAAACTGATAGAAAATTTTCAAAATAACCTTCCTACCGGTATATATACCCTACATTTTCCCTACTTGTAAATTTTAATCAATTTCAATGACATTTTTACTTTAATAAATACTTTATTATATTTAACACATATCTGATGTGGAAAACATCTGTCGTGTACATTTCTTGTTAAAATTTGCAATTTTTCATTAATACGAAATTTAAACAAAAGCAAAATCTAATTTGGTCGTATGGGCGATCAGTTATAGCTGCTAAGACATTATTTCCTTAGATGTGTGATTTGTACCTATGCCACTAAATTATAAAATTTTGTAAATTTGCTTATTGTCACTTAATATATGTATGTATAAAATCGGCATCGTGGTGAGTAATAAGTTAAGAAAATACAATTAGTTACGGGGAAATTCTGTAGACCTTTTTTCGGTGGGGTGAAACAGTAGAACTCTTATATCTTACGACCGTTCTGTGTAATAAACGAACGCTTTGAACGAATAAATAATAAAACAAAAATATTGGGAATGTTCTAATGGAACCTTGATTTAAATATAAAAATTTGATATGTACTAACACGAAACTGATATATACGGTAAATGCGTCAATTACCTACTTTTCGTAGATTTCTTTCCGTATCATACTTATCGGAGAAATATTACGACGTTAACCTTCATTCCTAAGGCAGGCAGAACGGGCCATATGGAGGCAAAGGACTTCAGACCTATCAGTCTCGCCTCCTTCATGCTTAAGGTCTTGGAGAGACTAATAGAGGTACATATAAGAAGTGTATGGCAGGGCGGCAGTGGTAGCCAGCATGCCTATACAAAAGATAAATTGGTAGAGTCGGCACTGCATACAGTGGTATCCGTTGTTGAGAAATCCCTAGAATATGAGGAATACACTCTATGTGCCTTCTTGGATATTGAGGGGACTGAGAAGGGTGGGAGTTGACAAGGGTCTATGTGACTGGATCAATTCAATGCTTCTCAGTAGAAAGATTAGTTTCTGCTCAGGTGACGCTATTGTGAGATGAGCAGTCTATAGAGGTACACCGCAGGGGGGGGGGGTGGTATTGTGGCTACTGGTAATGGAGGAAATACACCGCAGGGGGGGGTGCTATCACCACTCCTGTGGCTACTGGTAATGGATGAAATCTTTATCAATTTAGAGAGAGAGGGATTTAAGGCAGTTGCCTACGCCAAATGCATATGCATCCTGGTAACTAGCAAATTTATCTTTACTATTCGTGAAAGGCTCGAGTATGCGCTGCTTAAGGTAGATAATTGGGCCAATAATAGTGGATTGAGGGTAAACCCCTCGAAGACGAAGCTGGTCCTTTTTACAAGAAGGAGGCGGGTACAAAGTTTCAGACTTCTAATGCTGGGTGGGGAGGATCTTACTCTCTCCAGTGAAGCAAAGTTCTTGGGAATCATACTCGATTCCAAGCTAAGCTGGAAGGTTAATTTAGAAGAACGCGTGAAGAAGGCCAGCGTCACCTTCTACACGTGCAAGAGAATGTTTGGCAGAAATTGGGGATCAAAACCCAAAGTGGTACGGTGGATGTACACAGCTATAATTCGGCCCATCCTCTGCTACGGCTCCACGATCTGGTGGACGGCACTGACGAGGAAATGTAACCTGCAGGTGCTGTCAAAAATCCAGAGGGCTGCTTGTATGGGAATAACTGGGTGCCTGCGCACCACGCCCACGGCAGCACTGGAGGTCATGCTTGATTTATTGTCGATGGACCTCTATTGCAGAGGTGTAGCCGCAATTACTGCTGTCAGGCTAAGGGCAGTGGGTTGGTGGATGGAGAGGGGTGTTGGGCATTCAAGTATACTCCAGAAGATAGACTGTAGTTATCGGAGGGAAGAAACAGACTACCAAGTACCAATGTTGATTTTTGGTGGGGGTGTTAATGCAATGATGACCACCAGGAGTGGCTGGGATGGGAAACAGTTGGTCGTAGCATCCAATCTTTCTAGTTTTACGGATGGTTCCAAAACAAGTGCAGGCACAGGGGCTGGAGTGTACTCCAGAGATCTACAGCGGTACGAGTCTTGTAGACTGCCTGATAAATGCAGTGTTTTTCATGCAGAACTCGCAGCGATTTATCAGGCGGCAGCATTGGTATCTATGTGCAGAGCGCCCTCACGGCACATATGCATATGTATATACTGATAGCCAGGCAGCCATCAAGGCGCTGGATGCTGTGCTGGTAAAATCAAAATTGGTGTAGTTATGCAAGACTAGCCTTGAGGTATTGGCTATAAGGCACTAGGTGCCCTATCCTGGATACCTGGACATAAGGATATCTCAGGCAATGAGATGGCTGATGAGTTGGCCAAAACAGGCTCTGAATTGGATAGCTCCGCAGCGGTAGCTTTTGTGAGGATCCCAATCGCAGCAATAAAAGAGGAAATCAACAGGGGCGCCTATCAAAAGGCAGGCCTCCGGTGGACGAACACGGATACCTGGTGTATTGCGAGGCAATTGTGGCCTGCATATGATAGGAAAAGGACAAGGGAGCTGCTTAATGGCAGCCGAAGAAACACCAGGAATCTAGTAGGGGTCCTTACGACTCACTGGGCCATAGGTGACCATGCTAGAAGACTGGGGATAGCGGCGAACGATTTTTGCAGGAGCTGTAAGGCTTCGGAGCAAATCGAATCCATCTAATGCGTGATTTGCGAATGCCCCTTTCTGATGTATAAAAGAAATAGGCTACTCGATAGCTACTTCTTTTCAAGTCTGACGGAACTGCAAAGCAAGGAATTTAGATGTGTCCTGAGTGTTCTGAGAGAAGCAAGATGGATCTAGGTAAAGAGTTCTTGGAGATATCTTGAGTTCCCCAAGTGAAGTAGGATTGATTTGGGGCGGCTTGAATCATACCCAAAGCTTGCCGTAAGACCGTAACTTTAAGATTCTAGTTTGAGTGAGACGGAGAGTCATTCCATGAAGTGTGAGTGAGACAGGTAGTCACGCTTTTGAGTCAGATGCTAACTTTTTGTTAAATTTAGGACACATTTTCCTTAAGTTCACCAATTATTTGGATGCTAAGATTTATTATTTACAAAAGATGTTCAAATTGCCTTCCTTCAGCTGCAATACACGCTCGACATCTTCTTAAAAGAGATCAGGTTATCAGACGGGCAAATGTTGACAAATTCAACTGCTTCCGTAATTCTTTGCTGAAGCTCAGCAAAATTTTCAATTGACTTCTTATAACCTTGCTCTGCTTCCCAGTAAAAGAAATCTAATGGATTTAGGTTAGGTGGATGGGCTGGCCACGAGATCGTATACCAGACCGCCCTAACCATCTGCCCGGATATTCTTCATTGAGATATTCTCTAACTGAAAGGGCATAGTGCGCTGGGCAGCCGCCTTGCTGATACCACATCTCTCTGTAAATAGTTAGTGGCATGTCTTCCATGATCTGGATAACGATCAGTATTTGGGTATCTCTCGCGGTACAATCTAGCCGCAGCACTAGCATTGCCTCTGCATTCGCCATAAATGAAGTGCATGTTGGCATATTCCTGTGTGGTGTATACCGACATGGTGGCATTACACAATCACACTATAGTCCAGAAGAAATCAAAGCTTGTCGTAAAGAGATAGAAACTGTCCAAATCCAAATCATAAGTCCAATAAACGAAGCAAAAGTCGAAAGTACCAAATAACACGAATGAATACTATCTGTTTCACTCACACGTCATGGAATGACTCTCCGTCTCACTCAAACTAGAATCTTAAAGTTACGGTCTTAAGGCAAGCTTTGGGTACACTAGAATCATTTTTAGTAGGTAAAAAGAAATTTTTCTTAAGTGGGTTTCTTGAAGAATTTTTTTTTTTAGGTAATCTAAGAAGTAATGTAGCAAGTGTTATACCATCTTACAATCCTTGTTAAATGCGTCAACTTTTAAAGTTACTTGCCAAACTGGCGTAGTACAGTTAAAGTTGGGCGAAGTATTAATTTTATATTCTTGGTTCGGCAAAATGTGTCATTTTCTTCCAAGCTGGAGCAGTTGACTTAGACTTTAAAGCAACAGGTTACATAAGCACTACTTGGGAGTACATAACAAAAATAAAATTGAAAAAAGTAAAGATTTGTAGCAACAGAAGCTAAAAAATCATCACAGGGTGTACATTTTCTCGAAAACAAAAGAAATGTCTATAATTTTAAAAATACATGACTTAGATTTTTTTTACATTTTTCTGGTAACTATTATGATTTGGTCTATCACCCGATTCCGGCTTGACGTCGACGTACAGGATACCCTGTATATGTATATGATTTTTATTTATATAGAAGATTAAGAGTTTTATTTTCTTTAATTGAACTTTTTAATAATATAGGTATAGATTACATTTTATTCATGATTTGTGAATTACATTAAAAAATCTAACCCTCTGGGGGGGGGGGGGGCAAATGCGTCTTTTCGGAGTTAGAGTGAAGATTTGTAATTTTGTGTACTTTTTACCCCAATACCCCATAGCTTCCTTATAGGACATCAAAGTAAAAAAATTGAAAAAACTTTTTATTTTTTTTTTAATTTTAACTATTGTCCTGCCAAAATGCCAGATAACAGTTACATTTTCTTGCAAGATTTAAAAACCTCAGAATATTACCTTTCATTTGATCCTACATGCAATCGTTTTTGAGATAAACCTATTTTTATTATGGATAATTTTATAAATTTTGACTAACGATAGTAATCGCGCTTAATTTTATGCAAATCGACGCAAAATTAATGAAATTATGCATAATAAAAGAGAGAAGAGAAAGGCGAAAACAGTAAAAAAAAAACAGTTCCGATCTTTTGTTTTTTTCATTTCTCGTTCGATGTCTCGACAACGATCGATAGTACCTACGTGAAATAGTTAAATGACCTTAATAAAGCAATAAAAAAGTATATAGTATCGCAATTTTCGTATCACGACTGAGAGCCGAGTTACTGCGAAAAACTAGATTTACCAGCTTTTCAAGATGGTGGAGAACGCACATTAGTCCAGGAACTTTAGGATTTCACTTCGGAAAAAGTTCAACCAAACTGAAAATTGGTATACACTTTCCTTTCTGCTCTTCAAATAAGGTGAGAAAAGTCCCCGGAATTTAGTTGCCTGCATAACTTGTGACAGTCCAAAAATGGGGAAAAAATTACCGTCTTTCGGTGTTTTGCGGATATCTTCGTTCCTGTCTGTCTTACAGCTACAAGGGTGTCACGTAAGTGGTGTGATACCTAAAGGATATGGATAGGTAATCCTTAGACGAGGGGGGTATTGGTATTGATGACGTGTTTTTTAATAAAAAAAAAAACGAGTAAAAATTCCGAAATTTTAACTTTGTTGAGCCATAACTTTAAAATGGAGGGGAGGAGTCAAGAGTAATGTCAAAGTTCGTGATAAGACGGTGCGTATTGATCCATTATTACTGTTCCAGAGAATTAGTGCCACAAAAAGATCGGATGGAGAGCCCCGTATTTATATGCGATATGAATTAGCTCCGTTCCTAATGTCAATGTTTATTGAAGGGAAAGTGCTATCAATAGCGTAACTTGATGTTATAAAAGTTACATACGTCATCGACAGAGGATTTCTCTTATATAGGGCTGTGTGGTATCAGAACGAATCTTTCGATTTGATTTGTTCAAGGTATATTGGTTATGTACAAAGATATTATAATTACGGTTCAAATGCTTTCATAGTTTACGATGGATACAACAATAGCACCAACAGCGTGAAAGCTGTGAAATAATTTCGTCGAGCAGCAAAATCTTCATCTGCTGACACCTACTTCGACGAGACGATGAATGTCACAGTGATTCATGAAAAATTTCTTTCCAATAGTAACAACAAGCGCAGATTGGTTTCGATGTTGTCTGTCAAGTTCGAGGCTAATAATTTTGTTGTTAAACACGCTCAAGGTGATGCTGACGTTTCAATAATTCAAACAGCTTTGGAGTGAGTGTTCATGCATAAATAGAATGGTTGTTGTTGTGGAAGACGTGGATCTCTTGCTAATTTTGGTTGTTCGCACTCCGATTTATAAAGAGATCTTCTTCCTCAAACCGGGCAAGAGAAAAGTCGAGCGAAAACTTTACTCTTGTCGAAGTTTCAATGATCACGAAGACATCAAGGATCATCTTCTACTTCTACACGCTTTTACTCGATGTGATACAATGTCTGCTCTTTTTCATAAAGGGAAAACTCCAGCTCCGGAACTTTTCACGAAACGTCAAAACCTACGTGCTGCAGCAAAAATTTTCAACCAAAGTGATGCTTCTCGAGAATCAATTTCTTCGGATGGAATTCGAATCTTTCTAGCTGTGTATATCATTATCGTTGCTTTATGAAAGCTATAGGTAAATACAAGTCAATAAATTTAAGTTTATTACCCGCAACGGCTGATGCATCTAAAGAGCATCTGTATCGTGCTTACTACTTTACCAGGTGCAGTATTGGTTAGGAAATCAGCTCAAAATTGGGGATGGATATTCGAAAGCGGTCTATTGGAGCGAATAAAAACATCGCAACCTTCTGTCTCGGAGCGTCTTTTGAACATGATTTTTTGTATTTGTTCGAAGGGCTGTGGGGCATTGTGCAGTTTGCGGCAATTGTCGTGGGGGACATCTTGCCTGAATGCCTTTCCAATCGAAGATTCGATAGAAAAACCAAACGATATCGACAACCCAGAAACTGATTCTATTGATTTCGAGGAATCTTGGAATTTGCCATCAGTCCCGTGGGAAAATCATGAACAATTCGAGAAAGAAGAGGAAGAAACTGAAAGAGAACAAGCTGTCAGAAATTAGTTACATAAAGAACCTTCATTTGTTTAGTTATGTAAAAAAGATTAAATTATACCTAATCTGATGAGATTAATATTTTCACCGTAGACTTTTACATCTTTATAATGTTAGAATAAGAAGATCAAAATCAGGGGCGATATTTTGTACCCGAATACCTATAAAAATGTTAAAACGAGAAGAAAGCTCGATTTCGATCATTACATGCAATTAAATATCCATACAAAATTTATATTGGAGTTTCAATGCCGGATTACGGGAAAACTATTAGTGCTATCAATAAACGTTATTCCCGCTCTTTTTTCTTCTTCTTCCGCTTATAGCCGAAAGATCGACAGGAACGAAGATATTAGCAAAACACCGAAAGAAGGGTATTTATTTCTCCGTTTTTGGGCTGTCACAAGTTCTCAGAAACTTTTCACAACTTATTTGGAGAGCTGAAAGGAAAGTGTATACCAATTTTCAGCTTGGTTGGACTTTTTCCGAAGATGAATTGATTTTTTGCCTAAGGTCCTGGGGGAAACTTGCTCGACAATTTCGGGTTAAGTTTTTCTGAACATAAATAAATTAAATTCAAATTTCTTACTTTATTTGCATACATAGTGGACTGCACTAAAAAATAGCTTACGGTTCTTTTACATAAACATACAGCAGACGCCATAGTATTGCTCAAACTATGGTTTTCATTTAGTTTGCACTATAGATAATAATAAATTGCGAAATTCTAAAATTTACATATTACATACATATATTATCATCATAATTTGCAACATTGTAGCTCATGATTTATTAGCTTGCATGATGTGAAAATAATCATAACATACTTTCTCCCTAAAATAAGCCGCAATATTTGTTTTTGTTTGACGAAAATATTTCCATGATCCGATCAGCTTAGCATCCAACAAAAACAAATTTGAAAGTCTTTTGGCTAATTAAGAAAATATTTGCTATAATTCATAGCTTTTGTGCGAAAAATTGAATGACGATAAAAGAAAATAATTTTTCCATTGTCGCTTTAATCTGAAACAAAACGCAAAACAAATTTTAGACGTACAAAAGAATTTATTTGTTAATTTTTCAGCTAAAACCACTTAAGACTGGCGTAGATATTTAATGTATTCATTCTGTTCAGATTAGGGCTTGCAGAGGCAACCATATTGCTGTGGTCCATATATTTATTATTCGAGGGAACAATTTTAAATTCAGTTATAGATTTTCCTTCGTACAACTAATATAGTTCGCTACGAATATTGAGCGAAATTAGGATAAGTCGTATTATCAACTTTTAAGAAAGCAACCCGCAGAAAACGTTTACACGGAAGTAACTAGATTATTCTAATTTGATTATAATAAAGCGAATCAACTGTGTAAGTTAGGACGAGTAATGGTTTTAACTTGTAACCTTTGACGTCATTCGAGTATAGAAAGGTTTGCGTACAGTAAAGTTTTGTGTACTTTTTATTTTATATAATGTATCTACAATATAACTATATATGTATATAAGTATTACGTAATAACATTACTCAGAGGAAAAAGATACTTGTATACATACATATAAATAAATTCCATAATTCAGCCGTATAAAATATAGGCGAAGGAATTATTAGGGCCTTGCTTGGGTAATAAAAAGAAACTACGTATAAGAGCTCTATGTAAGTGTTGTGTTTATCCCCAAGGCTGGCCGGGTAGATTATCACTCAAGGCATAGTAGACCAATAGTCTGACTTTCTTCCTACTAAAAACATTAGAACGCATTTGCTATTGTACGCCTACTTAAAGGGGAGGTCGGTTGAGACGGCCCTTCATGAGGTCATACACTCAATTGAAAAGGGCTTCCACTATAAGCAATCTACGCTAGCTGTCTTCATCGATGTAAAAGGAGCTTTTAATAATATTCCTCTACATAAATTCACTGAAACGCTAACAAAACATGGTGTGAACCAGTCCCTAAAATACTGGATTGCACACATGTTGAATAATAGAATCATTTTTGCCGGTTTGGGTGGGGTGAGTGAAAAAAGTCCATAGAGGCATCCCACAAGGTGGTATCCTATCACCTTTAGTTTGGGTGCTCATTATGGATGAACTCTTGCTAACGCTCATCCGGACGGGGTACACAACGGTATGTTACGCAGATGACGTGGTGATTTTAGTCACCGGAAGCTATGAATAGGAGCTCTGTCTACTGATGCAGAACTCGATCCGACTAGTCGCAGACTGGGCTTCGGAGATCGAATCCTTGGAAAACAGATCTATGCGTTTTCACAAAAAAAAAAGGATTGAAACTTGTCCTCCATCGGCTTTTCAATCCCCCGGTGTTCTTGGCACAGTACGGACTCGTCGGTCGTCCTCTGATTACAGCTGCAGTTTCCTTGACGCTCAAGGCTTGTCGACGTTCCAGCCGCTGAAACGGATTCGCAGCATTCTAACTTCGAGGTCTAAACGCTGAAAGCAGGCTAAGTCGTAATCGCACTGTCATAAGGACACTTCACGATACAGTGGGGGCACAGTTTATAAACGCTCGTCATCACCAGGTGCCAGGGGTTGTTAATATCAAATAACAATTAATTTTCAGTTCTGTTCTAAGCTCAGATACTTATAATCGGGTTGTTATCAAGTACTAAGAAATACCGAGTCACTACTTTGATCGTCTTGTCATAGGGACAATAAGAGGCACGTCCAATCCATAAGCAACTGCAAGTTCGTAGGATATCCAAATAGTACCGGCAGTCATATTGTCATAGGAACAATAGGCCACACGTCCTCACAGCTAATTCAATTTCTGTGGTTATCTCGTAGGTTCCGGTTCCGGCGGCTCTAGAACCGTCAGACTGAACAGTTGGCCGCTTTCAAGATAACTCATTTTAACCAGACCAAACCGATAGTCTGCAAAACACTTCCTAGTTAAAGTGTCATAACTGTTATAGGGACAATAGGATCAAATTGTTGCTCGACACGAAGATCTACAAGAGATGGAAGCTGCGTCAAGCAAGCGATGCATCCAGCAATTAGCCCACACTCGAAATTAGCGATTTCGTTAAATATACACTAAATATCTTTCTATTTTTGCCTTTGCAGACATTTTTCTATGGGAAATGCCAATATCCTTGTACGCATCGACATTCTCTCTTTGCATTTTTAATATTAGGTCTGTTCGCGTACTCAGTTTGGGACAATGCATTGCAATGAATTTGCACGAACTTACACATTTTCCGTTCCTTTACTTCCTCGTGCACACATAAGGTCCGTTCGCATACTAGTTTGAAAGTATAAACTTGTAAAACTTTTTGTAAGTTTTTACTCGAAGGCGTTCGCGTACTCGCAAACTGAGAGAGAAATTGTTGACGTCACTTTTCCCCTACGTTCAATTTATTACTTGATTTAACTCGAGTTTTCAGTTATTTTTCAAGTTTTAAAAAAATGGAAAAACCTGTTACTCCTCCTCCAGTAGAATTGGAATGTTCTCCAAGAACATTTCAACGTATTCAAAGTGATAAATTAAATTTGCTTATTGTACTATGTGCTAGGAACATTTCACGTCGTTATTACAGATCCCGAATATTTGCAAGTTTTTACAAGTTTTTACTCGAAGCCACGTACTTTGTGAGTGTCACTCTCAATTTCTTCGTTATCATACATTTTGATGTTTTTCATGTTTTTCCTTAAAAACGTACGCGAACAGACGTATAATTACACGAGCTTTTCATATGTCACAGCTACCCCTCTCGCAAGAATTTACCCAAAATTTTACTGCAGTCTTCTTGCAAGGAAAAATTGACAGCTGTCATAGGAAAAGTTCAATTTTTTTAATTTACTTAAAAGTTTTTAAAGCGCACAATCAAAATGTCAAATGAAGGTGTTTTGACTTTCGTGGGATTTTGCAAGAGTGCACTAAGTTAAAAAAATTAAACAATACTCAATTCGCAAATGTTATTCCACACTTCTTCTTCTTGTTTTTCACAAAGCTATGCATGTAAAGAGTTCGTTTACTTTTTCATGCATTTTACATACATTCTTCCCCCACCACACGAGTAAGTTTATATCCAGAAAGTTTTTGCACGACAAGTACGCGAACAGACCTATTATTCATTGCAAACAATCTAAAATAAGTAAAGGCTGAATTACAATGGACGCAACGGAATGCAACTGAACAGTGTGAAATGTCAAATTTACGCAGTAAAACGGAAGTCGAGGTTAGCTGCTTACAATGGACGTATGATTAATTAAAAGTGACAGTGACGTTTGACCCAAAATTTATAAACAAATACGGATAAAATCAAAAAACTCTTTTTATTCCATTTCCTCTCTGCTTATTACACACTTACCGCAGCGCAGTTTCACTTGACGGAACAAAATAAACAATCCCAAAGCTATTTTGAGGTTATGTTTATCCGTTCAGTTGCGTTAATTTCAGATTTTATTAAACTTGCTGCGTACGACTGCGTTTTCGTCCGTCCACTGTGCGCAACTCCATTTGAAAAGCATACAAAGAAAACCGGTTTGACATTTCTCTCCGTTCACTTGTGTTCCGTTCACTGACATATATAACATGGACTGCCTGATTTGCTATTTCATATGGGTCAACTTTTTTTGGCAGGGTGTGACAATTATCTTAATTTCAAGTTTTACTTTTGCTTTAATATTCATATTAAAAGTTCAATAAATAATAGAAGCACTCGAAATTATTTCTCTTTTTGGAAGCTATCTCCTACAACATCAAATATTTTTTAAACTTGATTTTTAAAGAAATAAAATTAAGCAATTTTTGTCGACCTGCCCCTAAAAGTAGCTATAGGGGACAGAGAAAGGATTATAAATATTGTATTGCCATCTATTTCTATCCTATATATTCATTTGGAAAACCACTGAACAGAAACTGGACTATGGTGTATTTTGTATAGAACTTATTATTTGTAGTTCAGCGGAATAAAGTAGTTAAACCAAAAAGGGACAACTATAGAAAAGTAATCCCATAATAATGTCAAATAATGTAAGGAATTTCAGTAGTATCAGCAGTCCATTTTATATATGTCAGTGGTCCATTGTAATTGCGCCTTAACCCAGGTGATTAAATCTTATTCGAAACAACTGAAGAACGTATAAATATGTATGTCCGTTCAAAAAGTCACATAGAGTTTTATAGCTCTCAAGAGCAAGTAACATTACAAAATGATTCAACTTGATAAATTGATAATATCGTTGTACACGATAAGTAAATTTTTAAACGAAAAAAAATCGTTTTAAATTTTATGCAGTGTTGCAAGATATTCCTCTATTACTACAGTGAACTTACAAATATGTATGAAGTGATACAACAATTACATAACTCCAAAAATTGAGTTGTAAAGAGCTGGACTTGCTAATGACCATTCCTCGGCAGGTTCAATCAAAACTTTTTCGTTTAATTATTTTCCAAACTTCTTACAAAACAAACACCTTAAATTGACAACTCTGAAACTTTTTATTATTTAAAGCTCTAACGAAATAAAAGTTCAATCTCTTTTCGAATCTCTTTTCGACCCAACAATCAAGAGTTGTGCTTAAAAGGATTTTTGATGACAAAAATTAGCAACGTCAAAACTCATTTGCGTAGTAGACCTTTGGGCATTATAAATCGATTTTATAATATGATTTTACTTTAATATCATAACAAACAATATTTCGCTGGTTTGTGCAAAATTTAAAGGACATAGAGGAGGGTTGGGGTATAGACGTAAAAGCACAGGACTGACGTTCGGTACGTAAAATTACGTAGTATGTATACTCGTTAAAAAATTCTTAAAAATCTAACGATGGTAGGCGGATGGGTGAGATAAATAAGAGGAAAACATTCTTTGGTGTCTCTGATCTGGTACTAACAATGAAAATAAAGAAATTCAAATCAGAAACACGTTTTATAAAAAAAAAAAGAAAAAAAAAACAAAAACAAAAAAATATATTCCAGCCCTAAATCTGGTCCCATTTTATTCAACTTAAATATTTCTCTTGCCAGTAATGTTGTCGCCGAAATTGAAGAAGGTTGAGTGTCAATAGTTGATTGGGTGCAAACAGCTATTCTGTGCGCCATTTCGCTCTATTTGGCACAAGTTTTCATAGCATGTAAATAAATATTTATTACGGTTATCAGTTACTATGTCTGAGGATGTTTTCCGGATATTGGAAAAGGTCTGAAGTGGATGAACGTATCGAATGAAGCTTCTTAATATCTGAAGAATTCCTATTCATTCAGCAACACATTACTGTGAGGTTCAGGTGACAATATATATACATACATACATATCCATAACATATAGGATACTGCTGCCTAAGGTGATTTTTGTACTTTCTATAATAAAAAGATATTAGGGAGCAATTTCCTTCTCATGAGAGTTCTGTAGGTCCTTTATTTGTTTTGGTATCTCACAATTAATGGTTAAGAGCAATTTCAAGCTTTATTGGAAATGGTACGAAGTTGATGAAGGTTTGTTGGCTTTCTGAAATGAATTTAGTAGTTAAATGAAGTGGATTAGAAAATACTATACAAAATCACAGTATAATGAGGTTGGTAAGAATACCATTCGGGGTTATAAGCAACAGGCTCTATTACGCTCAAGTGTTTTATCATTCCAATAAATATGAGTCCTTTTTGGGGACGTTAAGATGAAAGCTCACAGTTAAATACAAATGCATAAGTATATTTTGTAAATACAGAGGATAATTTATGATTAAAAGTAGAATGGATCACATTTGTACTTCTAATTGGAACTACATTTTGTGCTGTCCACATAAAAAAAATCTATGTTTTCTCTGTAAATTAATTTACGTGAATGACCCAAACTAATTTTGTATACTTCTCTCTCACATACCTATTTGTCTGATATGCGTTTGTACCGTTTACTGCTTTGGTTTTGTACAACGTACGAAAAATAGTAGGGGAAGCCGGGGCGGAACGGGGTAGCTACGCTTTGATTACAATTTGGGAGATTTTGAAAGAAATAACACCATTATTTGTCAATTTGTACGTTTATTTATATCTTTCTCTACAAAGAAACTAAAGCTAAACTTATGTAAATTAATTATTACCTGGGGATTACACGAGTCAAAGACACTAGATTTCTGGCCAGTCAGTACTAACTAGCCAATAAACTGTCAAACGTAAAATTAAAATGGCCGAAACTGAAAATAAAAGGTAGATGCTAGTGGAAATTTGTCTTTATATTTCTAATCTTCTCTCTTTTGAGTGAGAAATGACTGAAAAGAGTTTAATATAAATTATAATCTTTATTTTGTACAGCATAATGACGGAATAAGGAAGAAATCATTAGCAATGCATACAGAATAGGAATGCCCCACCTTCGGGGTACAAGGGCAAATGCACAATGGAGTATCAATTATTGGAAAAGTTTACAGATGTGAATACTGTCATCGTCGCCACTGTTATATGTGCCCATTTTTTGCAAGAACACAAACCTTCACTGGACTTGGACTATAAATTATTGCATACAAGCGGGCTGCGTCTTCTTCTTTCGAGCTTTCTTCAGATTCAGTTACGATTCTGTTTTGTTTCTTTGCCATATTTTTCATTACTTTGGGTTTGTTTTATTTCAGTTTTGGTTTAAATTTTTCTTCTTTCGATTCATTGACATTTTTTTTTCTTTTTTAATAGATTCCTTTAATTGCGTCTTGTAAGGTGAGGCGGTAAGGATTGCCCTTTTTCCACGCTTTCTTGTTACACTTTTCATTCCAGGTTTCACTTTTCGCAGCGGGATAATGTCTTTTGGGGATGTGATTGAAAAGTTGTGGGTCAGCAATGGCGTAGGCAGGCGAATCGGGCATCCAAGAACATCCGGGGTCGGCATTGATATAAATGTTCCCTACCGATGGAAGATTCTCGAATTATCCTGGATTGAAGGTAGCTTAATAGCAACAGGCGTCGGATGAATTTGAGGTGTTTCGGTAGATTAGTTCCCTCGGCAAGTAAAACATCTACGGCTGTTTCGGTGTGTGGAAGAGCATTGACAATTGAAGTAGAAAGTTTTCAAGTGTTTCAATATATGGCAGAGCGGCGGCTGGTGCAGTCGGAGCTACCTGTCTTGTTTTTTCAGCAGGGTTCTCCAAGGGAATATATGTATGTTGTTGCTACTGGAAGAAAATCATCATCCGTGAATATATTAAAGTTGGATGACCAGATACTAGTCTCTTTCAAAATCTTTAATGGCTGTTGTCATAGTTGCTGGTTTTAAGAAGGCTTGGCTAAAAAGCGCAGATATTCCGAAAGCCTGGACCACTTTTCGTGGGTGCGACCTGAGCCAGTTCCTTATGTCATCTTCATAGTACAAGCTCAAAGGCTTCATGAAGGCAACGTTTAATGGCTCTAGTTTGTGGGAGCAGTGGGTAGGGAAGCACAATATTACCATTATCACGAGCTAGATCTATTACGGGTAAGTTCTTTGTGCGTGACGCATGCCCATCAAGAAGTAAGAGCACAGGATATTCCTTCGTCGCTTTGGAAAACAGAATGAACTGTTGAAACCATTTTAAAAAAATTTCCCCGGTCATCCATCCAGAGTCGCTAATTCAGACCAGCTCCCTGGCGGGAGACTGATTTTAAGATCATTTAAGATCCGCCAGCTGAGCAACATACCTCATCTGTCACAGTGGTGCCTCTTTCGGTAGAAGTTAAGACACCTAACCTTTAATTGCAATTATTTTTGAAAACTTCTTCGGAACTACGCTAATACCCGTTTCATCACTTATTATAACCTCTAGTGGCATCTAGTTTGTATGTATTTGTCCAGAGTTTCATTAAGCAAACAAAAAAATTCGATACTGCTATTGAAACCCATAGCACGTGCTCCAGATGTTGCTTCTGGTTTTCTTAGACTTAAGTCTCGGTGACGCTTCAAAAAGTCGACAGCGCTTACTCTGTATAACGCAACACATCGAACTGAAAGCTGTGCACGAAGGTGGCGCGTCTTTGACGTCCATAGCGAGCACTCCATCCCTTTGCCATTACGACCCGGTACCCCGTTCCACCCCGGGCACCCTTGTTAATATTTTAAAACGTATAGAAATAATGATGATGGTGATACGGCAAAACAAAGTGGCATAATATATTTTTTTTATGTCTCATTTGAAAATTCTGATAATTCGAAAGCGTGTTGACGTAGGTAGAGATGTGAAATTATGTAAACGGTTTTTTTTTATATAAAAAATGTAGATATAGGTAAGTTTCAAATAGTGAATGTATAACTGTAGAGTTCTTTGAAATGAAATGAAATTGGTTATGATAATTTTTACCGGTAAAGGAACGTTTTCTAGTTAACAATTATAATTCATAACTCAATATTAAGCTGACATTCAGAAATATGAAATTCTTGCGAATATCAAAATCTATTGATATGACCGTAGGGCTAGGGAGTCGGAATGGATGTTAAGTATAGCATCGACTCAATATCTATACGCATTACGCAAATATATCAAATACTTGCGTAATAAATTCACTAAATATAAGAATCGCAAAAAGTGCAAGCCCAACCTAAATTATGCTAGTCGAACATACTCATGCATAGTACATAGAATTCAGTTTTTCGAATCATACTTATAAAGTCCATAGCCGTTTAAAATGCTTAGATCTTAATTTTTTTTGAAAATATTCTTATCAAAAGTAGCAACCATCTGGTCTCTTTCATAGTAGGACCAATGAGATGCAATGGAGGTTATTCTCTTCATACCAATTATATATAGAACAAAAGAAAAAATCTAATTATAATTATCAGCAGAAAAGTGCTGCTAGAAAAGATATTTCAGGTTTGAAGAAGAAAAACATATCCGTTACTCACCCGTGGCAAATAGCATATATTCCATTTATAATACCGAATTGTGTTAAAGACTACATACTTACACATCGCTGGATGTCATCTGTTCTCGCGATATTTATCCGATAAATCTGTATGCAGCCACCTTCAAAGAGAATTTGTGGAAATCGAAGATCCTTACGCAAGGGGAGAAAATATTTAAGTTCCTGAAAATTTGAGACAACGACAGATCTCAGTCAATGACTTTTGTGCCCATATGACGTAACCACTCAGTCGACTGAAATCTCGGCCATACCTTGTTATTCTTGTATGATGGTGTAGTACAATGTACAATATACGAAACAAAGAACGTACTTTTCATTACCGGCACCAGCCTCAACATATAAAAATTCAATTGTTGACCAACTGAAAAAGCGATTTGCTTTGCATTGATCCAGTCCCTAATATAAATTTAAGCTCCATGAGTTGATTTTTATAACAAAGCAACATGATATTAGGCGACAGGAAATACAACTCATTTTTTCCGAACATATAAGGTATGTTATTGTTGAAGTTGTTAAAGTTCCAAACCAATATTATCTGCCATCTGTTGAATTAATGATTTAGATTAAGCTGTGCCTTTTGAATTAATAGATTGTCATTTTGTGTCACACTTCTTTTTTTATCTCATATAATCCGTTAATAAATTTTAAGTTGAAGTACAGAGGAACTCGGACTTATTATTTTTAAGGGCATTTTCTTTAACAATTATCAACTAAGGTCCTTTGAAAATTAGTAAAAAACAATCTTCTAACAATCTTCTCCAACAGCAAAAATTATTACATTTACAACTACATTACAAAACATGGAGTATACGTACATAGATTTTTCGTTATTTGCATGTATTCCGGTATGCAAGATATTCTATGTACGAGTATACTGGGACTCCATACCCAATCTTTCCAAATTCCTGAAATTATCAGAACTAGGTATACAAACAACCAAAACTTAATGTTAAATTGATATCATCATCAACTTCCTAGACTTAGGTCTTTGGAAATAAATTTAATCTATGTACGTATGAATGCCCTTCGCATAAAACATTCATTTTCGCAGAATGCAACTTCTCTTTAATATTTATTTATTTATTCTGTCGCAAAAACTCATGAAATTCTAGTTGAAAGAAGATGTGACGAGATAAATCTTAACAGTTGTGAACAAATTGGTCCTCGACATAAATTGCAGCAAATGGAGAGGCTTTTTGTAGCACGATCAAGTTTTAAAGTGCAATTGAAGCTAGAAAATGAGTCGTGTCAGAGCAATAAACAAATTTATTGAGTAAAAACATTTTAATGGGGATGTTAAATGTGGACCTCTGCTGAAAAATTTCGTGATTTTAATATCGAAATTAATTTAGCAGAGTGGTTTATGATGGTTTAGATAATCATACATTTATAATGATTATATTGGAATGCATAAATCGTGGTTTTATCCAGTATATTAAGGAGCAGAAGATATATTATATGGCAAACGGAATAACAATTCGACGGATTTGCAATCATAATCAAACTTAAACGATATAAGAACTTATGGAAGTGTAATAATTCTATTAATATTTTTTTATTTTATACACACATTTGCATTCAATTTACGACATTAATAGTTCTATCACGCTACTCCAGCACGATCTAATGAATCATTAGTACTAATAATTCATTAAAATGCCGTGTGTCACATAGTATACGCCATTATGGCTCGAAAATCGTATCATAATGAAGTACACTAATGAAGCGGTTTTTTCCTTCATTATAGCTATTATGAGGAAAAATGTGCTAGATTTGGCATATAATATAAATCTGGAGCTCCGCTGTGAATCTGTCCCCATTGGAAAAATAAGAAGAAGAAATACAAAGAAATGCAAATCACAAACTATATTGTAATATTCTTTTTGATATAATGTTCTTCTCATATGTAAATTTAAAAATTTTAAAATAAAATAAATAAAAACAAAGTTTAACGCGTTAATTCGATCCATATCGCTTCCTTAATGTCATAACTTTATCAAAACCAGTTTGACAGCACCAACTTAATTAAAGAAATGGCTGTGTGTTTGCAGTTTATAATGAATCATTATAGACTAATGAATCATTAGTTAAATCTTCATTAAGAGCGCTACGTATCTAGGGCATTACTGACCCCCTGATGATAATTTACGTTTTTACCTGGAGAGTAACTAACTATTTTCTACATATTAATAATATGTACCTTTTGCAGAAAGTAAAATTAGTATTATGCGATAATATCCATCGGAATAAAGTCATTACCCGATCTTTTACGTTAACTACTTGCTTAACACCATTAACCATAAAATAAGTAGCATTATACTGTTGCAAAACAGAATTCAAAGATTTGTCTAATAGCATTTGGACAATAAGGATTCACATATGTATGTGCAAAATGGAGTTCAGATAATTGCTGATTAGCTGCACGTAAGAAAATCGATTATAAAGCTGTGAGGTGAGCTGCCAAGTTAGCATTCGCTATGTTACAAAACCATGCACAATTTCTCAAAACTTTAGACATTATTTTAACATAACATTTTTATTTTGAAAAAAGTATTAGAAAAACATTTTTAGTATAAAAAAACACGGGTTTCTTCAAAGAATACTTTATTATGGCTTATTGTCAGAAAATAATACTTACGGTTTTGAACTTTCAAGCTTAACTTTGTAGTAGTCAACGAAGCTTTTCAAATAAGATTTTTCAAATTCAACTCCACTACCCCTACATAAATTTTCCCAGTTCCATGCCACAAAGATACATATTGCCAGGCTAGTTAAAAAGCAGATTTGCGGTTAGTTGCATGGGAAGTGTCACGTAATTATTTATGGGTTAAGTGATAAAGCTATTATTGAAGCCATTTGCATCGAAGAGTCTTGTATGTTTCTATGTAGCTTGCTTAGATAAAAAGTAGAATGAGATTAAAAACTGGGGAAGATCAGCTCATTAGAACACCGCCTATGTTGCGTACACTTCTTGGAAGAAAATTAAGGTCCAGATTGAAATAAATGTTTTAGTTTACTGATTTTATCCATATTTGAAATGCACTAGACCTTTCACGCAAGGGTCCACATACAAAATTACAAGTCTTTATGATCTAAATTACACATAAGAATTTTTTTTTATTAATTAATTAAATAATTTATATACCATCCAAGCATTTGCTCAGGTAGGCAGGCTGCGCTTCTGGTTTTGTCTTCGCAAGACTTTGCATCGAAACTAGCCTGGAACTCCCACACGAAACTCCAGCTGCTGGCTAGGGACAACAAAATAACCTTTCTTTGGGTTCCTGGACAGAAATGAAAAAGCTGACGTTCCGCCTAAAATCGGAGCGGATAGTTCGTTACTGGTCCATACATTTGGCTTACCAAAAAGCGTTTGTAGGGGGAGATACAAAAGCTCAGGTAACTGAATTTCTTCTGGCGCAGTGCGCCCGGTATAAGGCAACTGAAGGAATTCTTCACCCCCTCTCCTCTACAGATATGCTAACTAATTAATCGTAGCAGAAAATCACTCAGGCTCATTATTAATGCACTGTACATGACCCATTCTGCTATTTTTTAAAGCAAATAGGCAAATCCAACAACGAACTATGTCGACTGTGCGAAGGAGAGGCGTCGAGAAAAGCAAAGTTTTTTTTGGTTTTTAATTTGTTAGGAAACACAACAACTTTGTTAAAAGCCTAAGCTCGCTTTCATTTGAACAGAAGATTTTCTAATATTTTCCCAATGTTTCAAATCGATATTACAAAAATTACGCTTGCAAAATTATCCAGCTTTAATTCGAGCGGTGCGATATCTTCTAAGCTCTTAATTTCTTTACGCTCGTGCTATTCAGACGAAGTGAGTAGAATAATGCGATTGGTATTGAGCAAGGTATTGTCTCTGGCTGTGAGTAACGAGCGTGAACTGTGGCTTAACGCGAATGCCTTTTGTCAATTTCAGGAAATTGTTGTGCATATTATGTTTGTATGTTTACTCGAAAGTTTTTACGTAGGATTCAAAGTTTTCACACAGACTCAAAAGTTTTTGACATCTCATCCCGACAAATATTCCATCTCAGTCGATTTCCCTCTTGGTAATTCACACCACTGCTTAATCACGGCTCAATTTACCACCGCAAGCCTGTGACGCCCTGCATCATTACCTACAAGTAGGCTTCTATGGTACTATAAAAATGCTGATTGGGAAAATCTCAATCAGTATCTTAGTTAAATTGATTGGTCGGTCGGTCTGCTTTGCTTTGAGGGATGTTGATGAATGCACATTCGAACTTAATAATTCCGTATTCCGTATTCGTACAACAGATCTCAACAACAGCAAAATCGTTCTTGGTTTAACGATAAGTGTAACCAAGCAATAAGAGCGAAAGAGTCTGCTTTTCGCGCCTATCAACTACAAGACTGCACGGAACACCTGTAAGTCCATTATCCAGAGAGAAAAATTTCTTTTTGACCAAAGTGTCAGACAAAGAATCTTGGAAAGCCACAAATGCAGCAAAGGTCTCTGATCTCTGGTCAAAACCATCAAGAACAACTTGAACAGTTTCTCTATACCTTCATTACTTAATAATGCTGAAGTGATTGTGGACTCCCTGGATAAAGCTAATATTTTGGCTGCTAGATTCTCTTCGAATTCTTGTCATCCACCCATTTCACAGACACCTGTTTTGCGTCTCCCGTTTGGATGTGTATAAAAGCCAATACACATCCGTACGAGGGATGAGTTCAAGGTGCTTAAGGGGGTCGGCGTCTCCAAAGGACCTGATGGTTTTTCGCCCCTGTTAATTAAAAGCTGCGCCTCATCCTTGGCTAAGCCTCTGTGCAAACTATTCTACGTGTCTTATTCGCCAGGAAAATTTCTAACTGTTTGGAAACTAGCTCACTTTCAGTCTATTTCCAAGAAAGGTGAGGGTTGCGATCCGTCAAATTACCGACCAATTGTAATCACTTCGAGTCTTTCAAGAGTTTTTGAATCTATCATTAACTCAAAATTAATGAAGTATCTAGAAATTAATCATCTCATCAACGATCGCCAATATGGCTTCCGACCTGGACGCTCATCTGGAGACTTGTTGTCCTTTCTTACGGAACGTTGGAACCGTAGTCTGCACAATTTTGGTGAGTCCAAAATCGTTGCCCTAGATATTTCAAAGCCTTTGATAGAGTCTGACATCCAGCATTTTTAGCCAAACATAAAGTATTTGCTCTCTCCTCTCCTCTTCTATTATGGATTGAAAGTTTCTAATCCGGTCGCCTAATACGAATTGTACTAGATGGCGTTTCATTTGAACCTCTCCCTATAATTGCAGGTGTGCCCCAGGGTTCTGTTATCTCTTCATTTCTCTTCTTAATTTTCATTAATGATCTGCTTCCCCTTACTTTCAATTCCATCCATAGTTTCGCCGATGACAGCACCTTTGATTTCGCTTACTCCTTTGACACTCTGGCGGACTCCAGAGGGAATGCCTCATGTGTTAAACAAAATTGCATGATTAGATCATTGAATAAGGTTTCTTATCCCGAACTGTGCGAATGTGGAACAGTCTACCATCTTCTGTTTTTCCTCGGACTTACAATCTGCGAAGGTTCAAGAGTGACATAGATCGGCACCTCCGCCTCTTTTCCATATGTCCCCTAATCCTGTCCCTATCTCCTTCCTGCCATGCTGTGCTTTGCATCATAGGGTATCCCCTGAGCTTGGCTTAATAATAAAATAAAAAATAAACGGCCGCATATAAGCTATTGAAATTATTACTCAGCTGAGAGAGTTATTGAGCGTAAAATGGTAAGGTTACTTTTTAATCAAAACTATTTTATTATTTTGTTAAGTAAGCAAGCCTTTGGGAAGGTAAGGAGGCAAGCCTAAAATTATTGGAGGACTATTTTTCTGTATGGATTGTAGTTTAGGCTCTATAGCATATATAAAATCAATCTCAATGTCACTTTTCCATAAGCATCATTATAAAACATTTCAGAGAATTGGGCTAGCACACACACATGTAAATGACTTGGAAGTATTTTTCGAGGGTTTTGGTGGAACACATCATTAAATAGATGCAGGTGGAATAAGGTAAATTACTATAATAATTAGACAAGTATTGTATTACTATCCACTAGAGAGGTAATATCAAATATAATCTCGCGAAAGCCGCAGACGAAGTCAACCAGACCACCAACTTTTGCTTAGGGGTACACACATTTCTCGTACACCTGAAACTCTCAACACAGACATTCAATTAGTATATGAAATAATGAAAATTTATCATGATCCAGATTAATTAAACAAGTAATCCCATGAAAAGTGAATAATCCTCCCCGAAACGCCTTTGAAAGTGTGCATCACTTATCTCTTTCGTAAGATTCTAACGAGGAAGAAAATCATGTCTAAGGCGAGATTTGCGTTTCGCGATAAATTGCTCTGTCGTTGTGTACAGACAAGACGAACCCAAAATTCTCATGTAAGATAAGACGTATCTTTGCGGAAAGAACAAATGAAGTCCCTTTCCCCGTACAACACTCCTAAAAACCGACAGACGATGTTATGTTTGTTCGCGGGAAATACTAAAAGACTTTTATCGAAGCTTCTCCAAGCGTTCGCGACGAAATGAAATTAATTTTTTCCATCGAAAATTGAAATCTTCTTGGTAAATGGAAAAGTTTTATTCGATTTGCATAGCGATTTGGTCCTTTGTGGTGCCTTGATTTTTGGAATGCAATCAAAAGATTGGTTCCAGCGGTTGGTGCTTGGTGGTGTGGTAAAAAATAGGCAATTTTGCTAACGCACAAAATTTCGCAGAGTGCCAAGGGAGATTCTAAGTTTAAGGGTTAAGGCACTGCGTCGCTTTTGATAATTCAATTGTTTTGACAAATTGGGCTCGTGGACTTAAAAAAGGGTTTGTGAGCTGTTTGCGGGTCGGTGTCAAACTCATTTTGCATTGTAGTACTTCCAAGATTTATATCGATTGAGACATTTAAACTTTACGTTCAAGATAATTTTGGTCTTTTCGAGAATTTATGGCAGTAGATGAACTCATAACTTTTGAAGTTTAATAAAGACAAATTTTCTCTTATTAAGGATTAGATTTAATAGAGAGGGAAATTTATAAAGTAGGTATTTATTGCTGTTACCTGGGAGCATGATCAAGAAGGATATATCAGTTTACTAAGTAAAGTGGATATGAAAATTATATATAGGACAAAACGATAGAGTGTAGATATGTGGCCCCCCTAGAGGCAATTAAGTTAATGTCTACCTGTTCGGTTGTACAGTATCGAGATTGAACTGACTTAATAATAACTTTTGCGTTATATATGAGAAAGACATTTGGAAAATCGATTCTACCGCCTCTAGAGAGATTCATATTGCGTAGAAGATTTCTTCTAATATCACGCTTCATTTGAAATACGTACTTGAAGAATAAAGAAATCGATGTCGTACTATCGTGGGCAAGTTATTAAGGTAAAAACTAGAAAACAGTGAACGCAAAATTGATTTTTAAGTCCGCAATATCGAAAATGAAGGTACAACGACTTGCATGCCTCGGAATAAGAGGTGCAATGGGGACTTGGCTCACATCAGCCTTAGAACTGATGCTGGACTCACTTTATTTACAGGTCTTCATTAAAAATGAAGCTGCTCTTAGTGCTAAGGTGCTAAATGCCGGCTCAGAAAAACCTGGAGATTTAGCGGGGCATCAAAAAATTGGTTTAGAATTTCATGATAACTCAATAGTCTCCAGTTTTAAAGATACAATGCCCAAAACTCTTAGATTTGGGTGTCACTTTAGTATAGAAGACCGCCTAAATTGGAAGAACACTGGATCGAATTTCCCATGTGGATCACTCGTCTGGTACACAGACGGCATGGTGACTATAGGGGTCTATGGACGAAGATGTAAAGTACACAAGGAACTGGGATCCAACCAACTGTTTTTCAAGCAGAAATCCGTGCCACAGAAACGTGCATTAGAATCAATATGCAAAGAGGCTATCGGCATACATATATATAAACTCACACGGGCAAACCGCGATAAAGGCGCGATACGTCCTAGAGTAGTAAATCTAGTAGATGACAATAAAGTCACCTTGGGATAGGTACCAGGACACGAGGGGCATGAAAGAAATGAGATTCCTGACTACTTAGAATGAAAGGAGCGGAATCTCGCCATTTATCGTACTGGAACACTTCTACGGCTTTACAAAAAGGCGCCTAGTAGGAGTCATAATGTCCAAAATAGGAAACGCTCACCAGATACAATGGCAGAACCTTCCGGGTATAAGACACGTGAAAAAGTACATTAACTTCCCATGCAAAGACTTTAAAAAAAACTTCAACGTGGCACAATAATATAGATCTTGCATGACAATATATTTTTGCACTTTTATATAATATAAAACCAAGATGGTGGCAGCATTATGCCGGACGAATTTTGCCATTAATCGTCCGATTCTATTCAAAATTAATAGGTGGTGGTTATCAAGGTCGCGGATTATAAATTTTTGGTAAAAATTTAGAAACTCAGAAATTCAATACGGCAGACAAATTTAGCTATTTATTGTCCAATTCGGTGTTTTGGGGACTTGGACTTGGCGATTATAGATTTTTCAGCAATATTTAGACATTTTTATAATCAACTTAACTTGTCAGTTAGGGTCAATCCGATTAACTTGAAACTTCATATATATACGTACATACATTTAGTTTTGATGACAAGACAATATTATTGAGATCACACATATCCAAAGGTGTAGAAAGGATAAAATAGTAAATAAAATCACTTTTTAAAAGCAGCTTTTTAATCGGTTTAGCCGGTTCGAAGGTTCAAATTATTCAAAGCTTTGTGTCGAGCCCTTCGAATCATGAACATTGTATGAATGTCTTTGATTCAAAGTTTGTTATCCTGTTCACTCACACTCTTCTTGCGGAAAGAGATTTTCTTTTGCATCGCTTTAAAGTCTTACAGGACCCTGCAGCACATCATTGATATAAAATAAGTAAAAAAACGAGTTTTCAAACAAAACTGAGGCCAAGCCGCATAAAAAAGTAGAAAATAAACTTTTCTTCACACACAGAGGTGGACTCAGATTTTATTCGCTGACAATCACCGATATATTTCAGTATGATCAATCAGAGGTAATAAGTGATTTGATTCCTGAAGAGAGAAAATATTCAAGAGAAATGTCCCAATCAAAATATCTGAGTCCACCTCTGTGTGTGAAGAAAAGTTTATTTTCTACTTTTTCATGCGGCTTGGCCTCAGTTTTGTTTGAAAACTCGTTTTTTCACTTATTTTATTTTCTACCTTTTTCACGTTAACTAAATTGGAAAATTCTGCATTTTTCCTGAAACAGATTTATAACTAATCATATCGATGAAAATTTTTCCGATGATTTTCCCGATTTTCCGGGTTTTCCATGGAGTTTTCCACAAAAGCAACTATATGCAACTCATTTCCCTCTACAACTTTGTCTTAGGTTGCAAAACGCTCAAACGCTTCCTTGGTCGGAAAAACTCCCGAAAAGCGTTTTACATGGATTTTCCTCGGTTTTTTCTGCAAGTTTTCAACATTGTCGGAGAGAAAGTAATGATGCCAGTGGATAGAGTACTTGATCCTGCATAATTTAGAAAACTTTTTTAACGGAAAATTTTCCGGAAAAGTCGGAAAATTTTCCGTAAAAGTTGGAAAATTCCGGAAAATTTTTCGGAAAACTCTGAATTTTTCCTGAAACGGATTTATCACTAATCAAATTTGTACCAAATTTTCAAATGATTTTTCCCGATTTTCCGCGTTTTCCATGGAAATTTCCGGTTCAAATTTTGATAGATTCAATTGTCACGCGACATGAACCTGTGTGCCAAATTTCAGCTCGCTGTGATGACGAAAAGTGGGTCTACGAGAGTGTCGAAAATAGTAAAGAAATAGACAAATTCGTGTACGAGTTAAAGTGAATGGCTGGCCTCAATAAATGTGTCCGAAATCTCGTCACACTAAAACTTAGGTAAGCCAAAAAATTTTATTTGCCTATAAATTAAGCCCAACGTCTACACTGTAAAAATGCACAAATTGTTGCCACAAACCTTAGGTATTTCCCCCTAAAATATAGGGTATATTCTCTAAAAGTTAGGGGAATATTCTCTACATTTTAGGGAATATTCTCTACATTTTAGGAAAAAATACCTGAGCTTTGTGGCAACAAAATGCAAATTTTTACTGTGAACCTATCTCCAAAAAACCTGGGGCGCAATAACGCCTTATTGGGGTGGCAGGTACGGATGAGAGCATATGCTCGATCGACGCTTGAACAGTTCACCTCCCGGTCTCAGATTGGTAAGGGTCAAAATCAAGAACTGGGTATAAGTCATTATGAAGGGTTTGCATTCCATTTCATTGATCATTTTGATGTGTTTTCTTCTTTAATGGCAGTGAAATCACTGCAACTGGCTATGATTTAATTCCTCTTAAATTCATCAAGTTAATTACTTCATTGTCAGTGCAGTTATTAGTGCACATCTTTAATGTTTGCCTTACCGCATCGCAATTCGCTCCTATTTGGAAAAGAGCTCTTATTATCCTCATCCTTAAAAAATCTAGCCCCTCTTCTATGAATAACTAATCAATATACGCTGCTAGTTTAGTAAGGTGGTTCGAGAAAATAATATATAACCAAGCTGTTAAGTATGATTGACTGGAACAAACTCTTATCGCCATGGGAATCTGAGTTCAATTTTAAGTTCTGATTAAAGAAAATCATTGATGCAGTATTACTGACTAGAAATAAGTCTAGAGCAATATTTCAATGTAAATTTTGCATTCCAGCTGAGAATAGATCAGTTAAGGAACTATATTTTAGAATATTCACGTTAAAATTACCACGAACTATGAAGTGGAATTTGGGCTGACATAGGAAAGAAATAGCATCCAAGAATATCGTACTACTAAATTTATGTGGAGGACGACAAACAGCTTACTATACCTACAGGGTGTTTCTGGCTGAGGTCCATAAAGAAGGAGGTTATAGTTTTCACCTAGCCACACAAAATATTGTATGGTATATCAACCGTTTTAGAGTCATAGAGTGATTAAGAAAATATGCTAGCTTTTCACAAAACATTGTGTAACTTCTTTGTTATACCATCTATGAAGGTGGTTTTTAGCTCAGATAATAGTAAACCGTGTAAGCCTTTCAACCAGCACTCCATTCACTTTATGTGGCTAATAAATAATTAGAACAAGAAAAACAAACCACTTATTGTTTACACATTTTTTTTTATACAGAATATATGCGTTTCGATAGCAAAGCTACCATCATCAGTAATCTTTATAAACTGAAAAACAATTAAATAGACAGTACAGAAAATACAATAAAGGATCACTGCAATAAATTGAAAATAACTCAAACATCAAGTGTCAGTTACTGATAAAAATCTATTGAGAAAAAATGCATGTTGCCTGAAATAGTTTCTGCTATCCATAGATTTAATCTAGCAAATAAAAAAGGCCATGCTCTATCGGTGCTTCTTCTGAATTCATCAAGCAGTCCTCATATATATGCATAAAAAGAGACTGTCAAGCATCTAGTTTCAGTTTATTTGATTCAGCTTTAATTAATTTGAAGTCATCTAAGTGAATTTCATGATTTAAATTATTCAGAATATGATGTGCGACACTTGATCTATTATTATAAGTGTTTGCTATGTGTCTGTTGTGATCACGCCATCTCATTATAACCGATCTCGATGACTGACCAATGTATACAGAACTACAAAAACAATTCAAGGAATATATACCACTTTTATTCAGAGGATCAACTATATCTTTGGTTCTACAAATATGAGTGCAAAGTTTATTCTTAGACACTGGAAGAACCTGTTTTTCGGTTTTCTTAAAGATGTTCTTAAGTTTCCCGATAATTGCTAGATGATATGTAATCACCACTCTCTTAACTTCATTTTTCTCACAATCGCTTTTCAAAGTAGTGATGTTATTCATTTTTTTTTTTAATAATTGTGTCAATTATTTGAGGGTTATAGCCATTTATCGAGGCAGTGTCCTTGATGTTTTTCGAATCGGTTTTGTAGTCAAAGTCAGTCATCGGAATATTCAGCATAAATAGATTAAAAAGCAGGCATTTTATGTTGGTAGAAGTGGTTGGCATCTGAAGTTATAAATCTTCGCGTGCTACTAGCTTCGTATATATTGAAAAACTGAGCTGGTTGTTGACTCTTTTAATTAAAATATTCAGAAAAGAAAGACTTTTACTTTGTTCTACCTCATAAGTAACTTAATTTAACTACTACAGAAATATCGTCAACATATCTAAACCAAATCCGTGGAAACCAATCCTTTTCTTTGCACTGGGTTTCCAAGGATCCAAGAAAAATATCAGAAGATAGAAATGGTGATACTGCGCACCCCATTGCTGTAGCATCAACTTGCTGGTAAAATTTGTATCTAAACATGAAATAATTGTGGTTCATGCATAACTTGGTTAGTTCAATCAATATAAATCTGTTTTCATTATTGATATCCTGTGTATCCAACCATCTCTCTAAAAAATCAAAAGTATCCGACAGAGGAACACTAGGGAAAAGTGCTACAACATCAAAGGAACACAACACTTCATCTTCTTCTAACGAAACACATCTTTTATTTACTCTACCAGACTGACCGAGCTTTTTACTGACATATTCATCGGAGGGGTCAAATTTCGAAAGTCAGCTACTAACCATTTACCCAATTAATATTCGATAAAATGGGCCTCATGCTGTCACCTGTTGTTATGCGTTTTCGGTATCCCGTACAATCTGGGGCATTTCGGGTTAGAATCTAATAACTTCATTTTTGTAGCCCAACCTAATTCCTCTTTATTTTTATTAAGATCTTGTGAAGTCTCCCTTACCATTCTTGTTAACAACGTAATCACCTTCAGTAATTAACTTGAACATTCTGTCATCATAATCAGTCTTGTTCAATATCACAACATTGTCGCTTTTATCCGCTTTCAAATAGTAACAGTCCTTTGCAATTAAATTTTTTATTAAGATATTAATATTAGGAGAATTACTTCTCTTGCAGGTGTTAAGGAATGACACCTCTTCTAACAAATTCTTTCTCACTGTAAGGAGCATATCTGATGGCGGTTCCTATGTCCACTATCAACTCCCTTTTTGAAATAGTTATATTAGGAGGGGCAAACTTAAGGCCTTTATTTATAGAACGTCAAAGTAAAATAATTGGAAAAAATCCTAATTATTTTTAAATTTAAAGATTTTCCTGCCAAAATACCTGACAACCGTTACATTTTCTTGCAAGATTTGGAAACCCCAGAATGTCATTTGATCCTACACTACACATGTACCAAGCTACATGCAATCGTTTTTTAAATAAACCTGTTTTTATGATGCATATTTGCATCAATTGGCTTGGCTTATGATTTCTCTAGTTAATGACTACCTGGTAACCTCTTGGAGCATCTATGTAGGTCTTTAATGTGGATCTTTCCGAGGATGTTAAAATACCGAAAAAATTTTGGTACCATCTGACCTTTTACTTCGAACCATACTAGCCGCTGATTTCGTCTGGATAAAGAGGTAGACTGGCTGTAAGTCAAAAATGGCGTCAAGTACTTGTTAAGGACATGATATGAAGGCGTCAGTGGTTCCTAAACAGGCACCTTATCAAGAGTCACTTCAAGAGTTACGTCACCGGCGTGTATAAAAAATCTCCATACGACAACCTTATGAATTTAAATATTTGGGTAATTTTTTTGCGTGTCCATTATAAAATTGCTGGCTAGTTGTTGTTTTTGTATGTATATGATACGAAGTGAAATTAACAAATCGTTTTAACATTCTCTCTCTCAAATGTAGCATGTGTAGACAACTATTAGGCAAATGTTTCTCATTCTCGGGGGTGGTGAAAAGGAAAATTTAATTACTTACGACATAAAAAAAGTTTTTTTTTCAGGTTAACCCATTAATTTGGCATTGTTACAAAGTTTTGTGCAGCATGAAACTTCTCTTGCAAAACCTTTTTATCACCAATCTCTGAAATCGCGACCTTTTAACCTTTTCTCTTAATAATGTAGAAATGCAGAACACTAAAACCATTTCTAACAGACCCACAATAAAAACTTTTAACCCTTTATTGACAATTTGCACTAAAACTGTCGTTTTAGTACACACAGTACCTACTTAAACTACATACAAGAGAACGAAGTACTAAAAACTTTAAATAATTTTTCATAAAGACTTGGCTTGGCTAGTCCAATTGATGGTGATAATTAAATTTCAGAGATGTGAAGATTTCTCTAACTTTTGATAGATATCGACCGTCTTATAGATGGAGAACTAGAATTCATTCCAAATAGGGTAGCCTTTTCAATTGGGTCAGACCCGATCCAGACAGACGGGTAGACAGGCAAACAACTTATATCCTAGACACTTCACTAACAATAACTGCATGCTGACAACAACAAACACAGGAATAAAATGCACATTTTACATGCAAGTCTCCCCTGTGAACTTGTTATTATGTGGAGGAGAGTCAAATAGTTCAACCGCACTCCATACTTACTGCGAAGACACGAGTTTATTATAGTCTACCTACTCGATGGCAAAAGTGTTCGTATGCTGGAAAATTTCCACTTTGAGAAAATCGTTAAAACCAAGTGGAAATTGGTTGAGGAACGATGCGTCTATACAGATGGCACCACCTGCCATAATGCAAAGACTTGTATAGTTAGAAAGGGACTGGGATCCCCGGCGTCATAAAAAGTTCTTTTAACGATAATTTACCATTTTTTTTTGCTGATTTTAGTGCCTCATTCACCGAGAGCGCAATTAACGAAAATTGCAAAGGAAGTTTGCTACCGATGGACAGCTCCTAATGGGTCTAAATGGGATATACGCTCAATAATTGGTTTTATCGGAAAAGATGCGCAAACACTTTTCAATTTTCCTAATTGATGCCCCACATAAATTTGCTACTTGGGACTACATTGATTAATTGAAAAAGTATACACTCACCCTAATAAAAAAAAGTCTGTGCGCTAATTGCCGATGCCTCGAGCACCTTTTGCTCGGAATTTGCTTTTTATATATATAATACATATACATATATATGCATATGTATTATATTTCGTTAATTAATTCAGAAAATCCTGGAATTAGTTTCAAAATTGAATTTAGTTCTTAGGTGGTGTTTTGATGTCTTTTGTTTCAAAAAGCTCAAACGAAAATTTGAGATCAGCCCAACACTTGAAGACATTTCAAACAAAGTAACTAATTCAAATGAAAGCACTGAATTATGTGGAAACAGCTATACATACATATGTAAATGTACGTATAGTCAGGCCCGGCTCGTGGGTATTCTTTTTTGTGTACTTGGAATGCTCGGCGCCTTTGCAAATTTTCCATTTGCCATTGTCAATATAATTCGATGGTTGAACAGTTTATAATCTTTAATTAATTTTAAAATTTGTTTTATTAAATTCATTTATGACAAAAACTTAAACAAAATACTAAAGCTTTGATTAAAGCTTATTTATTTATTTATTAATCAGTAAAAATAACTAAACAAAAATTAAATAATCCAAATTCATAACAAAATAAAAACGAAAACAAAATTAATGAGAAAAACATGACAGAAAAATGTAAAAAAAAATATTGCTTTAGAACTTAATCCTTCATACACTACTACTTCTAGTAAAAGGGACTTGTCTGGATTTGATTGTAGCGAAATCTTTCCGCACCACATCAAGGTTAATAGATTTAGCAATTTCAGATTCTATGGATATTATTGTCAATTGTTAATAGCACTCTTAATGCAGTCAGTGCATTTGGAAAGAGTTCTTCAACGTTGTTATTATAAATCCACTTCAAAATGTTTTCTGGGTTAGTATCATCTTCAATTTTTCGAGACAACAATTTCAGCTAATTTGTGGTTCGTTTGCTTCAAGATCTTTGCTTTCTTTATAAGTTAATGCTGTTTCTAATAATTTACATTTGCCATGATATATAGAGAGTAGTGAACTTATACTGCTCTCTATATATCATCATACATCTTAATAACATTCAAAAGTTCAAAGGGTTTCATAACACTTGAAAACGATTCAAAATGTCATTGAAGCAATATTGCTATTGTAATAATACGTTGAAAAATTTCTTTTTGCATTTCATTTTAGGATGATCTCAGGGACTTCTGGCTCCTTACCAAAATAAAACATTCTTTTTCGGATCCGATTTGCTAGCTTAAGCCTAAAATCGTCACTAAAATCCGGATCTATTGCGCATACTTTAGTTTGAGAAATATATTTCTCGTAAGAATCTTTGAAATTACGAGAAATCAAAAATTCTGTTGTTTGTTTCAACACATTAGCTGCTGATTTCACATCCATGTTCTATGATTGTAACAATTTGCTCGTACAATTTATTTCTGTTAGATCCTCCAGCCAGATTATTAGACCACAAATAAATTCAAAATTGTCTAATTTTGATGCGATTGATTCATCTGTTATACGTGTAAGTGCATCTTTTTCCAATTGAACGACTTCTTTTAATGCTGAATTAATGCCCTTTAATCCGGTCTTTAAAGTACTAACGATGTGGGCGTAACGCAGAATAATTGATATCTGCTCTTTATGGCTTGCATCAGGTATACAGTGTACTGTACACTAACTGAAAAAAAACCATTTCATTTTTGACCATTTCGAAAATATTATCCTTCTTTCGTATTCGGCGCCTGTGGCGCCTGGGTGAATTGCACACTTCGAACACGCTACGAGCCGGGCCTGCATATAGTACATAATACAGAGCACCTATATGTTAAATATTTTACAATAAAGAAAAATTGTTCATTACTATTCTTTCAGCCTTTAGGGCCGGTTTCACAATTCGAGTTTAAACTCAGGGTTAGTTAAACTCCGTTCGTAATTTAAACTATGTTTAAACCAAAATGAGTTTCACGGTGTTCGAACTTACGACACCACTGTGGAACTGTGAATTAAAAAACTGTTGTGATTCATTTAGTTTCAAAATATTGCTTATGTTTTAAATTATTTGCAAGTTTTTCTGGCAAATCGAATTGAAAAAAACAAAAAAACGGTAATCGTAGTGAAAAAAAATTCATTAAGCATACAAAAATGAGTAAAGATTCTTCGGAACGCACTACGAATTTCTCATCAAAAGAAACAATATTAATGAATCAAGAATTGAATTTGCTGATGTCTTACTGAGATGAAACCTTGTTATGAAATCCTTCTCGTACCACTCATCAAAACGGTTTTGTCGATTTTTTTATTGTCCTTTGTCGTCTGGGTGTTATAGTAAAAATGATTGAAATTTCATCATGGCTAATTATCTTCCTGATCTGAATTCGTTGTATTATCACACAAATTGTTTTCTAAAAACCAAAGTACTTAAGCAACTGTCAAATCGAAATGTCACTCATGACATTTAAAGATAAATTGAGTTAAAGCGCTCAATTTGGTGGTTTAAGCTAAGTTTAAACTAGGTTTAACTTACCACTGTGAGAGTGTATTGAAGAGATAAATTGAGTTTAAACCACATCTTAAGCTTAAATTTAAGGCTGGGTCTATGTCATAATTGGGACAACTCGGTGTACAGTTAGCAAGATTGGCGGGGCGTTAGAATTTTTGAATAAATCACAAATTGATTAATGGAATATTTATTTAAACACCTAAGGCAACAAATTAACGTTTTCTAATTTTTAAATTTGTCCCCCAATTTTTATTGAAAATGATTTAAAAATGAAAATTCAATGATTTTTTTTTAATTTCTCTGGTTTGCGGAGCGGGGCTGCCACAAATTTGAACTAAATTAAATAAATTTTTAACATAAGCTTATTGTAGTTAGTAAGCAGAAAATAACGGTTTCCGATTTTTAAAGTTCTACTTATATCTACGACAATTCGACGCAATAATTTGTTTTACTTGCATTTTACCCATTAAGAAAGCAATCTATTGCATCAAATTTTCACAAAAATAAGTAGAATTTTAAAAATCGGAAACCGTTATTTTCTGCTTACTAACTTCAATAAGCTTATGTTAAAAATTTATTTAATTTAGTTCAGATTTGAAGCAGCCCCGCTCCGCAAACCAGAGAAATTAAAAAAAATCTTTGAATTTTCATTTTTAAATCATTTTCAATAAAAGTTGGGGGACAAATTTAAAAATTAGAAAACGTTAATTTGTTGCCTTAGGTGTTTAAATAAATATTCCATTAATCAATTTGTGATTTATTCAAAAATCCTAGCGCCCCGCCAATCTTGCTAACTGTGCACCGAGTTGTCCCAATTATGACATAGACCCAGCCTTAAACTGTGAAACTGGCCCTTAGTATTTTTCTATACTTCACCTTCTACCATTTCAAGATTGTAGGATGGACAACATCAGCATTCACAATGTTTCAAAGAGACTAATGCTTAAGCAATGAAAGTCCTGCCGTAAAAACCATTATTAGCAAAAATGGATTTTTGTAAAATCAACAGTATATGTGACATTGGTCACTTAAATTCCAGCGCGTTTAAGGTTTAAGCAAAGGGTTTGGCAATCCATGCTAGGAGAAATAACACCGTTGTCTTCAACCAGGATACGATTGTCAGCCATCAGTCTCTAACCGATCATAATCATTGCCACGAGTACAAGTTCAGCTGCTATCATGCAAAATCAAGGCGATAAAAACTTGCTGACCTCCATTTTGGAATCTGGAATATGCTAGTCATCTTATAGCAATAGAGCTCGAGCGTTCATGAAACTGTAAAATGTATTAAATGCGCTCGCGCTGTTCGTTTCGACAAACCTGCATCTACACAGCCCACATTTGACGAATATGTTTAAAGGCCTATGTATAAGGCAATCGTAATACATCTGAACCGTGCAGCATGAAGATGGAAAATATCCTCCAATTATCGCGTTTATGATTTTTAATCTCAATGTTTGCTGGGCTTGTCCCTGAGATGTAAAATGTGTTACGCCTTTCTCTACAAAGCAGTCATATACTATGTCTTGACTATCATAAATGCAGTTAAATTCACCAAAAAATGATAAATTTTTTGCGACATGCATTTTATTGTATCTACGTACTACGATAAGCTACATATAGTTAATGCAAAGAATAAAAACTAATTTTATTATAGTCTCATATTATTATTATTACAGAATTAAAACAGTAAAAAGCCTGCGAAATATTCATTCTTCATTTTGTTAGCGTTCGCTATTTTTTTCAAGATGAAGCTAACCTGTTCGAATTCATTTGTTTAGCTTCATTTCACAGACAGCAAACAAGCATAACCTCACAATATTCTATCTATTTCATAAGTCAACTCGATTCTTGGTCGTCGGCGATCAAATTAACAAGATGTCTAAACTGTTATACAAAGTAGCAAAGCTCGGTGGCACAGACTTGGATTCGGGTAGAGCTTGACTCGGTGTTACATCACTAGTGTTGAAAGTGTAGTAAATTCGAATACAAAAGTGTAGTAAAAATGTAGTAAATTACTTCCACTAAGATTACATTTTCTGTAGGTTATTACTAAGTACAGTACGATTTTATTAATCATTCTTAGCTTGATGGGATCATTTCATAAACATGAGATGACAAGTACAAATTTTGGTAGAGATAGCTCACCAAATTGTTAAAAAATTGTGTTGTTTAATCGCAGTTAACGACTAATGAGAAAACTGAACGAATTGTTAGGAAATTTTATTAAAATTTTATAGATTGTATGTAAAACCATAGAGATTTTATTTAAGAATTTCATTTCAAAACACAGTTTACATATAAAATTATAAATCTTCATAACAAAAAAATAACAAAATTAAAATTAAATTTTTATTATACTTATAAGTTACACGAAATTCACGTATCATTGTTAAGTAATTTTATGAAAATTAAGTGAAAAAAAAACTTTTTTTACATCGAAAAATCTTTACAAAAAGATGGTATTTCGTATTGGCAGGAACCGTATATACTCATCAGTACGGCTTGGTTCCTGCCTGCCGTATACGCGTGAGCAGTAAAGCTGATCTCATATATGTACTAAAAATAATTTTTAAGTGTGAATTATATGATGCGAAATAGGTGTTTATTTCATTTTGATGATAGTTTTGCGAATTGCTTTGGCTTACATACAAATTTTTCCTTACTAGAAATTTCCCACATATAATTGTCCATTAATTGTCAAATTTTTGAAAAACTAAGAAATTTTTTATGAAACATATATGTAAAATTTCTTGATTAATTATTTTAATTAATTTAATTATATATGTATTTGTTGCTTATCTTCCATAATTCGCAACAAGTGTAGTAGAAATGAATTGGAGTGTAGTAAGTTCCAGCACTCACTAGACGAAGACGAAGACTTTGAGTGTGCTCAACTTTTGGCTATAGTCGGCTATAATCAAATTGGTTTGTGCTCTGCACGTGAAGCCAAAGTAGTTTGACGTATCTTTGCTTAATTTTTGCCGTCAAGTAGCCTAAAAATGTCGGAAGTTTACTACTGTGTGAATAGCAAAGGGCGTATTATTAACGGACAATGATGGCCAGGTATAGCCGGCTATAGCCAAAAGTTGAACACACTCTTGAATTTGGGCATGTCCCATATATTTTAGATATAGGGTACGCTTTTTGCTGTTTTTTCAATCTGACATCAAACTTTAAATTGTATGACTGCATATTTAAGCAAGCGTTTCTTTTCTTTTTATATTATTACGCCAAGCTCAGGAGATACCCTAAGATGCAAAGCATAGCATGGCAGGAAGGAAATAGTGGATGGAATTAGGGGACGTGAAGATCGTGAGGAAGTTGCCGATGTATGTCACCCTTAACCTTCGCAGATTGTATGCTGGCGGAAAGACAGCAAATGGTAGACTGGAATTTTACAGTACGGCCAAAAGCAATTTGAAGGGTATCAGACTAGATATTTCATCAGAATATTGACCATGGATGTGGTGATAAAAGATCGAAGGTTATCCAACACTGCGTCGGTGCTCGAGCGAGTCAATATATCAAGTTATTGCCACATAGCCAATGTGTTTGGATATAAGCTGATGACTTCCATCTAATAGGTGATATCACGGATATTGTAATAAATTTGGATGATTCTGTTCACGCCACGGTACTGAAAAGAAAAGGTGAAGTGTACTTTTCTGTATACTGTTCTATTAGGATGCTTAAATAACTTGGGAGTATCTGTATTATCACCAAGTACAGCATGATTGCTGCCTGTGCTTTCATGAAACTATGCTGTAATAATGTTCTGCTGAACCCGTTGTGATATAATGGTGAACTTTATGCAGATCAGGCTGTTGCTCTTTACCAGGAGATGTAAACTTGGTCCCTTTTTTCTTCCAAAACTTCTTGGACACACTCTGCAGTTGTCACCCCATGTTTAATACTTCCGTGTTTATTTAGACTAGAAGCAGACGTGTGGTAGAGTACGAGTAGAAGAAAAAGAGACTCCTAACGGATATTCCGTGGTTCGCTTTAAAAATTGTCACCGATGGCTCCCTTACAAATGAAGCGGACGATGTCGGTGCTTATTTCCTCAATACTGAATTAGGTGGGAGTACTCAATATGCGGGCTTACTACTGTATTCCAGGCTGACGGCTCCGCTATTGCAATGGCAGCAAAGCCATTGCTATTCTTTCAAACAGGCAGCCTTACTAGCCCTGAATGGCGCACGGATAACATCTAAGTTGTTGGAGGACTGCAGGACGTCTTTAGATAAGCCTTGCATTCATAAGATGGTGTCTCTAGAATGGGTGCCTCGGCACCCGTCTCTCATCAGGGTGGACATAGGCATGATAATAGGAATTGCGAGTAGAGCAATCTGCAGATTTGCCTTCATTACAAAAACACAGCTTCTTAGCTATTGCACCACAGTCTTGTTCATTTTGATCAACCGGTGCATTGATTGATCGCAGCTTCTACGAGTGCGATGCTTTGTGGGACTTGCTGGACTTAAATGAAATAATTGTATCAGTTGGTCTATTCATCTTTCGGGATTATGCAGATCTTGTTTTTGTTAGGACTGAGGACATGTAGTCAAATGAATACTTTAGTAAATATCATCCTGACTTTGGAAAAGAGAGCTGGTATTAGTATTCAGGCCACTAGCACAACAATACATAGCTAGCGGAACACTAAAGGGTAATTTTGTACCACCACGATAAAAAGAAATTACGCCTCGAAAACCTACCAGCGAATGAATATAACTGTACTTGGTAGCAAATTGGATCCGCGCTGGCCACTAAAGACAATAAACTGCAGCATTTGTGGCAACTTTTTCATGAAGATTCTCTCCGATATGGAATTTCCCCAAATATCATAGGATAACCGTCACAGTCAAAGATGATGAGCTGACTCGTTATGTTTTATCTTTATTCGATTTCGATTCGATTCAAAATTACTCGTCTAAATTTCGCTTTCTTCATCCATCGATTCACATTGTTTTCTGGTTAGCTATGTATGTATCATCTTGGTCTTTTAGTTTTTATGGAAATGGAATGGTTTTATTATGTCGATTACTAGAACTTCTAAGTCTCTTTCTTAAATTCTAGACTGCGATAATGCGAAGATGGTTAAAAATGCAAGTAAGGAAGGCAAAGCAAGAAAGTGAAGTGGTCTCAAGTTGAAAAAAACTGATATTTTACCACTAAATTCAAAATTTCAACTCAAGTGCGTCAGGAGTGTCAGGTGTTTTATGTGTTGATTTTTTTATGAAATGTATTTTAATATGGCTACTCTAATACATAAAATTTTTACGGATGATGGATATACGTATGTGCCGATTTAACTTAAAACCCCTGGACAATGTGTTACTTGGAATGTCACGAGTAGCATATCATTACGCTAACGCTTTAGGAAGTTAAGAAATACCGAACAGGCGACCTACGCCTGAGGAAAATTGACACCAGAGCGTGGTTGCGTTAGTACATACATGTAAAAAATGGAATTCTTTATTTTCCATACAATTTGTAGACGGCAGTATAGAAAAAACATAATTCTTTTTGCGTATGAACTCGAGTTGAAAATAAAAAATCGTGCAGTCCATGTGTCGCCCATTCGCCCACCATTGTATCCACTAATTCTTATTTTTTAAATTTTACTAACATTTTAAAATTCATCATCGGAAAAATCTGCATCACGGTGTAAATTTCGATAATTATACAGGGTGTCCCAAAAAATAGTGATAATCGGAGGTTCGGAGGTAGAGTGTCCTTCGGGGAAGCCAAATGACCCCCATGTATGCTCTACGAGTTTTTGTAGTTTTCGAGCCACGATTTTTTTTCATGATTTTTCACCGAACACATTTTTGGTCATAGTGACTTGAATAATTGGGATAAATTACTGATTTTATTTTCAATTTAGCTAAGTATTAGGTTCATCCGATTCAAAAAGATTTGATTTCGTATCTCATACCATTACGCTAAAAATTCCATAAGTTGAAAATAATAAAATGTACCAAAATATTTGAATAAAAGCAGAGATAACTCTTTAGGACTTTATAAACATATATTTGGGACCTGTTGATGAGTCACACCAAGACTTGAAACTTGCCACCAAAAATATAATGGGTTGTGTGATAGAATAACAAATTAAAAACATTTTTAGCTTTTGCTATATACCGGAGAATCTAAAAAAATTCCTTCTGAACAAATACAAAATATTTGAGGGCGATTTAAAAAAAAGTCACATAACTTTTTTCACCCAAACCTATTTTAAGAACTTCCTCATTTCATTGGCTATTTACCGTGTAAATTTTATTGAGATATCTCTATGGTATCATACTTAAAATTTGGTTCAAAACGTATACTAAGTCTTCAATCTATTAGAATTGGGGAACTAGAGTTTTCGCACCTTTGATCGGCTCTAACTCGGTAGGGTGATGTCCGATTAGAAAACAGGTTTCACTGTTCACCTCAGCTTATTACCAGCTATAATTCGTAGAATATTTCTTTTTCTCTGATACTTTTAGGCTGGTAACTGGGGTGTATGTGACCCAAGTGCATGAAAATGGATTTCCGGCGATAAAAACGTCCAGATAAAGTTTCCTGAATTAGAAAAAAAGTACACCACCCGATAGTACTCGGCGAAACCTTTAATTTGATATGCAATATGCCGCATTGGAACCACCCACCCCCCGCGCGAGGGGACCCTACAACCACCCTAAAAGTTGTATAGTTGTGAAAAATCACGAAAAAAAATCATAACTCGAAAACTACAAAGAATCGTAGAGCATACATGGGGGTGATTTGGGTTGCCCGAGTGACGCTCTACCTCCAGGCTTCCAATTATCACAATTTTTTGGGTCACCCTGCATAAATAATTAATCATGCAAGAAATTATTGCTGAGATATATATTGCCGGATGTTTCAAATTATTGGCTCATTGCCAACTTGTGCCATATTGCTAAACTCTTTGAAGTCTTGGTCGGTGACGTGCTCCACTTTCACTGTAAACCATTCTTGGGATCTTTCTAGGATGGTTGCTTAAAGGGTAAATCAACCACGACTAATCTGTTAGCGTTTGTTCACTACTGTATACCCGCCATTGAGTCTGGTAAGTAGGTTGACTGCGTCTTCCCTGATTGTAGCAAAGCCTTCGATAAAATTAATCATCGAATTCCAATCCACAAGCTCTTCATTCTTGGTTTTCACCCCCTTTTTGTTCAGTGGTTATCTTCTTATCTGTCTAACCGTACGCAGTGAGCTATATTTCGCGGAGCACTTCTGTTGAGATAGCTAATACCTCTGGTGTGCCTCAAGGTAGTATTCTTGGTCCATTACTATTTATTATATACATCAATGATGTATCCTTGCTTTTACCTAATTCCAGAATACTTTGTTATGCGGACGATACTAAAATAGTTCGTGTTGTTAGATCTAATGATGACTGTGCTCTTTTAAACGTTGACTTAACCACTTTTATAAGTGGTGTTCCAATAACTGTCAATGATAAATGCACAACTATGACCCTCGCTCGCAATAGGTCCCCTATTTACTTCAATTATGTCTTAGAAGGGGGTTCATTATCTAGGCTTGGCAAAACCAAATATCTAGGCGTGATTCTCAATTCTCGCCTTTCTTTTGAGGATCACATCGATTACATAATCAGTAGGGCCAATTCGATTTTGGGATTTGTTGGAGTAACCCTGGAATTTTACCTGCCTATATATATCGCTTAAACTTGTTATCCGTGCAGAGACGCTGGAAACTAGATGTTATATCTCTAGAATTGTCTTTATTTTTGATATTTTGAAGGGAACAATGAATTCCACACTTCTGTTAAGCTAAATTGGTATATCAACTCCGACCCGCTCGCTCAGAAGCCACAACTTTTTCCATCTTTCTTACCATCGAATCACCTACGGTGCGAACGAACCTTTAATTGGCATGCCCCCTCTTTCATGAGCATTCCGACAGTATTAATTTGAATTTTTCAAGACTGCAACTGAAAAATCAGCTCAAATCGGATATTATTTAAGTTTATCTGCTTCCTTGTTTTGGCTTTCTTCTTTTGTTTTTATTGTTTGCCATTTCTTTTTTCTCTTTTTTTTGCATGGAATTTCATTTGTAATAACTATTGTAGTAATTAACTAGATGACTTGTGAATAAAAAATGTTTGAAACAGTAGTTTGTACTTCACTGTGTTATGTACATTCTTTAATATTAGCTTTCTCTAACATGAATGAAACAAATAACCTTAACCTCAAGTAAAAATGATATTGACTTGTTGACGGATAGGATGACATGCCCTCCAAACTCTAGACAAATTGCCTAAATTAAGTTAAGAAAGTTTGGCCTTGTTTTGAAATTAAGCAAAACGGCCACCTTCATCTCGAGTGTAATCCAATATTCAATTCATATAATCAGTCTGTCAGTTAGTTTATATGTATACATAAAATTCACATGTATTTCGAGCTCCCAATTCTCATACTTTATTGTTTAACATGAGATCGACATCAGAAGGGACCATCTCCAATGAACTCGAAATTATATATTTGAATTGAGGAAAAAAGGGTCCGAAGTGTAATCGGATTGGGTTTGGGAATTTCTCTTTTTATATTCAATGTTGGCGTATATTCGGGAAAGGGAAAAAGGTTTTGAGGCATTCTAATTCAAGAAGATTTTATCAGCAGCAAACTGTCGCGTTATTCGTAGAGAATTCTGAACTGAAATTTAAAGTACCTACCTACTCCCACTTATCCCACCAAAGCAATTATCGCTTTAATACATTATCTATTTCAAAAGAAAATATTTCAGTTCAGTTTGGTAGCTTAAGCTTAAGGGATAACAGTCCTAAATTTAGTTCTCAATTTGACTCAAAGGAAATTAATTTCTAAATAAAGAAACCTTTTAACTCCATCTGTGACTCATACTTTTAGGTGCGTAGGCGAATAGTATTTTTTCACATACAATCTATCTTACAAACATTTACTTCTATAGAAGGAGTCCTTGTGTCTATACTCAGATAAAAATAAATATTGTTTAAATTCAAGATTTAACAGGACAGACATCCCACACAAGTTAGTATATTTCTAGGTGATGCATTAAAGATGTTGTTTGTAGCTATGCTTAACTTCAATGCAAAAGCAGAGGGTTTTCTTCATAACTCTTTAGTGTATGACTTATGGAAATAATTTTAAAATAATTACATACTCATACATATGCACTAGGTATACTAAAGCTACCCGATAGATAGATAGATACATTGTACACTCAATCGTAAGAGGATATTCTGGAGATTACTTATGTATGTAGAGATAAACAAACTTCCTGGTCATGAGAATGTCACTTAAATGAAACTCATTTTGCTCTTCACCATTCGAACAAGTAAAAATCAATGCAGTTACAATCGTGGTTGATTAAATCGGCTAATTAAAGCTGTAATTAGTTTGGTAATGGGGCATTTGAGGAAAACCCTGGATAAAGAAAAATGAGCAATTGAATGATACTACAATTCAGGGCAATTTATTGTCCTTTTTACATAATCGAAAGTCGCAAAATTTTGAAATTGTTGCTTTTTATCAGAATATCTACGGAGATGAATCAACATAAATAGATATTGAAGCAGAATAAAAGGATTATTCCCAGGAAGTCAACGACAAGAGAACAGGCCAGTGGCTATAGCCAAATTAAAGGTAGGACGTCAGAAATTTAAGTAAAGCGCAAATTTTCGGTGCATTTGGGATACATCATTTTATGTGAAGGGAAATCACATTTTCTTTTATAGCTGAACTAAAACAGGTACCTTAAATAAAAATATATAAATGGACCATGTTCAATATAATTGCTGACTTGACTTTCCATATTATGGCATGTGCGTAGCGCTTCGTCAATATCTATTTTGCCTGGTATTTTCCGTTCAAATATAAGAAACACCAAACCTGCAATTAGTGTCGAAACGATATATTCGCACGAAGCAGTGTTACATCCGAATGTTGTCACTGACGCAAACAGTTCATACGTATCTCTGAAGGACTCCTTTTCTAATATTTTTTCGCTCTGATTCCCTCGACCATTCATCTCATTTAAGTACCTTCTCACAACAGTGGGCTCTTCTTTGGAAGGAATTTTTATACCTGAAAAATAATTGCAATTACGGATTTGATTTTTTTCTCATTAGTTTGTCATATATATTCATTTGTTGAACACACTTAAACTTTGTCCACCGCATCAAGACACAAAACTGAATCTAGTAGATAGATCCCATTGTCTTCAAATCTTCTTTTCATCTCAGCTGTTATTATGTCTACAGTTTTATAATATTCCTCTTTAAATGGCCGAGCTTAAATTATGCCTGCAGTGTTTTGTTTAAATGTTTCGACTTTAGTTGTTTTTTCTGGAAAGTATTTTCAGATTCTTTTTCTACAATAGTTTTTTATAAATTGAGCCATATTCACAACCATACAATCTTTCGTATTCAAATACTTTGATAGAGTCAGTAAAATGACTCAGAAGACCTGAGTCAATTACCTATACCACTCATACAGTTGTACTGAATCTAGAACGTTTTACCGAACGGAGTGCTGTTCACATGTTGTATGGTTGGCGAGTAGTGACGTGGAATTTTGGGATCGCACTCACTCATAATTAAGTATACAGGGGCTACATGATGAAATTACAGGGGTACGGAAGTCAATTCCAGACTCCAGCAAATCGCCCACGGTTTTTCATTTTCTTGACTGCTGGGTGCCCTCTGGTTTTTTGTTTTCATAGAAATTTGGCCTGGGTAAGTAAACGATTGACCGATATTGTAGGAAAACATGGATCTCATCTTGCTGACTCGATCAAAATGACCGAATCGTTCGCGACCGACATATCACATGCAAAATATGATTGACAAGAGAGTGACTGTTAGTGAGGTGGGAGGTGAGCAGGGCAAATATATGGGCGAGTAAGTGCCGACTGGTCAGTGTTGCCGATCATAGACTTGCCGCGACGAATTAAGAAGTGACGTCGCCACAGAATGCGGAATAAGTTGGCAATTGCCCTTTTATGCCGTCCTCTAGCTACGGCCCTGCAAAAGAAGCTAGTGAACTTTCTCTGAATAATTTTTTGGGATTTTTGTTGCTACGATTCAAAATTAAATTATTAAATACAAGAGATAAAGTTATAATTGGTCTAAGACCAATAATATTAAATTCTAGATGAAAATAAAAATAAAATAAAGTGAAAAACTGAAGTTTTGTATGGCAAAACCAAAAAGGGGTGGCTCGATTTAGTCCATTTTTGCAATAATATTTATTATTGCTATGAGAACACCACCATGTACCAAATTTCAGCTCTCTACGTCCACGCGTTCTTAGGTAGTCCCCAAATATATAGTGAAAAACGAAATTTTTGTATACCAACTCTACCAAGGACTTGCCTGATTGGTCCCATTTTCGATCTTAAAATTTACTTGTTTTTTTTTAAAGCCCGTGTGCAAACGTTCTCGAGTTATCGTGAGGATAGACAGACAGACGGACATGTAAAAATGTGTGAAATCCGAAAGCTGTGGAAAGGTCGTACGTAGAGGAGAAAAAAATTGTATGAGTGGTGGTGGGAAATCTTTTTCGAGATAAAGGGACTTAAAAATATGTGGGTATATTTCATAGATCATCCTTCTTCATGTTACACCCTATGACGACGGTTAATGTAATAGGACGTTTTTAAAGCTACTTTTTTGCGCTTCTTAAATCCAATACGAAAAATTTGTCTCGGTTTTTGTTAAAAATAGTAGTTAAATAAAAATAAAGAGTTAAAATTCCGAAATTTTCATTTTGTTGAGCCAGAATTTCAAAACAGAGGGAGAAAGGGAAAATTTATAGGCCGTTGGAAGGGTCCCACGAGGGGTTTAAACCATCATCATAGGGTGTAACGTTGAAAAGTTACAGGGTGATCTATGAAAACATATCCAAATATCTTGAAGTCCCGTTATCTCGGAAACTGTTAAGATCCTCCCCCCCCCCCCCCGCCGACACTGCTCATACAAGTTTGCTCGTTTTAGAATGACCTATCGATAGTCTCCGGGTTTTATGCCACTTACAGGACACCCTGTATGTATTATGCGTGGGTGTCCAGCCCATTATAAACAACAAAGATAGACTCGAAATTTAGTATCCATCATTAGAGGAATAAAATTGATATATTTAAAATCTTGCTGGTGTCTGTCTTGGATAAGTCATGCTTAGGCAATTAGATAAGTAAATAATTGTGCGAGGGGGAGGGGATCTTAACGGATTTCGAGATAACGAGACCTAAATATGTTTGAGTATGTTTTTATAGATCACCCTGTAACTTCAGAAGTTAAACCATATAATGATGATTTAAAATTTGTTATATAAATAATGTATATAAATATAAGAAAAAGCCAAAAGTCTGTCTGTAATGCGGACGAATCCCAGCAGGCAACTCTGATGATAGGTGCGGACGAACAGTATACAGATGATATAAATTTCTAATTCTGCTTCTCGATACTTTCGTTGCATCGATGCGTCTTACTTCCCCTGAAGCTGAAGTTTTGAGACAGGCATCATCATGGCTGAGATAAGATTCTGTAAGAAATTTCCGCAAATTGTTGTGAGAGGCGATTTTCGACAAACGAACGCGCGTGGACATTATCGAAAACAGTATAAAAATAACCGGCCAAGTGCGAGTCGGACTCGCACACGAAGGGTTCCGTACCATCGTACAAAATTTAACACTATGTACTTTTTATTTATTTTTTCAAATGCTACTCTCATGTGAAAAAATAATAATAATAATGCTGTCATTTGAAAAAAATGCCTACTTACGATAATGATAATGAATGAGAATAAAACGTGGAAAAATCGCCGAAAAAATGACGTTTCTTGTATGGGGACCTCCTTTAATTTTTAATTTTATTTTTATTATTTGTTGTTATAGCGGCAATAGAAATACACATTCTGCGAAAATTTCAACTATCTACCTATTACGGTTCATGAGATACAACCTGGTAATGGACAGACGGACAGCGAAGTCTTAGCGATAGGGTTTCCGTTGTTACCCTTTCGGTACGGAACCCTAATAATCATTCCCATGATGCCAGAAGATCCAGCCATCTATTATAGTGCAGATTCTATCGCCTCAGAAGATCCAAGCGATGCATTGAAGTTCCGGCAGAATTTCTTAATGAGCAAATACCATCGGGTATGCATATAATGTGTTGCTGTTGAAGGAAGGTGTTATCATACTGCTGCTGTTATGAAACCGAAATTCAATAAGGGCAGAGATTATTTCCGAATGTAATGAAGTGAAATATTTGTTATCACACGAATCGACTTGGCTCCATCATCCTACGACGACGACAATTTCCGGTGATCCCAGCCTATACGAGGACAATCAACAAACCACAAAAACAAATATTCGACCAGGTAGGCATTGATTTAAACACTGCCGTTTTCTCAAAAATTTACGTGGCCTTATCGCTAGCCAGAGTATCCCATCAGGTGAAAGTAAACATTCAGCAAAGTAAACAACAAGGACAAGTACTGCATGATGGAAGAATCATTACAAGAAATGTGGTTTTCTATGAAATTTTTGAACAGTAATATATGTATAGGATGTGATCCCATTCGAAAAACGGGCAACTTTAGCTAGCACTTATAAAAGGTTTTCCAATAGCGACGGGTCGATGTTGACAGGCTGTGGCGGCCATGTTGTTTTGGCAGCGTCAGTCAAATCTGTTGTTTGTTATTCAGTCATTAATGCCAAAATCACCGTGTCAAGTTACACGATTGAGCAGCAAGTCCAAATGATAAAACTTAATAATCAAAATGAGTGTTCGTTAGTACAAGTCGACTCTCCAACGTTTGGTGACCAAATACGAGACGCCCGGTTCGGTAAGCAATCAGCTAACGCCCGTACCTCAAAGGAACGCCAGATTGGCAGAGAACATCGCCGCTGTCCGTGAAAGTGTGCAGGAGAACCCGAGGCAGTCAATTCCTAGCTGTGCACAAGAACTCGGCCGTTCGCAGCCATCAACTTAGCGAATTTTGCACCAGGACTTGGGCCTGCACTCGTACAAGATCGAACTGACCCAGAAGCTCAAAGTTAATGACCATAGACAACGCCATTTGTTCGCTGATTGGGCTTCAGAGCGTTCGGAAGAGAACCCTAATTTTAGCTGAAAAATCATCTTTAGCGACGAGGCGCATTTTTGGAGGAATGGCTATCTTAACAAGTAAAATTGTCGTATATGGCACGACATCAACCCACACGAGGTTCACCAGGTGCAATGCATGCACAAAAAGTTTATTTGGTGAAGATTTTGTGCCGGCGGCGTCATTAGTCCGTACTTTTTAGAAAACGACGTTGGTGAGGTCATCACCGTTAACGGTGAGCGATCGATGATAACCAATTTCTTTTGGGCTGAATTGAACGATATGGCCGTGGAGTACTTATGGTGCTACACAGGGAACGCCACGATGGACATTCTGCATAAACGATTTGAGGGTATGGTTATCTGTCATAGAGGTGATGTGAATTAGCCACCAAGATTGTGCGATTTGACCCGGCTAGACTTTTCTTGTAGGGTTTTTTGAAGTCTCAGGTCCTATACTAATAAACCTCAATTGACTGATGCGCTCAAAGTTAACATAACCCAGGTCATCGTTCAATTTTTGCCGGATCTATGCGCCAGAGTCATTGACAATTGGACCTCTCGGATCCATGCCACCGTGAGAAACCGCGGCGGACATTTGAACGTTATCACATTCCATACATTAAGGCATATAAGGGCCCTTCAAATAAATAAAGAATTTCGTTAATATCTCACAGATAGCTTGTTTTATTCCATTTTAACATTGATCCGATCTTTGACATTCTGCTGTGGCAATACTAAAAATCTGTCGTCAAAATTTTTGTGAGATTTATTGTCAGTGTATTGTACCATTTCATCACGGATAGATACACAATTAAAGAACGCGTGCAAAATATTAAAATATATTATAAAAATAATGAATCGGTGCGAGAAACGTTACGTGCAGTTCGTGAATTTTATGGTCGAAATAATCGTCCTGCAGAAAGCGCAATTCGTCGTCAAGTGAATAATTTTGAATCAAGTGGTACCATTACTGATACCAAAGTGCCAGTGAGACAAAGAAATGTACGTAGTGAAGACAATATTGCTGCTGTTAGTGAAAGTGTCTGTGAGAACCCAAACTTATCAATTCCTCGCCGATGTCAGCAATTAGGCATTTATCAAACGTCAACATGGCGTATTTTGGGTAAGGACTTGGGTTAACATCCATATAAGATTCAATTGACTCGAGAACTAAAGCCCAATGATCATGCATTGCGTCGCGGATTAGTTGAAATTGATCCTTATTGTCACGATAAAAACACCATCAAATTTTCGAATACAAAAATTTTTGATGTGACTAAGAATTAGCACATAATTAGCACATAAATTCTGAGTGAATTCAAACTATTTTGACACTATTTTCAATATCCTGCAGCCCCCATTTTGATTTTTTAAATACCCCATTAAATTTTTGAGTTAAAAATTTGTAGACTTGGCAAAGAATTAGCACAAAGTTAGCACTTAAATTCTGTGTGAATGAGAACTTTGTTGGCAGAGTTAATACTAGTGCGGGATGCAGTTTGGCGACATCATGCATCCCGGATTTTGAATAATTAAAAAAACTGTTAAATTTTCCTGTTCTGAGGATGGCACTAACCAAAGAGGAATTGTAATAAACATATGGGAACAAATAACTCGTTTATAACAGATTCGGTAGTAAAATCAAAAAAATATATCAAATAGAGCTCCACGATGTTTGGTTTTTAAAAATCAGTTTTTTTTTTAAATTTGTTTTTATTTTATTTTTTGCAATGAAGAGTAAATTTTGTTTCCATTATCTTAAATTTTATAAATGCGTAGGCGAAGCGTTAAGTGCGTCAGATTAAATATTATTATATCAATAAATTAAAGCCTTTCTCATCTCAGGGAGATTGTTTTCTTCTAATTAATAACATTTCCATCGTCTCAAACTTTCTACGGAAAAAAAAAACAAAACAAGAAAACACATTTAAGAAAACGTTTTATGAGCACTTGTGCTCTAACACCCGCGCATGATTATTACTAAATTGTCATCATTTTCACACTTATTTAAAATTGCCATAAATCACCCGGTTTAGCGACACGCTGTAAGACTTGTTAACAAACTTGTGAAAATTATCAGCATAGCCTTCCCCAAACATGAAAGGAGATTGGTATCGGGGCTCTGATGAGTTTGTTTGTTTATACTTCTCAGCAGATCTGAACGACAGCAACATGACTTTGATAAGATAATTCTGCTATCAATTAAATCTTTTTTGAGGACTTGTCACTCTTGAATGATTACAACATACAAAGACCGGCTATACACATATGTAACTCAATGAAACTTTACAAGATTAAGACTAAGATTAATCTTAATTTAGCAAATAAGTAGTAATACGGACTTACCTAAATCTCTTTCGTATCTGTGGAAATACACTGGACCGATACTGTCCTTCTAATACTGGTGAATCGAAACGTGGATCGAGCCATGATTTAGCCGCAGCTCTCTCAAAAGCAACCGGTAACATCACACTACAACATGAATGCCGTCTTCCCGTCTGACTCAAGTAAGACTGAATATGTGGTGCCAAAGCGATTTGAATATCATCCGCCGAGTTGGTGGGGCTCTCATTAGCTAGTACACTCCGTGGCATTTCGGTGAAGTTTACAGATGGACGGCGACTCTGTAAGATAAAACGATTAAATTAGCTAAGTAATTTGTTTAGAGATAAAACAAAAAAAAGCATTAATTAATCATACTGAATCCTAATTTTGGTTGGCGTTTCATATAGTTGAATTTTTCGGAAATTTCTGTTGTTATTTTTTCAAGCTATTATAATGAATCTGGCCAATAGTCTAGCTTGGTGTAAAACATCTCCTGTGGTACCGATTGTACTCTCTCTAAAAACTTAATATTTTAAGACGGAAGCCAGGTAATAATGGAATGATTTTTGGTTTTCAGACCATTCTTTTTTGCTGTAAAAAAGATCAATAAGGCTTCAGAGTTCAGAGATGAAAAATTTACCCGGACCATCAAATACGAGAGGTAATTTGTTCGGTGGTGTCTTGGCGCACGGGAAACGGCTGTTTTGAAAAATTTGAAACTTTGCATGGTGGCCGTGAAAAAACAAATGTCTGATGCGGGAGTTGGTTCTATATTTTTAGTCTATCTGACATTTGATTTTCCCGGAAGCTCGCGTATACTGTGACGAGATAAAGATTAGGGAAGCACTAATACTTTATTATCTCCATAACACCGATTAGCAAGCAGCTTTAAAGGCCTTAGCAATGTCATTCAATTTTTATACAATAGGCGACTGGGTATTGTTGGCGCAATCTTAATAGTTCTCAGTCTACACGACAGATCGCACCACTGCCTAAGTCGGCACGTGTTTATACGGAACGTGGATATTTAATTTTCTGAACGCAAAAGTAAAAAAATTGTGTTTTAGTTAGTATCGCTCGTGATTACAACTAATTCTGTATGATAAGTAATATTTCAGGGCTTTTCCCAGGAGTTACCGGGGTCTAAACAAAAAATTTCGGATTTTTTAACTTTTTTTTTTTACTTTGACCTCTAGTTTTTTTTTTACAAGACGGTCGTTTTTTTAATTAAAATTGTAGACTCTCCTCTTTAACTTGACCACCCTATGTGCTATCTGCAGCCATTAAAGAGTTATTAGCTCAAAATCTATTCTGAAAGCTATTCTCAAACCTATTCTCAAAGATAATTTGTTCCTTCAGTGACTGACAACACGTCATTTAAAAAATTATCGGCTAATTTCGGTATGACCTGAATAAAAATTTTTTTTAGGGAAAATTCTGAGTGGAAAATTTTATATTTAAATCAAGTGCTTGAGGCTAAATTATTCTGACAAATATAGTGCAGGCAAGTAACTTTTTTTCATAGCTTGGGTTTTATGATTTTTCTTGTATATAAATTGAAGTGGTCAAAGTATACCTTGGGAGTCGTCAAAAATTCAATCAAATTATTATTGGTAATTTATAGATGACATAGGATAACCCTTTTATAATGCCACGAAAGTATGTTTCAAAAGCCGGTTCACGTAAATATGGGTACAAAAAGGAGCTATCACACAGAATGTGCCAAAATATTATTCGTTCAAAGGCAGAAACAACACCGACTGGCATTCTCCAAGAAACCTTGAAGGAGATCACTGGTACTGGGGAATAAACTGTTGCTCTTGAGCGTATATTTAATTACAACAAGATCAATTTTGTAGATGATCCTGGTGTAAAAAAATGCATTTTTAAACGCGGTGTAAAATACGCATAGCGAGCTCGAGACTCTTCAATGTCGTTGACAATCGTTTATGTACTGTGGGATCAGCTACAAACAGTTTACAAATCCACACATCTTTGGCAAATATGGATGGAATGGGTACCGTTAAAAAGGCGGTATAATGTGAGCACAAGGGATTGGTTTGATTCCATTATATTCACCGATTGGTTTGAAAACTTATTCATACCAAAAACGAGAAAATTTACTGGGAAGATTGTACTAGTTGGTCATCCAGCCATTAGATGTTGCATTCCATGCACAATGGGCCGCTATGGCTGGCCTCCGTGCATGGGATGGGGTCTGCTGTCCTCCTGCCTAAAAAAAGAAAAAAAATGCCCAATGAAAAAATATTGGCGAAAATTTTTGGATGAATGGAAATCAGAGCAAAAGCAAAAGTCTTAGATTTTAACTAAGGAGGCATTTCCATAGAACTTGTATACATTAATATTTCCGTTAACCTCATTAGAAGTTTGAAAAAATACGTCATTTTAAAAATGGTAAAAGTTTTTGTTGGTAAAGGCATCACTTTAGAGGAAATGGAAGAAAATATCTCTTTGAAAAACATAACAACCGAAGCCGCTTCGGGGCCGAGAGAAACTCCTAATTTTGGGAACGAGCCATCGACAAGTTCTTTAAAACCCTTTCTGGTCGGTCTGAATTTTTTCTACGCGCTGGACAATTTTGTTGTCCTAATTTTTAATGTCAGGGGCACCTAAATATATAAAGAAAGCATCCGTTCATCAAAAACGTAAAAAATATAGGTTTTATAGAATGTCCATCTCAGTGGATGTACGAACTCAGTGGTCGCAAAGTTTTCTTATACATTAAAATGATAACAAATGTTATAGTAAGTTCACATTCTTTTTATTTATACTTTTTGGTCTTCTAATAAAAAAACAAACAACGGAAAGAGTGGTGTGTTTGAATTGAACTTAGAAGCCTATTGTTGCTCTGCATATATTCTTGTGTGCATGGCCATGCTTTCGTATAGTTCTGTGCTAATATATTTTTTAGAAAAAATATCAAACTTTTCGACCCAGAAGTTCGAATTTTTTTTTCCAATGAATTTCAGTCTAATAAAGACGAACAATTTCCAGCTTAATATATTTTTCGAAATACTGAAGTGGATCTTTTTCTTCATCAGACTCATAAAATCTATCTACACTTTGTTCATCCTCAGCCTCACGTATGGACGATTTCTCCATTTAATATTCCTTTTCTCAATCAATAAATAGGGTGTTTCCGCATCCACTCGTCTTCCCTTAGCCTGTTCATATACTGAATATTGCAACAACAACAACATTTCATCCTTTAATCTAAATGTCCACCCCAGTGGACAATAAACTCACCTATTTATTTTGGTTAAGGGGGGTTATCACTGAAATCTTAAAAAACACGAAAAGTTCATACAAATTTGCTGCAAATATGTGTACTATCATGATAAAAATTACACATAGTTAGAGAAAATGCATAAACTTAGGTAATGACGTGTAAAAAATAAAAATAAAAATAAAGTTTTATATGTATTTAATTAGTTTTAAAAAACTGTAGAATTCATGAAATTTGCAAAGTTTAGTACATCAAAACGTAATAATAGTACATTAAATATATAAATTTGTACTTGAGTATGAAAGATCTTGGGCTGGAAGAGGCAGTGACGGAAAGAAAACCAGCCAAATATTTTTGGTTACTAATATATTTTCGTTTGAAAGTTGCTATTTTCCGAGACAAATAACTATCACAATTATGATATTATTGGAAAGAAAGTTCAATTTGTAATAAAGATCGAGCCTTTTTCAGTTTATTTTGAAAAACTCAAATTTTTTAGTGCTATGATAAAGGAAATAAAGTCAATAATGTTAATGATGGTAACGGCAAAAATTTCTTGTTTTATTATATTTTGCATACAATTTGTCGTTTTCAATTCATTCTATCATCGTCAGATGGAGTAATGTACTTTTGGAAGGCTTTCATTTGTTTTGAAAGATCAGCGGGCTCAGCTGCATGCTTGGAGAGTGTGTGCCGTTATTTTCTGCATTAGGTATATTTATGTGTGTAGATTTCCCGGAATATTTTAATTTATATCATTGGTAATTTGTTCGATTTTGCTTTTGAGGCGAGAAATTTTTTTCCAACTCTATTATGGTTATAGGTAACGAATTGTGAGTAACTATTATTTATTCATGGGACGTATTAGTAAAATTCGGGCCAATAATTATGAAATAAAGAAGAGAAAACTGAATATTGTTAGGTATGTAAATCTGTGTATATGACAAGGAAATAATCCTATAAATGTGCAAATTTGTGAAATGTGAATGATTTTGATGAAATTTTGGAGGAAGGTTGGCTAAATTATAAATTGTTATTTTTTGTTGCGTTCCATTTATGATCGCGTTTTAGTGAAGCTGTAGAAAGGACAAAATGGAACTTTTTAAAGTTTTGAGGAGTTGTTTTCGAATATATGTATGTAATTTAGAAAACTGAACGAAAATTGATGAGGTGTAGTGAGTTGTCAGATTATATACACTGTACCAATTTTTTGGCTACAATCGATTATCTTTCTAGCTACTATAATTACTACTACTATTAATTTATGTATGAAGTATTTTTACAAATTACAAAGAACTTGTGTCGACCAATAAAAGTATCGACTTTGTACCAATGACATCTGTCTTTTGAAATTATTTTTTTAATCTGTTCACGAATATTTACGCGATTTAATATATAATTCAGTCAAAAGCAACTTCTGTCTTATAAATGTTTTAATTGAGCTCATTGCACGAAAATTATTATATGGATTATATGGAACGCTTTCAGGTACTTGCAATGCTCATTTGTTCGGGTTAACCGTCCTCTTTATACAGCGATTATACCTTTCGATTAGCCCGTCCCCTTTAAAAGTTCGAGCTGCTGTCATTATGTGATGAATCTTTTTTCAATGCAGTATCGGTATCGCCTAAATTCATTTAAAGAAATATCAGTTTTTCTGTAAGTACCGAAATAAATAGCTAATTCATCCAAAGCCTTTATAACGGGACCAATTTATACTCCCTTTAGAAACGAGAAACGACGTCAGTAGGGAAGAAAAAAAGCACGAGAATGGCAGATGTGATGGCAGTGTTAACATCGAGTCGCAGAAAAGAATTCACTATTTGCTATATTGCTAATCTTTCCCAGTTACAGTAACTCCGACTAGGTTAATCTGGTTGAATAGCGTTTCTTGAAACATGCAAAATTTTATGCGAACCTAATTGAGGAATTAGATAGAGATAAAATTGTATATACCTATGTATATACTAAAATTGGATTAGAAAATCTACCAGACATAGCTCAACCTAAAAATTGTGTTGTTGGTAAATTCAAATCTAATTCTCTAAAGTAGTTCTTTGGATATCTAGTTAAAAAAAATGGTAATCTGACAACGTGTGAACATTGCAAAAATTATATGGTATATTACAACTCAGAATTCTCGGAAGAGTTTTATTTGCTGACCGGCTTCAGTAAAATAAAATTGCCCAAGCAATAAATAGTGCCAGACAAATTACACGGAAAAGTGTCTCATCAACAGCACAGAGCGCATACATTTCGTTCGCCCCTTGCCTGCTCCTCAACAAAATTCTAAGAAAAATCCGCTAGCCAAATTTAAAATCTCGCCATGCCTATGCAATTCTACCCACTGACTTATAAGTCAGTGCTTCTACCCTACTGCTGTGCAGGTACCCGACATGCTTTGGAATACAATACAGACGAATATCACAGCATCATATAGCTTTGCATTGATTTGTTTCAATTTTCAAATTGCATACTATTAAGCGTTTATGTTCACTAAGCTTTTGGGAACAGAAATCGTGAGCTGTTTTTTGGGTGGTAACCCCCCTTAACATTGAAATTGTGGAGGGGCTATTCTGTATAAAACCTCTATTTAACTCTTACATAACACTTTTTTAATAAATATATTCTTTTTAATTATTTCACCACTAAATTATTATACAAGAAAAATCACTCGGCGAACGTTCCTGTAATTGTTACTAGAATAGCTACACAGATGATGAAAACATGACACATAAGCATTGCTTTAGTTAAGTTTGACGCCTAATACTTATGCCAGAGGTATTAAATAATAATTTGGTGACGCCAAAAGATAGGCCAAATCAAAGCCCGACCTCTAGGACTCAGATGTTTTTCATGTCCATTGGGATGGTCACTGGGTCTGAAAGGGTTAATGCCAAATCGTAATCGAATCGTTAATACTTATTCCGATGGCTCCGATGAACAATCGATGTACATACTTCGCTGAACTGATATTCCCTATATAGAAATTTCAGACGATTGGAAGTCTTCCGATCAGGAACTACTCAATGAAGTCTTAAAATAACTTAGGTACCTACTTCATATTTTTCAATCAAATATTTCTGATTTTTGTTGTTAATTTAATTTCTATTATAATAATAGTATGAAATTGACGAATTAAATCGTCATCTAACGTTTGTTTGTGCATTCTTTTTGCAAGCCACTTTCATAAGAAAATATTGAGAGAAAAGTAAAATTTTCATCTTGAAAAATTGTATACTGTTCAATTTTATGTTTAGCCAAGGATTTATTGATCAAACTAACTTTATACATACAATTTATAATGAAAACTGCTCTCAAATCAAAGTATCCCATTAAGAGCCTATTCTTTGAAAGGCACCTTTCAAAATTTTACTATCTTTATTTTGATATATTTAATAATAGTATCCTATTCAATGTAATGTCACGGCATCTTAACACCATAGCAAACATCTTACTTTTAATTTAAAAACTGTACTAAAGTATCCTTGTTTTAGGTACTGTATTTTAGTGATTGTATACTTAAGGTGCTCCTAAGCGATCTGGCAGAATGCCAGATATCTGCCCACTTTTGTGGGTAGATACGTGTAATCACGGTGGCGGATAATAGACATATCTGGCTACAACGTCTGGAACTCAAAAATGTCCAGACGTCTGCCGCATGTTTAATCAGCCACTTTATCTATCTGATAAATTTTGGAACATCGTCTGCCAATCCGCTCAGTAAATTTTTACCTGTTAAAAAAATAGTTTTGTCCACGTCGTGATAGGAGTATAGAACAGACTGCAGGAGACAAGTTTATACAAGATTTGTACTATATTATATAATTATATATTATTATATCTGCCAAGAATATACAGTATATAAATAGCATAAATATACATAATTAATAAGATGGCAGATGAAAACAAGGCGAAGCGGAGAAGGAAGCAGGAGTTAACATGGACCAGTGGTGAAACAATGCGCTTGATCACCGAAATCGAACAACATCCACTTTTTCACTTGTACAAAATGTACTATGCACATTAAAAGCAGCCGCGTGACTTTCTATAGAAGTCATTTTTGAACAATGAACTTCACATTAGTTTATGCTGCCTTTGCCATATAAAAGCAGTATTTTACCAGATGAAAACTAGCAGGTCGTGTAATCAATAAAGCCAGACGCATACCAGATAACTGACTGAAGACTATCTGACAACTTTGTGCCAGATGAAATCTGCCCGAATTTCTGCTCCGTGTGTAATCAATAGGGCAAATATCTGCCCATAAAAATTGGCATATATCTGGCATTTTGTCAGATCGTTTAAGAATACCTTTAGAAAAATGGTTCATAATAAATTCATCTTTTAATCTTTTCGAAGTGCAGTAATCATATTATGAATAATCCGAAATAAATAAATGTAGTTCTAGGTACAAGGCCATCCGCTTTTCTTCTTCATAACGAAGTCATTGTTCATGTTCATTTCTTTTCAAATTAAATAAAAGCTAATTGACTTCTGCTATGTATGTATTTACCTATATTATGTAAACCATTGCACAGTTCTCTAAATTATTAAACCTGAATTCAACTACGTATGTCAGTTACACGTTTTATGAAATTGTTCTCAGCTCTATTGTTATTACTTATTAGTAACGTTAGGAATTACAAATTACTATTATTATTTTGTATACTGTACACAGCAATCAACAAATTGGTCATTTAAAGCCTGATTATCGTTCAACTGCCGACAGTAAGTATAATTTCAAATTTTAATTTTTTTTTTTTGCAATAACAAAAAAGTACATTTATTTTACACAAATAAAGTGCGCATATATGATACAACGAGGAGTAATTAAAGAACAAAAAAATTATTAAACAGTCGATAACGGTATATTACAAACCTTATTGACACGTGCAAATTTTTACTGACCCTCCAATATATGATTTATTTGAACGTTTTTCAATAGTCATGAGGTAATTGATGTTTTTTGAAAATTTCTGTGCGAAACGTCTGAGGAGAATAAAAAAAGCTCTCATTCAAAAACGGGGACGAGTAAAGGGCACCATTATAAATCTTAAAAAATTTGCGGAGAGTATAAGCTATGACACTCCTTTTGAAGACAGAACCGCTCGTAGTCGAAATCTTGAAGAAGCGCGGAAGGAGTTCTGTAGTATTGAAAACAGTCTTTTACTGTATGATGGTCAAGTTTCCGAAATAGAAGAATATGAGAACAAATATCTTGATGCGAAAGCTAGTTTTATTCGTGCATCAATACCTCAATTAGTATACAACCTAGACAAATTAATCTATCAGAACAACAAGAATCAATGCAACAGCAATTCTTCACAATCCTGATTGTTCTCAATTCAACCCAGTGTTGCATGACTAAATTAAACATAACTCCATTTACGGGTAACTATGAAGAATAGCCATCCTTTAAAATTTTTTTGAGGCATAATTCGATGAGTGATGAATTGTTGAGTGGATCTGAAAAAATTCAGTATTTGAAAAGTGGTCCAGCAGCTTTAATTCAACATATACCAGTAAGCGATGCAAGTGATAAACTTGCTAAACTTAAGTTACGTTATGATAAACCATCGCATATAGCCAAGGCCGTGTATATGGGGTGGGTTTGAGGGGTTCAAACCCCCTCCATCGTTGTAGCCTATACTTTTGTTAATCTGATAAGCCAAATTTTTACCCACAATTCTTTATATGTAATGGCTCACAACAATTGGTTTTGTCATTTTATATCTTTCTTCCGTGACCCTTTCAGGTAAAGCAATTTTAGGAAAAACGTGTGCTAAATTGAGAAAGAAAATAAGCAATCCAGTATGTATGGATCAGTAGATAGATGGTAGCTTACTTTGATACACTGTAGCTTAATCGCAGTCGTATATTAAAATTTGTTCACAGTTGAAAGGGAATATTAAGTCTAATTTTAATTTGTTTTCCGTCCTTAAAACACCAACTTTTCTTGTAAATAATTAAAATATGGTAACTAGTATTTTCCATGATGGTTTTATTTAAATAGCTAAAAAAATTATTTGTTTACGTTTTTGGGGCATTTTAGATAATTACATAGTTATATCTAAGATGCCCTAAAAAAATAAAATTTGTTTTCTTATTAATTTGTTTAATTGCTTTTTTGGTTCCGCCAATAAAATCGCTCTATTAAGCGTTCATTAAAATGTTAAAATTGAAATGAATGCAATACTTTCTCCCTTCCAACATGAAGGAAAGAAAAAATTTAATTCTGTAATTTTTTATTTTTCTTATAAAAAGTAGACCTTTATATTTATTTTTTTTGGAATGTAAATAAATGTAGTAAAAATATGGTTAAACAACATGTTTTCAAACATAACTATTAAAATTTTTGCAGATCCACGGAGCCTAAATTGAGAATTACCGTGAACTCAATTATATAGCACTTATAGATGAATATAATTTTTCGATACAATTGGAATGTCATCATAAATTAAAGGCTTAATAAATTAATATATTGAATCTACATAAAATGCCGATTATTAAGTAATTCTCAGTTATTTTTTCTTTTTTAGAAGGTATTAGCTTACGTAGGCTCCCATTCGTGATCTATATATACGGCCTTGCATATAGCCATGTTATCTATAAAGTTGTTTATAGACTAGCCTTCGGTAAATAAACTATTACATTCTCAAAAATGACCGCGCGAATCGGACGGGTACTGGTGTTGCCATCTATGTGCATAATTTGTTGAGTCCTTCGGTTGTGTGAGCCTCTTCTCCTGGGCAAAGTCCAGAATTTCTTGGCGTTTATGTTCGGATTTCCACAGGTGCGTTGTGTTTATCACCTACTGTCCACCGAACAGTTTTAATCTGGAGAATGTTTAGGAACTTACTACAGCATTAAGTTCTGCTACTGTACGATATCATGATAAATGTTAACGCCCTTAATGCTAGTTCGTCTAAAGAGAATCTGTTTTATATTTTGCAAACGTTGGACCTGAAAGCAGTGAATCAAATACCTACTCATTTTAATAGTTCTATTCCAACCATGCTTGATTATGTACTTACATTCAAATTAAATAATATCCTTTTCCATAATCAAATTTCTCCTCCCACAAACTTTGATCATGATTTTCTTTTCACAACTTATAGAATTAATCTCACTGCAATCAATCCCCAATGTTATGAATATTTCCTACCGTGATTTTAAAAACACCAACTTGAATGAGATGATAGCAGAATGCAATGAAATGTCATGGTACGTTCCCTTAAAGAATAGCAATATTCATTCTGATCTATGCCCTTGGATAACTAGGGAAGTGCATGCTGCCATGGCTGAACGCGATTTGTTATTAAAAAGATACAAACGAACTAGAGATTCTGCGGTCCTTACGGAATTTGAAAGGGTGCGTAACAGAGTTACATCCATGATTCGAGTATCTAAGCGCTCTTTTTTTAGTTCAAAGCTTGATACTTGTCTATCGACTAAAAAGGTGTGGAAAAACATCCGGAGTCTAGGCGTACATGCTCGTGAACCTGGCAACATAAATACAGACCTAAACACTCTTAACCATTATTTTGTTTGTAGTGCAGGTAATGCTTCAAGTTCGTTGAGTTCTGCAACAACTGGTAACATTGGTGATGCTGTTGAAGATTTTGCCTTTGCATGTGTGGATAGCGCTGAGGTTCTTTCAGTGATATTCTCTATTAAATCCACAGGTCCTGGTCCAGCCTCACTTCCACCTGATTTTGTGAAAGTGCTCGCTCCATACATATTGATACTACTTGTTCATATTTATAATTTTTGGTTAACCACGTCCCCATTTTCAACTCAGTGGGAGAAAGCACATGTAAGACCTATTTCTATAATGCCCTCTGCATCCAATCCCAGCGACTTTAGACCAATTAGCATGCTTAGTTTCCTTGCTAAAGTTTTGGAAAAAATTACATCCCAACAAATCATCAAAATTATTAACGAGCAGAGGACATGGGCATAGTTGCGGGACTGCACTTCTGAGGGTATCTGCAGATATTTGTGAAGCTCTCGATAAGGACTAGATGACAGTACTAGTTCTTCTTGATTTTAGCGTGGCATTTGATTCCGTAAACCCCCCAAGACTGCTTTCTAAGCTGAAAAATCAATGGGGCTTTTCATCCTCCTCCATTCAGCTTGTTGCTGATTATTTACGCAATCGATCACTGATGGTAAAAGTAAAAGATCTTTGTTCTAATCTTATATATCTTCGCTCTGGTGTTCCACAAGGTTCCATTATTGGCCCTCTACTTTTCACTTTATATTTAAATGATTTACCGAATGTTCCTCCATTCACCTTTACGCGGAGGACATCCATATCTATTTGAGTAGACCAATTGGTTTGATGGAGGATTGTATTTGTCGCATTAATGAAGATCTTCGTAGGATATATGACTGGTCATTGCAGAATCAACTTTCGTTAAATCGAACTAAGTCGCACTGCCTAGCTATATATAGGAGCCGGACTGATAAATCGGAACTCCCTCCGGTTTTATTAAATAATTCCGTTCTCGAGTACGTTGACAGCGTCAGGAATCTTGGAGTTTATTTCAGTGCTGATTTCAAATGCTGCAGTCAAATTTAAATTTAATAGGGAAAATCTGTGGCACTTTACGGCAGCTTTGGATAACGTCTGCTTGCCTTTCTGTGGACATTCGCTTGAAGTTGGCTAAAACGCTAATTATTCCATTTTTTGCTTATTGTAGTACCATATTTAGCAAACTTGATGCTCAGTGCCAGAGATGTTGCTTTCAATGATGAAATACGCTATATTTATAGATTTCCTCGGAATGCTGCTATGTCACAGTATGTATTGTCACTGCTGGGCACTACTCTAAAAACGTATTTAGGCCGCCGTGAACTCATTCTTCTGCACAAACTGATATATAACAAGCTTCCGGAGTATATGTATGAGAGAATGCACCTCATGCATTCGGGAAGGGGTTGTCAGCATCTAGCCTCTCGGTGTTCCTCTCAATACGGTGAGCGCTCTTATTTTGTTCAGGCAATACGAAAGTGGAACTTTCTTCTTGCCAATTTGCAGCGAACGGGCTCTATCTAGCATTTTTCTTCATTCTTAAAAGATTTAAATTTTTGGGAGCGTGAATGGCACGTACTTTTTACTTTTTATAGTTAGTTTTCTTGTTTTACTTATTTATTTCTTATAAGGTTAGGTTTAATTTTTTATTTCCATTAACTTTAATTTAATTTTTTTTGTTTCGCTGTTAATTATTTTTTTTTATGGTGGTATGTTTCGGTTTGTTTTATATATATTCGTATATTTTTTTTACAACTTGTTTTACATTATTTTTTTTATTATTTTATTTTATTATTTATTACTTATCCTTACTTTTTATTATAATCTATTTCCTTACCTTAATGTGTTTTAGTCAGTTTTTATTTTGAACCAGGAACCATTGCATCAAATTAGAAGTACGTATATAAGATAATGTAATCTTTGTACATTGGCCGTTAATAACTTTATTATTTATTATAAACGTTAGTTTAAAGAAATCATTCCAGCCAGTTAAAGCATTACATAGTACTATTTCTCAGAAACAGTTATCATTGTCCCGAATGTCAAGCAGATCTCGAAATATATCAATGTCCGGACTTTAAATATAAATAGATGATGTTAGAAATGGTGAATAGGAGTGATGTTCAAATTTAGTAACACTGTTATCAAAGCGAGCGTCTGGTGCAATATCTAGTATTCCTTTATTCATTGTTTCAGCGGTAAGCCTATCGATTGTAAATATGCTGGTGTTAATGTAGGGCTTGACCGCTTCAAGGCTGTCCGCTGACTAATGATCTTGTCTGGTCCGAGTTCGTATTTATCATTATTGTATATCAACATGCTGTGGCTTCAAATGTGACTCTCCTCTGAAGTTGATTAAGTCACCGTCTTGGTGAAGGAGTTTCAATGTTAGAGAGCTTATACGTTTGATGTTCACAGGCAAATAGATTACATTTTGGGGTACCTACCTCCACTATTTTATACCCTGGCGCCACGTTAGGGGAAAATTCATGGAGAGTGTGTACTTGTGTGTTGTTGAAGAATGATCCTGATATAATATTACATTCAATGCGTATATTATTTAATTTAATGATGTTGACTGGCAACTCCGATGTAGGCACTATATTAGCAGATAAATTTCTTTTACTGAGTCCTAGCAGAGGAGCTATGCATCTCTGTTTTTTTTTCAAAATGTATCTCGTCAGTTGCCTTAACTTCACTCTTCAATGCATTATTGCTAGCCTTTATCGTAGCCTTTATCCTTTTTCCTTCTTTACCCAAGTATCCTTGTACATATTTTGTTATATCGTCAATCTCATAGGATCCAACAGGTATCTCAACTACTTCAATCCCCACATGAACCAGATTATGGCTCACATCAATATTTGATATATAGTTGTATGTTTGAAAATCAATTAGTCCACAAAGATAATGAGTAGAGATGAATTTCCCGTGAGAATAAGATAGATACATTTATTTATAGATAATAATTAATGAGTATAACAGTTATATAAAAACTCTAAACATAAGTGACCGCAAATTACTGCATCATAGTTCTGATAAGAACTGTAGTTGTACGGTATATTACCACCCAAGTAGTTTTGCATTCAAGTGAGGCTCTTAATATTATTTCTAGAGTTAATAAAGTAAACAAGAGACAATAAAAAGCAGTGTCCGATGAAAAATTTTCTGAGCTTTTTAGAGGTCTCTGTTACCTCCCAGGCGAATACACCATTAAATTAAAAGCTGATGCTAAGCCATTTGCAGTGCAGTCCGCAAGTAGAGTACCAATTCCATTTATGAAAAAAATAGATGAAATGGTACAACCAAATGCAATAAAAGCTGGTGAAGAACCTACAGAATGGTGCGCATCAGTGGTAATCGTAAATAAGCCAAGCAATGATATTGGGATATGTGTAGATTTTCGAAACTTGATACGAATTCAAGTTTCTGACAAATAAAATTAGCTCCGAAATGCTAAAGACTCACAACTTTTTTAACTCAATTTAGGCGAATTTGTTTTAAAAGGATAAATAAAAAGTAATCGAGTGTTTTACAGTTCTCTAAATTATTAAAAATGCATTCAACTATATATGGCAGTTAAAACATTCCACAAAATTGATGTTCTTATCAGTTCCATTAGTCTCAGCACTATTGTTATTAGTAACGTTAGAGATCCAAACTGAAAGGAAAATTTTCTTGAATAAGATAATAAAGATCGTTGAAACAAGTTTTGACTTTTATTCAAACAAAATAAATCTACGATTCCTAGGTGTACCCAGAAGATTACTATAAAACCTTAACGACTAAGCAAACTTCAACGTACAGATGCAACGTACAGATAATAAAAGAGGTACTGCACCAACAGTTATAAAAGGAAATGGTATAAAATTGGTCAAATTATTTTCTAGTTTTTTTAGTGGATTAATTGAAACACAAGTTTTGATTTTCTTAATAATTAATATTTCAATAAAATAATTCTTTTCTAGTGTACACACTTTTCATATCCTTCCTCAACAAATATTCATTCAAATTTCAGCACACCTCCTAAATTCTGTACACATTGAGTTCTTCCGGTTGAATTTCCCATAAATTGATTGCTCCAAAAACGAACATTGAACTCAGAATTCGCAATATTTACAAAATTTTCTTGGAATCTCTATTTTTTTTATGAGCAATCAATCAACCAAAACATGCTCGCTCATAAGAGTACGTGATTATCGTTGCTGTTTTTCTTGGAAGCTTTTAAAAATGTTGCCATTCATGTTCAAAACATAATGCGAGCTTTATAAGAAACGAATGAATGCATTTGAAACGACTTTAATCAATTTCGATTTCCTTTATTGTTATTTGTGTGGACAGGGATTGTTATGACTAAATTTCACGGTTTTTGAACAAAGTTTACATGAATTATCGTTCACAAATTACTGTATAGCACCTACATATATTTGATAAATCCGTTTTCTTGTTGCAAGATGAGGAAAAAACTGAATTATGGATTTTATGTAGGTACTTTATATAGGTACATATAAAAGCTGGAGAATGCGAATAAAATATACATACACATAGGTCCAAGTATATTTGTAAATTTTGGAATATACAGATTAGGTGTGGCTACAAAATAACGAGACTATTGTTGCAAAACTTTTTATTTTGAATTTATACATTTTGTGTTATTATCTCCTTCAATATATACCTCTCTTCTATCCGTACAACGATCCGTGCTAATTTTTCATTGGTCGAAACAGTGCTAGAAGTTATCTTCTGTGAACTCCGTCATGATGTGTATCGCTTTTTCTTTCACAGATTCAACGGACTGAAATATTATTCTTCTTAATGTAAATTTGATCTTGGGAAACAGATAAAAGTCACATGGTGCAAAGTCAGACGAATAAGGATGGTTTAACACTGGGGGATGTTGTGCTTGGCTAGAAATGTCTTGATAGACAATGCAGAATGAGCTGGCGCGCTGCCTTGATGGAGCACCCATGATGTTCTTCCATAATTGAGGTCGTTTTTTTTCTTATCCTTTCGTACAGTTTCAGCAATCGGCAGGAATAGTTAACCGATGGTCAGATCGAATTAGATTACCGGCTCTTTGAATATTTTCATCCGTGTTTGACCTGAAAGGGCGAACCGGGAGCGAATCACCTTCAACGTCTTTTCGCCCATCTTGGAAACGATTAAACCAGTTAAGAGTCGCGATAAACAGTCATTGCCATACACTTCTTGTACTAATAGATAAGTTTCAGTTTTTCCAAGTTTTATGTGAAATTTCAGGACGATTCGTTGCTCTATTATGGCACTTATCATTTTTCCGGCAAAACAAAACAACAGCTCTTATAAAAACAAAAGGCTACGGCCAAAATAGTTTCCCTACAAACATGGGAGTCACCGCATTCGAAAGAGAAGGCTTCCAGCTACACAGATGTCGGCCGTTCGCGTTTGCCGCATACCTACTTCTTCTGTGGAAGCACCAGTCTCGTTATTTTATACCAACACCTCGTATATAACTGAATATATAATTACGAAAAGGGCACATCTCTGAAAATTAAAATTTCCGGGGATGATTCAAAACTAAGCAATTGTATGGTATTGAAGTAAGCACCAATTTACGATTTGTAAGTTAAGGTCAAATTGCAACAGAAAAGAAAAAAACATATTTTGAAGGAATATAAAAAAAAAACAGTTCATTTGAAGCGATTTCGACCTCATGAGCGGGTAATCCAAAATTCAAATATCAAGCTCTCCAGTAAGGGCACATACCTATCATGAGAGGTTTATCTTTCGAGCTTCATTCGAGCTGGGTTCCCTTTACGCACAAAAGTATGGAAGAACGTAATTAGATTTCATATTAGTGAAAAAATGTAAAAGTAAAAAAATGCGATATGAGTAATTTTCGAAATTGCATATTCAATTGTAGATTGGTTAAAACGACAAAAATTATATTAAATGTACGATCGTGAAGGTAATTGTCAGTCTCTTTTAAATACGACCTATGAAGATTTTTTGTGATTGCAAACGTACAAAGTTGCTTAAGGGCAGACACGAAGGCCAGTATTGTACCATACAAGAATTTACCTCTTTACTTAACAATTATTTCGTAAAAATGTGTCCAAAACTTCCGATTTTTTTTTATTGCTGAATTTTAAACTTTATTATGATTATCGGTTATTGTTCACTCAAAGAGTAATTAACGAGTGTTGAAAAAAGGTTATATTAAAACCCGTCGTTGCTTAAAAACAAAACCCCCCACACAGAATAAAATGTCTTAGGACCGAATATTTTAGTTGAATCTCTTTCAAAACTTATTTCAGTGCTTTTGATAAACAATAAAAATTAAAATAATACATTTTTCACAACATTTATCTTCATATATTCGTGGCTGTATGAAAAGCATGGTACAACACATAGAGCTACATCACAATCTTCACACATATATCGCGATTCCGTCCTTTTTTTCTTTCCCCTCGCATCTCGAACTCGCTGCACATCCAAACATATTCTGGTAGGATTCTGTTTTTTTGCAGTAGCTGGGATTAAAGGTGAAAACCCAATAGAACGTAGTACACGTCGCGTCACTTTGACAGTTCAATAGAATATGCGTGTTTAAGTTCGGGCTGGCCCTTAGAATATGTAGCAAACAGGAATGGTGATAAGCCAGATTTTGCGTAATGAATTTCTGGTTGCGTTGGTAGTCCATTTTTACCTGTATTTACACGCCATCCCTATTTCAAGCAACTTGTCAATTTGCAAAAAGTAAACAAAGGTTTTGAGCGGAGCATCTGTGGTAAAAAATGTTCTTTATCTACTTTATTTTGAAATAATTCACATAATTAATTTATATAAATCTTTGCTTCTATTAACAAAAAAGATAATTTAGATAGTGCAGTTGCCTCAAACAGGACTCCCTAGTTTATAATCCAATTTATATTTGCAAGCACTGACCGAGCACTTCATTTCTGTTTTTCTAATTGATATGAAGATTTTAATAGGCACTAGTGGTACTATAAAACTTTGCACTAAATAAACTTCAAAGATAAATAGTTTTGAAAAGAATTGATTCCGTATTTTTGTTAAATTTCACAAAAGAATTTTAAATTCAGTAAACCTGTTCACAAAACAAAATCACATTTGACAATCAAGCACGCAGCTTTGACAAATTCTCATTCCAGCATCTCACTTACTCCTATGTATAGTCTCCTGCTCTTGACAAATTACGCCCATGTACACGAATTATAAACGATTCAACCATTCCTGTATGCTGTATATTCTAAGGGCTGGCCAAATGGATGCTGCGCTTGCTGAATTCGACGCGAAAGTAGAGCGATGTTGTACTTTTAACGCGCGGCAGACATTTTGACAGTTCTTTTGATTGATTGTAAACTGTTTATGTGCTTGTTAAGCTTCAAATGCAAGAACTGCCACATCTAATAACTCTGATATATCCACTATTTCACTTTTAAATAATAATAACTGAAGCTTTTCTATCACTTTTTCTTTTTATAAATAAATCTTAAGAGTACCAACGCGGCGCGTCCATTTGATCTTGGTCCAATCCTACACGCGTCTGCGGTCTGCCGCGGAGAACTGTCAAAGCCACGCGACGCCTGCCGCGTTCATTGGGTTTTCATCTTAACGATGGGAAATGACGGTCAGTTAGATGAATAGGTTTGGTACGCATGGATGGACGACCAGGTGCTTTCGAAGAAGAGAATTTCTTCCTGTGACATTCGGTTGCCATCTTTTAATCACTATGCCACACAAAAATCAAGAGCATTCTTTCTTCCTTCAGATTTCTTGTAGAGGCTGAATGAATTCTAGACAGCCAGGTCAAGTAGATGGAACATTTTTTTTGTAGTATTTTCCCTCTTTTTTGTGTTACTGGTCAACTTTATCCAGTCCTCCCATTGTATCGTTATATGATATTACTGCTGCTGGTTTTTATACCCTAGATGAAATCTATATATCTAAGTTTGTCATTTCGTTTGCAACACCTCGAAATAATGATGGTAAAGCAAAATGGATTGGACACCCACGCATAAAATTAAAAGTTACACTTTGATTTGTAACACCCCGAAATAATGATGGTAGAGCAAAATGGACTGGATACCCACGCATACTTTGATTTTTGCAAGTACGTCCGTCCGTCTGTGCGCACGATAACTTGAGAACGCGTATACTTAGAGAGCTGAAATTTTGTACACGGACTTTAAAAAAAAAGTAAAATTGAGTTCGAAAATGAGACAAATCGGGCAACTCCTTCGTGGGGTTGCCATACAAAACTTTCGTTTTCCACTATATATTTCGACACTGCCTGAGAACGCACGATATAGAGAGCTGAAATTTGGTACATGGTGTTTTCAGTGTACTAGCAAACAAAATTTTAAAAATGGACTAAATCGGGCAACTCCTTCTTGTTGTTGCCATATAAAAATTTAGGTTTTTACGTATACTGTGAAAACGATCAGTCCAAGACATTTTTATTGTACTAAAAACTTCTTCAGAATACGAAATTCTATACAATTGGTTATAATCATTTTTTCTGTCCGACAAACCGTTCTAGAAATACATATATGCAAAAAACCACTTCAAAAATCAAACTTGCACAGAAGGGTGACAATACGAGATTTCATACGGGCATTCATCTAGGGTATCATAAGAATTGGTCTTAAGGCGGAATTACAATGGACGCAATGGAACGCAACTGAACGGTGTGAAATATCAAATTTACGCAGTAGAACGGACGTTGAGGTTAGCTACTTACAATGGACGCATGATTAATTGAAAGTGACAGTGATGTTTGACCCAAAATTTATAAACAAATATGAATAAAATCAAAAAACTCTTTTCATTCCATTTCCTCTCTGCTTATTACACACTTACCGCAGCACAGTTTCACTTGACGGAACAAAATAAACAATCCCAAAGTTAATTTGAGGTTATGTTTATCCGTTCAGTTGCGTTAATTTCAGATTTTATTAAACTTGCTGCGTACGACTGCGTTTTCATCCGTCCACCGTTTGACATTTCTCTCTGTCTAGTTGTGTTCCGTTGCGTCCATTGTAATTCAGCCTTTATTGTTAGACCAATTCTAGCTTTTTTACTTGTTTTATTGTTTTTAGTGCGTGTGCGCTAATATTGATTGAAGTAGTACTAGTCCGAATAGTATTGACGGATGTCAATGTAATAGTTTAGTCTTTAGTTAAAAGCTGCTTACTAGTACCATTTGTAATAGTAGATACGACAGGAGGTTGACGAAACGATTCGATGGTAGAAGCAATGCTACCAACAGTTGTTACGAGAGGTAAGGTTGGCTACAGCGGTTTTGCCTACTGCTGCATGTGACGTATACGTGTCGGGAACGGTGTAAGTTTGGTCTAAGTATACGGAGATGTCGAAACCAGTAAAACCTTCCAGTGATCAGAATAGTACAGATTCTAGAGATTCCAATAGAGTCCAGGCTAACTTACGTTGTATTGTGCGACAGAATGGTCACTGATATTACAACTAGAATGTAGAGAGCTCAAAAGAGTAAGACAAAACCATGAAACCTGGCAGTCGCTCGACGGCTATGGTCATTGATCGGCTTTCCAATGAATGGTTGGTGGTTCTTGTTTCCTCCAATATGAACATATCAAATGAACACGACGTTAATGAAATGGTCCAAATCGAGTTCACATTAGAATTACGGAAAGCCGAGTCCACCCTTTGTCGACTTGATATCCAGTACAGCCAACAAGAAATACGTAGGAACGTCAATAACCCATGTGCTAGATCAGGAAGATACAATGCAGACTTGAGAGTATCAGGTGAGAAACAGTAGTCCTGTTATTGCTGCCGCAGTGGGGTACTTACTCGACTCTTACAGTCAGCCGGTAAGGACACGTTATTTGGAGGAGGCGCTGTAAATTAATATTTTTTTATTTTACATAAAAGGCATCGGGGATTTCCTGGAAAAGCAAATCCGCAGTCTTGTATTCACTTTATCCGCCGGTATAAGGAAAAAAACTACGATATTTTAATAACAAGTAAAATTATTTTCTCGACATGAACTACGTATTTAGTTTTAAGTTGACTTAAGAAAATGTTGACATTCTTCTCTTATTTTATTCAAGGCCTACATAAGTAAAGACAGAAACACATCCAAGCAAGCCTCAGGTGAGTACTATCACCTCCTGCTCTATTGATCTCTTAAGAGGAAACACCCTGTATTTGCACATCTCTCAATATTAGTAATCTTAAGTAGGCATCTAATCATTTCCTTCGTAAAAGTTTTGTTCGATAATTTCTACTAAACTGAAGAGAAACAGCGTCTTGCCTTATGATTTCTATAAATTGTGTATGTATTTTGGAGGCTGTTTAACAGAACTAGATCTGCGAATGATTTAAGGTTACACAGTGATCAACGTGTAAAAATATGAAAAATGTGAATTCATGAAAATACCTGGTAAAATGCATAGAAACTTCATAGATCTATCTACACTGTAAAAAATGCACAAATTGTTGCCACAAAACTTAGGTATTTATCCCTAAAATGTGGGGAATATTCCTTAAAATTTTGGGAATATTCTCTAGAATTTAGAGGAATATTCCCTACAATTTAGGGAATGTTCCCTACATTTTAAGGAATATTCCCTACATTTTAGGAAAAAATACCTAAGCTTGTGGCAACAATTGTGCACATTTTTTACTGTGTATTTTATAAAAAGGGAAACGTAATATTTTACTATTTGTAAGGTTAGGTTAGGTTAGGTAAGAGGGGTGCCGCTGGACAACCAGCCAGCCTCACTTAGACCTCCAACGGGTCCATTGTGCCCCTAGACCTCATGAGATAACCCTTCAAGCCGTGGATTTATCCTGCTTTCCTTGGAAAACTCAGGATATATCCAAGACCTTTAGCCTAGATCCATCCTGCCTCACTCAGAAAACTCACGATGTCTCTGAACTTTATACTTTGAAGCTCCCCCAGACTTGAAAAGAAGTAGCTACCTAGTAGCCTACCTCTTTTATTCATCAGAGCGGGGCATTCGCAAAGCACATTTCCTCCGAGTCCCTACAATTCCTGCAGAAATCGTTCGCCGCCATTCCCAATCTTCTAGCATGGTCCCCTATGGCCCAGTGACCCGTCATGACCCCTACTAGATTCCTGGTATTTGCTCTGCTGCTGTTAAGCAGTTCCCTTGTCCTTTTCCTGTCATATGCAGGCCACAATTGCCTCGCAATACGACAGGTATCCCTGCTGGTCCATCGGAGGCCTGCCTTTAAATAGACTTCCCTGATGATTTCCTCTTTTAAAACTCCGATTGGAATGCTCACGTAAGCTCCAGCTGCGGAGCTATCCAATTCGGAGCCCTTTTTGGCCAACTCATCAGCCATCTCGTTGCCTGAGATATCCTTATGGCCAGGTACCCAGCTTAGGGTCACCTTGTGCCTTACAGTCAATTCCTCAAGCCTGGTTTTGCATAACTGCACCAATTTTGATTTTACCAGCCCAGCATCCAGCGCCCTGATGACTGCCTGGCTATCAGTATATATGCAGATGTGCCGTGCGGGCTCTCTGCACATGGATACCAATGTTGCCGCCTGATAAATCGCTGTGAGCTCTGCCTGAAAAACACTGCATTTGTCAGGCAGTCTATAAGACTCGTGCCACTGGAGATCTCTAGAGTACACTCCAGCCCCTGTGCCCGCACTCGTCTTGGAGCCATCCGTGAATATAGAAATATCGGATGTAACGACCACCTCCTTCCCCTCCCAGTCACTCCTGGTGGGTATCGTTGCGTTGATACCCCCACCAAAAGTCAGGATGGGTACTTGATAGTCTGTTTCTACCCTGCAATTCCTACAGTCAACCTTCTGGAGTATATTGGAGTGCCCAAAACCCCTCTCCTTCCACCAGCCCCCCGCTCTCAGCCTGACAGCACTAGTTGCCGCCACACCCTTACAATAAAGGTCCAGCGGCAATAGGTCAAGCATGACCTCCAATGCCGCCGTGGGCGTGGTGCACAGACACCCAGTTATACCCATACAGGCGGCTCTCTGGATTTTTGACAGCACATCAAGGTTACAGTTCCTCGTCAGTGCCGTCCACCAGACCGTAGAGCCGTAGCAGAGGATGGGCCGAACTATGGCTGTGTACATCCAGTGTACCACCCTGGGTTTTAATCCCCAGTTTCCGCCAAATATTCTCTTGCACGTGTAGAAGGCCACACTTGCCTTCTTCACGCGTTCTTGTAGATTAGCCTTCCAGTTCAATTTGGAATCGAGGACGACACCCAAATACTTCGCTTCACTGGAGAGAGTAAGCTCCTCTCCTCCCAACATTGGAAGTCTGAAATCTTGCACCCGCCTCCTTCTAGTTACTATTTGTAAACTTTGTGCTGTATTAGTAAATTCACCAGTGAAATTTTTGCTTGTAATTTTACCACTGATACAATTTATATAAAACGAACGCCAATTTCTATTCGAACTTTGTACCAGACTTAACTTTTCTACCTTTATTAAATGTAAAATATTGAAAAATAGGATTGCTTTAATGAACAGCAATTTGTATGCACTTTTATACTCGTTATTATCAAATGGAGGAGATGTAAGAAACTTGTTCTGTTTCGTTTCTTTTTCCTTACCCACAACTAAATTATCACATTATTCTGTCAATTCACGCAAGTTCATTCAGAAAGACAGAGGGAATGCAGCAATAAAGATATTTGTGCCCGACATTGTTTTTTTAATGTTTTAATGCTTTTAATGCTTTTTAATAACTTACGAGATTTTCACAAGCCATTGTGCAATTTAAACTGAAATATCATAACATGATATTGCCACTCCACAATTTTTTCAGGATGACGATGATGTTGCAATAAGATATTGTGAAAACTTTTCAAAAATCTGATGTATCTAAGTAAGTAGTCAGAAACAATTGTGGGATTCCAGCATGAAACGCCTTTCCTACACTACCCTTTCATGGATGTTTAGTAGGAATATATCGTATTCCTTGTGGGGTGCAATATTCATAGTAACCCGGGAACGTCCAAATATTAACTCCACTCTGTTGTAGAAACGAACCTTGAATTATTGAATGCTGGTCACGATTGGAGTGAGCTTGGTCCACCCCGACGTTGCAAGATCCAGAAAATGATGATCCTGATGATAATAACAAATAACAAAAGATCTCACTAATCGCCTTGAGCTCATCCAAATTGCTAGTCTTATTTATGTACAATTTATTCCTCTTATTTTCAACAAAGGTAAAAGGACTTTACTTTAATAAAAATTCTCCCTCAGGCTCAGCTCTATTTGCCTTTTTATAGTCACATGGGGGTATGCACATCCAAAAATATTTGCAGGAACGCGGCATATGTATTTTTTTCTCTTGAAGAATTTGTTACATACTTATATGTATGTACATATGTACCCTCGAGGCACCTGGCAAGCACTTGGTGACTAACATAAATACAGCAATTTCTGTCAACTGAGAGAATTTTATCTTTCATAAGAGCTCCCCTTTTAGACGAGCATTTTTCACATAATGGAATTTAGCACAAAATTACCGTGGATGAGTTATGTAAGTGAGGTGCTAGCATATGTCTACTTTCGATTGCAGGTGTTCTTTGTGAGATTAAAGCTTCTCCTATTTCGACTGACAATTCAATGAATTCAATACCCTGTCTTGTGATTTATATTAGTTTATTTGATCTAGAATAGTAGAAAGTACATAATATGTTCATCATATACATATCGTATTTGATTTTTTTTTATATCGCGGAAGGTCGTATTATTGAAAATATTGTATATTTGCGGAAACAGAATGTGTTATAAATAACAGCCGAACATCATCCACCTCCGTTTAAAATCCGGAAGGAAGGTATGGAGGAATGAGGGCAAGACGGAACGATCCGTTGTTTTTCTCCCGACTTTCGAAACTATTAACCCTAAGACTCTCCCTTAACTGAAATATTAAAATAATAAGAAAGTTACTGGGTACGAAATATTTATGTTATTGTTACGAGCGTGGCCTTAGTTCGTTATTTAAAACACAATATTTCAGATATAATTCAAAAGTTCTTTCTTTACTTAACTTTACTGTTTACTCTCACAAATTCACAAATAATTATCAAATCAACTCTTTATACTGTACTCCTAATTATCGCAATCCAAATAGTTTACTTCGTTCACTTCACTGTCTGAAATAAGACTCGCCTCCTGGATGTGAGACGCGCCGTACTTATACTCTACGAGTTATCCTAGACCCTTCCTGAATATTCCGGGAGCGGAGAGTGCGGTAGGAAATAAAAAGCTACGGCTCCATTACGTTATAATATCTCTATTCAAATTGTACTGCCATAGACATAGCATCATGACCCTAGGTACATTTACTATTAACTTCAAAAACTAATTAGGCTAAAGAAACTACTAGCTAGAATGCCACGACAGTTGGTTTCAATGTTCGAAAAAAATAATTATTGTAATTTGGAGCAAACCCCAGACAACAATGCCGAACGAACTTGAATCATTTTAAAAATAGGCAGAGGTAGGAGATTTTGTATGACAGAGTGTGCCGCTCTTAGACGAGAAAATAAAAGATGCCTTTCGACTGTCCAATAAATTTTGATTTTTATTGACCAGACACTGGTTATTTAAACAATTTTCTTAAATACAAAACAATGTGTCTAATAATTCTAAAGGGGGAGTTATTGCGGAATTGCAATAATTGAAGCAATAATTGAATTTACCGATCATAGTTGCAGTCTGATTAATTCTGATCACTGAACTTTATAATGAATCACTTCTTATTGATTTGATAGAGCTCCAAATTCGGCTTCAGCATGATATAGATTAAATTAAAATAATACGGAGCTTCATTTCTCTTTCCACATCCGGTGTCCACTAATAAATTCTATAAAAGCTTAAACTTTGTCCTAGGCTGACAATACACATGTGATTGTGATTAATGATTTGATGATTCCAAAGAGTTGGCATAATCTTATTTTTCGCTAAATTCTATAAAAGCTTAAACTTTGTCCTAGGCTGACAATACACATGTGATTGTGATTAATGATTTGATGATTCCAAAGAGTTGGCATAATCTTATTTTTCGCAAAGCCAGAGAAAGAAAGAACCTGTACCTGACTGCGGACAATTTCTGGAACTACCTTGTTACATTAATACCTTCAAAAAGGTTATATTTTGTTTGGAGCCTGATATATATGCGGCAAGTGGCAACAGGGTGGTGTTGGTACTATGAAGTCTTTTTTTATATGAAATAATACTGACCATGAACTTTATCTTGTGCCAGCTAAATTATGGTTAATTTCCTGATATATACACACCTCCGTCCATCGGAGCATATAGCCACCATATGCTAGATATTCCGAAATTATATCAGCAATCCTTCTGGTTTTTTTTTTGTTTCCTTATTTTCCACCTGCGTGTTCCGTTTTTTTTTTCCTTTTTTAATATTTTATAATGATACTGTAAATACTTTTCTTTTTGACAATTCTCCGTCATAATAGGTCACCTCTCGCTTAAGAAAAAAAACTTCATCCTCTCCTGTCAACATTCTCAAGCATCCATCCCAACTAGGTTAAAATTCCCAGTTGTGCCAACGTGGCAGTATTGCCGCCGTGTGGGATCGCCCTAGGGATGAAGTCATATAATGCAGAATGCTGTCTTCTGTGCCTTCGACCATAACATTCCATCATTATGTCAGAAACCAGAAAAATGTAGCAGTAAACCCATTCAAAGATTTTCTAAGCAATCGAATCTATGTATGTTGCCATAGCTGGATATCTACAGGGACCTATAAATCACATGTAGTATTCCCCATGGGTTTTTATTTCACTTTTTCTATTACTTTATAAGTATCAAGCCAATGCAATTTTTTAGATTGAATGTACAATCAGAAGCAGAAATAAATAAAACAAAAAATAAAAGCCAAATTTTGGGAAAAAATTGTTTTTATGAAAAAAATCGGAAATTTTACATAATTCTTTACTTTTGAAGGCTCTTTTTGTTGAAAATCAACACACATTCCACATAAATAGACGGAGACCGAAGACGCAATCCAATTAGATGGAACTGATGTACCACCCATTGGATAATTAATTTAAATCAAATTTATCTATGTTAAATCATTTCTTTATTTAATTGTAATTGTAGTAAATTTAGTAGGCAACACATATCATTATCATATTTTGTTGTTGCTATGCTCAGCTGCTAAGGCCAACGGAAGTGCAGTTGCTATGCGCCATTTAATATAATTTATTGGTACCGTGTGCATTTTAGAGGCAATATAACTCGCATGCTAGCTTGAATCGTTTTGTTTTTCACATCCAGCGTTTAGTGATTGGACATCGGGAAGGAACTTGGCTAGTATTAATAAAATAAAATTATTAACAGCACAACTTTAGCTTGGGTATCGACTGACATAAAGATAGTTATTCTGGGTATCGACTAGAATAAATATTACTAACTAAAAGTTTCCTTTGCGTCTCGACTGAAGTAAAGTATTTTGTTCCGGGGAACGACTAGATCTAGATATTTCTTGAATATGTATGTGTTACCATCCTTAAAGTGTGAATTAACTGAATTAACAATATTCTCTGAGTTCAAAGTAGGACTAACTTAGTAGATTAAGTGAGTGGAGTTTAATTTTAATTTATTATATATTCGGACACTGCCTGAGAATGAGTAAACGTATAGTGCTGACATTTTGTACACCATGTTTTTATAAAATATAATATATAAAATATATATATATATATATAAAATATAAAATATAATATAATTTAAATTTCAAAAATGGACTAAATCGGGCAACCCCTTCCTGGTGGTACAATATAAAAATGTAGGTTTTTTACGTATACTGTGAAAACTATCAGTCCTAGACGTTGTTATTGTACTGACAAGTTCTTCAGAATATGCAATCCTATGAAACTGGTTATAATAAATTTTACTGTCCGACGAACCGTTCTAGAAATATATGCGAAAAACCACTTCAAAAATCAAAGTTGCACAGATGGGTGACCATGTGAAATTACATACATACATCCCATTCGTTACTTCTTTTTGGAGTGTTCTTCACACGGGCAGAGAACTTTTCTTATTGAGTTCCACCAGAACTTATGGTGGCTTAGTGTGCAATGTTATTCAGTAAACTTAAAATGGCGATACATAAGTAGGTATAACGAAACATTTCTGTTCATAGCTGTAAAGGATGTTTTGTCATTAAATCAAAGCTACACGCCCTTTGCCTTCGGACTGTACCTACTGGGAGACCATGTAATGAAAATAATGGTAACATTCACAATTTTTCAAATATGTATTGCTACAAGTCGCCAAAAGTTTGTAAAATAAGGAACTTTTCTCCAATTTTTTTACTTTGACCGTTCTATATATTACGAAAAGAACGCAAATTCGCAAAATCCACCCCCTTTCCCCTTCATTGAACATTAATAAATATTTGCTTGAATATGGTATTATTATGCTCCCTAGGTTTTAAGAACACCACCATTCAATGTGGTTTTAGGAGATTATCAACTTTGGCATCCTGGTAATTTATCATTTGAAAATGCATCACTATAAAGAGACCTATGTGCAATTAGGCTGCAAAGATCAAACCTCCTGAGCAGAAACAATTTGCTTGGCCACCTGAAAGTACTCTAGGATTTCATAGAGGGGCCAATGGCCAACCCAATTTCAGACGTTATGCCGAAACGCCATAACTTTGAAACACCATTTAAGGTGATTTTAGATGATACACGGATGGATCCAAAATGGAAGATAAAGCTGGCGTGGGCATATATGGGACAAAGTGCCATCTCGCGAAGGCACTGAGGGCCTCATCAACCATTTTTGAGACAGAAATATACGCCATAGAACTCTGCGCTCGCAAAACAATCCACAAGAATATGCGTGGAGTCAAAATATACATAATATCAGACAGCCAAGCAGCACTTTTAAGCTCGTTTACCTTTGAGTCCTGACTGGTTTGGGACTGTCTTACTATCTGAAGTAACTGGCCGAAAAAAATAGGGAGGGTGATAGTAATTTGTGTACCAGGGCAACGATATTGCGGACCGCCTTGCGAAGAAAGGAGCCAAATCTCTGTTTATTGGCCCTGAGCCTGTCTTTGAATACCCAAAAAATCACCTTTCAGCTCAGATCAGGCTTTGAGAGGACATAATTAAAAAGGCACACTGGTAAAATACCCCCGGGCTGAGACAAGCGCAGAAGTTTATTAAATATTCGAACCAGAGGATAAAAGGATTATTCATACTCAGCAGAAAGGAACTAAGGCTCATAACGGAAGGATGAGACCTGTCGCTTCTGTATAGAAGACGATGAAACCGCTCAACACGTCCTGTGTAACTGTGAAACTCTGTGCAGCATAAGATTAAGACATCTAAGAAAGAGGATGTCAAAAAAATTACCCTCAAGAGCATCATAGGCTATATTAGAGACCTTAAATTCGAACGGGCGCCCTAGGGCATTTAGAAGTAATGTCACAAACGATCTTATAGGTCGCGATGACTAGATGACAAGCGGGAGTCCTATCTGCATTGCGCTATAAATAATAATAATAATACGTGCGATATGTATATCCAAAATGGAGGAAAAGAAAACATGACTATTTATAGCCCAAACTATCGGCTTTGTAAGGAACTAGTAGCTTCACCTACCATTTTATAAGCAGAGATTCACGCCAAAGATCTCTGCGCAATTTATCAAAAAGGATGCTAAATACATATATACTCGTATACGTCTGACATTAAGGCATTATTAAGGTCAATGAGCTCTTCTAGTTAACTTAGGGTAAGGGATTATATCACAGTAAATCGGACGAAAATATTAGGTAATCTCAACTTAATCACAATTAGTGGCTCCCCAAATTTACGTCGAATAGACATAAATTCGACCTGAAAAAGAGGAGAAATGTTGCTTGGGCTCTTTTCCCCTTTTCAGTTGAAGTACAATATTTATGAGGGCATTTTAAACAATCTGCAAATATAATTTTGTATATATTTAAGTTTCATAACTCTTAAGGTGGATAAGGTAGCATGGGGTTCTTTTATCTACTATTCCTACTACTTTTCCTCTTCATCTGATACAATATACATAAGGACATATATACAAAGTTTCATGACAAGTTGATAGTGGATATAACTAAATTTTTGTAGAAATAGCGCGTTCAAATAAAATCACTGGTCTGAAGAAATCGAAAAAAGTTTACCGTTAAGGGACTCAAGACTCCTAGAACCACTCCTGCAAGTACCTAAAAACGGAAAGAACTTTTCTTGCAATTATTTGAATACAAGAAAACACTTGGACTTATTTTCAACAAAATGTATATTCCAAGCTAGCAAAAAAGTAGAAACTACAAGAAGAAATACGATCCTCATGAAGACCTCCACCTGTGTAGAAGCGAGTCACGTCTGGAAACAAGTCGATCATTATTGGAATAGCTAATACCGATACTTATATATAAGCAGAATTCTTGTGGATTGAATTTAAAGCTGGAAAAATGATAAGTACAATATTCCGATTCATATCCAGTGTAGCAATGTTAGAGTAAAAAATGGTATGCCACTTCTATTTTTCCATAAATTGACTGAAAGTAGCCCAACTTCATTGATTTGTTGGTTGCGGGAAGAACCCAGCCTACGTAATATTTTTAGAATATTTTTCCGGAAATTATGCAGACATCCCATATGTTGTCCCAAGCAGCCTACGGAAGTTGATGTCTTTTGTAAAAAATAAAAATAAAGTGTTTTGATATATGATAATCCCTTAGCTCCAAGTTCGCAGCTCACTCAACAAGTGAAAAGAAAGACTCTTTACAAAAAAAAGAACATTTCATCGAGAGACTACCACGTCAATAAAAGCAGTAATATTTCAACATAGCTTAAGATGGCTTTTGTTGGAAAAAAAGAGCTTGTCTAACCAACGAATCTAACTTTTATCCATTGTGAAGATGAAAATGAACAATCTGAACTAAAAACCTGTGTTGGAAGGGGTAATGACAATTCTGATAGCACTTATTAGTAAAATTTGTTTGATTTTGGTTTTTGATATGCCATAATATGTGCTAGTCGAAAAAGGAAAATTATATACAAACATTATTTAAACCCAAAAGAAATATTCTTTGTCAATGCTTGGACATGTAAGAATTGCGCTTGAATTTTAATCTACCTAACCACAAAAGTAAATTGTGCAGGTTTACCCCGCAAGGCATGGCCGTTGCGAATTGTCTTCATTTGTAAAAAGAAATTCATATGAAAATTGGCATCATTTTCTTGTTGTCTAAGTAACCATTTATAAAAGCTAAGTCGGCGTCCATAATCAGATTCTACCATTGATTGAATGAAATAAAAGTAACCTACGTGTTGCAAAAATTCAATGCTTTGAGAAACACCTATTCTAAGGGCAGTTCTTCATGTATTTATATGTATTTGACGCGACAGCAATGTTGTTATCAAAGAGATTTTTTCAAAAGCGCTGATTGTACTAGGCACACGTTTGATGTTCGATCAGGGCTTTAAATTCCAGTTTATTTTGAAAGTACCTATTGGGAGATCTCTCAAGGCCGCAAGATTTGTACATAATATTTTTGTCTAGGTTTAATTCAGTTTTGATTCTGCTTTTTGATTGATTCATCATTACTTGCATACGTAGGTACATATGTATTTAGTACATTATATATATCTAAGAGAAAGAATTTGTAAAAATAGTAGTTACGCCATTTTTTAAAGAATATCTATATGTTCTTATACTGGGTGGCGCAAAAGTACTAGCACTATAGAAATTACTTATATTTTTTTTACATGACATCTCGTGTCATTCTGATATTGAAAATTTTGTGTAGTAAACAAATGTTAAATTACTAAAAATAAACATGGACCGTTGTACTCCCCAAGAACGTGGTATAATATATATATATTATAGTGTCAATGTTTTTACAGAGTAACTCATCGGTGATAAAAACACAACGTGAATTTCGTCGACGAATTCCCCGCCGTCCTGCACCGGTTGGTAGCACAATGCGACGCTTTTCCACACGCCTCGAAACAACTGGCGCAACATTGGATAGGCCTAAGTCTAGCAAACCAAGAACAGGCTGTTCAGCCGAAAATATCGATGTTGTGCGCGAAGATGTGGAATAGTGTCCAGAAACATCAACAAGGCGACGTGGCATGCAATTGGGCAATTCTAGGCTGACTCTGAAGCGTATTTTGGTCAAAGACTTGAAGATTCTTCCGTATAATACTCAGATGACTCATCAACTGCTGCCTACTGACCACCGAGCTCGTCTAGAGTACAGCCAGCGCGTCATAAACCTCAACCTTGAAGGGGATGATTTTTTTTTTCAAAATTAGTTATGACTGACGAAGCGCATTTCCACTGAAAATCCAGGCATTATTGAAGAAACACGTTTATTTTATGGTGTGGCGTCTGTGCTGAAAGAGTGATCGGACCCTATTTTTTCGAAGACGCTGCAGGCAATGCGATAACTGTTACTGGCGAGTGAGGGACGCTTTTCCAGGCCGTGTTATCTCTCATTTTGACGATTTGCCTTGGCCTGCAAGATCACCCGATCTGACCTGTCCAGACTTCTTTTTTTGGGGTTATTTGAAATAATTGGTGTATGTGAACAAGACATAGACTCTCGCAGCCCTAGAAGAAAACATTCATCAAGAAATAAGGAACATATTTTTATATTGTGTTGTTATTTAATTATTGAGCCTTAATTAAATACACCGTGGATAGAACCCCTTTCTTAGCAAATCGGAATCTGTAGACAACCTTATTCAAGCCGAATTAATTAAAAGATCATCCGAAAAGATTATCCGAACTTTATCCAGGATTTTCGTAATATTATTCTAGAGATTATCGAACATCTGGCCGTATCCGTGAAAACACCTACATACTAAATTTTTAATTTGGATAGTTTGTAACTAAAATCATCTGTAATTGCAATGGTTACTAAATTAAAAAAAAAAATTATCGAAATTTAGTGACATGGGTACAGATCAAATCTTAGCAGCCATAACTGATTGCCCAAATGAAAGAATGAGGTGTTGTTATCTTTGTACTCCGTATTTACTGAAAATTTCAAGATGTTAAAAGAATTTCAATTTAGAAGAGATAAAGAGTGATAAGAGTTACAATATAGTTAAGTTAGAATAGAAAAAGATGAATTCTCAATTATGAAGCTACTACTGTGAATTAGTACTTAATGAGCGATATTGGTACCATTGTAAACCAGCACAACTAACTTCACGCTTGTCTTGAAAACGAAATGTAACACAATAGTTTGACATTTATATTGTGCTGTCATACCATTTTTTATGGACAAACATTTCACAAGAAACTGTGAACAAAGCGTGACAAAATTCCGTTATATGACAAATATTTTGCTAGAATAACGTGCGATTGATGAAAAATTAATCGGAGGAAAAAGTAACGCCGCCGTCCGTCGTATAATTAATTGGGTAATTGGAAATCAGCATATCAGCATTCAAAAGAAAAAAAATTCTCTAGCAAAAATATAGGTAAAGTGATATTATTAATTCCTCTTATAATTCCAGCTCTAATTGCTTTTAATTCTTCCTGTTTTGAGATATCGTAAAAATACCCGCAATAAAGATATTGCTGAGGACTAGTTGAAATAAAATTTAAAAATTTTAAAAAATAAATAATTTTTTTTTCAAAAATTCGTGTATTTTTTTAAACTTCAGTCTTAATACCTACACACAGTTTATTACAGTTTGACAAAATGACGACATTGACGACAAACAACAGAATTTATTAACATACGTAAGTCTGACAATCTCAAATATTGTTCATGTGACATATTATATGACAATTAGCGTCAATCCTGACCACAGTTTCAAATCATATTTGTGACATAATTTTAAAAATTTGTCGTTGTTTTGTCGATTATATACCATATATTTAAAAGTCCATGTTATCTTGAAATCCACCCACTCTTGGTAACAACAATTCGAAAGATATTCTTTTCATCTTAAGAAATACTTTAAAATCTAATAAATAATTTATAGGTACAAAAATATGCATAAATAAATCCGTCTACAGAGACTGTTAAGAGATCTCTTAACCTCTTAAATTTAGCAAGTAAGAGATTTTAGCAGAATTAAAAATTCTAAATAAATTTTTTTTTTTGAGAAATATTAATTTTAAGAGGTTAAGAGGCTTTGAAGAATCTGTTCGCCATTCCACAAAACTACAAATACTCTTACTACAAATATTTTTCAACAAGTCAGAAAAGCAATGCTTGTAGAATTCATTGTACAATTGTAGAACGATAACTCTACACAAACTCAGTGAATTTTCTATATCTATGTTTCCAAATTAGTAGATTTTCGTACAATTCAGTAAAAAAGTAAAATTTTGAAACTGAAAATAATTTTTTTTTGCGATTGAAAACTACATTCATTTCCACACATAATTAGTTTCAACATTTAAATTAGGATACAAAACATGGTAACTAATAATTGACTTTACGCAGTAAATAACATTTTGACAACTCAAAAATCCAGGAAGTTTCCGTATTGCTTTTAAAATTATATGTGTTATGCAGTGTTGGGCATTAATCGATTAAATATTGTAACTAAATTAACGATTGAAAATTAAAATTGAGAAATTAATCTCAAGAAAACAATCGTTTAATCGATTGATCAATTTAATCATTAATCGAGTACATACAATGAAGCTCAATCGACTGATATTAATCGTTATTTACTCCTTAGTTTTTAATTGTTAATCGTATTTTTCGATTGATTTGTTAATTTGAAAAAGTGAAGGAAGTATTGTAGAGTTATTAATAAAAAATGTAATGAAATGAAATAAAAACAATGAAATAACCATGAAAGCAGTATTACAAATTAAAACCAAAATTATGAAACTAAACATTTTAGATTTCGAACTACCAAACGCAGAATAGAGGATTATAGAAGATGCTTACTTTTTTATTTTATAAGAGCTTAGATAAACATAGTAGGAAAGAATCGTCACTATTATTAGTGTACCCCCTTAAGTATAAATATACGGGGATCAGGTGAATGCACTTGGCGCAAATTTTAAGGCACGTTTGTTTCTTTGATTAGTGCCTAACAAGGTTACATTAATAATGCTTGAAAGTTAATCAAAATAATTAGTGGAAATTAAAATAAATTAAAAATTTTTGAAAACGATTAAGCGATTAACGATTGATGGTTAATGGTGGTAATTTTTATGATTAATTAATCATTAATTGTTTCACATGATTTCTTTAAACGATTAAATATTTAAATTATTGTTCCTGATTGATGATTGGTACTTTTAATCGCAAGCATTAATTGTTAATATAATTAAATTTTACCCAAGACTGTAGTATACATAGATCATAAGATGCCGAAAGCAATAACCTATCCAAAGGAATACATTAGCAATTTTTCGTTAGCGTAGTTAGTTGGTGATAACAGTGTTTTGGGAAAAGCATTGTTCACGTTCAGATGAAAATGATGATTTTGTATTCCGTGAATAAACAAAAGTTTATAGACAATAACTTTTTTTTATTAGACAATAAAACAGTTATTGAAAATTTTCGTTTCCCTAAAACCGTAGTGCAGCAATCAGATTTTACGAAAAGGATATTGACAGTTTTTGTATGGGAGGTGGACCAAGTACTGTCCAGAATGAACATTTAGTGCATTTAGTTCCTCAGGCCAATACTAATCTATAAACCGAAGCGCATCAAAGTCTGTCCGAGGAGTCAAGAGAGTCTCCCTCCCCTCCTCTGAGCGGAAAAATCGAAATTCGGGTTCATCTGCCGCCCCGCAATTAAGTTCCGCACCCAACCCCCTAAGGTTTGGAGCACCCAACGTTCGCACGATCCTGTACACCTCCTGATCAATGAAGATACAAGAGTCCCAATAAAGCAGATACGATAAATAATTCACCACAACAAAAATACGCCCAGTATAAACTCAATGTGTACTTTTTAGGAAGATCTCCGATCCAAGTTCAATTAAAACAATAAAAGGGGTAGATTTTGGAACATGTTTTATGTTATCATAATTTCCCAAAGTTTCGACCCTTGAGCTTTTGGGTCCTCTCCTTGGGGCTATAAAAGAATAAATAAATCAAGACCACATTTGAATTTGACATATGATTATCGAGGTTAATTGAGTGCGTGTTCAATCAATTAACAATTATTGATTATTGTATGATACATTCATAGCACATAATGATAATTGAATTATTCCACAGCCGTCATTACGTCCACCAGGATTTTTGTATAAACCTATAGCAAAAATTTAATTGTTGCCAAAACTTTTTAAAATGACGATACCATTTTCGAGTGAGTAATGTAGATTATCGTAAGGCTATGGCATTTTAATCACTTTAAAGGCAAAAAATTTTGGTAATCTGAAATGTTTTATGAATACCGCCTCAGAAATAGCAAACGGATCCGAGTCGTCCCTCATATTCCTCAGAACTATCCTCTGTGCACGGCTCATATTGTTTAATTATTTCATATTTCACAAACTTGTACGTCTGACATCTCTTAACTCTTTACGCAGAATACCAGTTTCTGCTAACTGGTTTTGACAGCCCAGTTTAGGGGATAAGAGCTCTTATATCTCTTAAGTAGAATCAGGGGGAAAATTTGCTTAAATAGCAAAATTTATAATCCATAATTATCTTGACTTCATGACATTCTTCTGAATTCATTAATATTTTGTTATAGAGAGCAATAATTATTTATAGAGTAATTAATTTTAGCACAAGTTTTTTGTTTATTTCGATTATTTAAGAGACAATGCGAACGATAATGAATATTAAATAACTTAATATCAACACATGCTGTGAGTATGTCAGCCTGGGCTGACAGCTCACTCTGTGAACAGCGTTGACACAAGGCGGCAAGCTAGCATCTCGGCTATTGCGGGAGAGTGGGGTGGGTTACCCAAATCTTCCCGCTGTCACAGTCCACTGTGCAGGGCTGCTAGAAGAACTTATGTTTGGTGCAGCAGCGGGAGTCATGATCTGCTCAAGCCTGCAGAACTACTGGAAGCTATTCCCATTACATTCAACGAACGAACCCCAATAGCTAATCTTATATAGAATTAGCCGCTTTATTCTTTACTAATCCGGATCTGAAGAATTACTAATTAACGGTTTTAAATTTATTATAAATTGATACAAATCATTTCATTGCTATGCTTGTCTCGATATAAACATGAAAACGTGAACTTAATTTTTTCAGGATTTATTTTAACGTTTTATGAAGATTGCGAATATTGCAATTTCATAATTTGCAACCACATAAAAACTCATGTCTATCTATGGAAGTTTTCTAGATTCAAATGAATTTGAGTTTCCATGAACCAGCTTAGTATAAAAGAACGCAACTATAATCACCATCAAGTCATTAAAAGCTCTTTTGATTTCACAGTTTGACTCAAGGAAACTTAAATAATTTTAAATAACTCCAAATGAAGTATGATACATAAGTAAGGCCCGCCCGCCGATGTTTTGGATTTATTTTCAAATTATTTATACTTTTATTAGTTTTTTTTTCATTTCTTTCTTAATTAATTTTTGATTACTTTTCATACTTTTCACTTCTGAGAGCATTCCAATGTCGGAAATCGCATATTTTTAGATTGGCAATTTTATCTGGAGAATAAATTTAGATTTCCAACAGAGGTTGAATACAAATAATGAAAACTAAAACAAACCAACAATCATCATAAATCATTCGAGTGGGAAATTGATGAAATAGAACATGTTGCGAATAAATTAAAAATTTAATTATTTTTGTGTTATTAATAGTTTTAAAGTAACACTAAATGATGCAGTTATAAAGGGGGCTGAAAATGTGTTTTCATTGATTCTATGTTACGCATTGGTGTGCGACGATAACTGCTAAAGCAATTATTTGGAATTAATTATTATATGTAGGATATAATTGTAAAATTATAGGTATTATCGAAGCCTAAAGGGGACATCTCAAATTAATGTAGACATGTAATTAATCAATGTGTACTATTCAACTAAGTTCATTCAATTTAATTATTTAGCAAAATACAGGATAAAATTAAGTGTAAAAGCTTTGTATAATCTAGCGGAAAAATACAGAAGCTATTAGAAGAGGTCGAGGTAATGGGAATCACAATATATATAAAAGGGTGTACTATATGTGCGAGTGCGACTATTCTTCTGTCCGCACTATAACTTGAGAACATGTTGTCTTAGGCAAGTAAATGATTCAGAAGATATTATTGATGAAGACCCAGCCAAGAATCTTTTTATTGAAATTGTAGAGCTCGAAGACGTCGATAATCTCGAAGATCCTTCGGAATGTGAAAATTTTATTGATGAAGAAGAGAAGAACAACCACAATGCAAAAAATGTAAAATTCATTAGAATTTCACAACTTCTCATAAAAATTTCATTTTTATAAAAAATATCAATAAATTAATTGCTCTACTTAATAATTGATTACGTATTCAAATTGTTCCATTCAAATATACCTACAAAAGATTTATTTAGTGAAAAAGTAGTAAAAAATACGTTAATAAAAATGGCCACTGGGTTAGTGGATCTTAAATTTACCTTACGACTTTCAGTACGGTACGGTGCACTGCCATGAAAAACATAAGTTTCAGGATGATTTCCGCCACTTTCTTCAATTAAAAAATTCTGTCATTAAAATAATAAATAATAGAAAAAATTGAAAATCACAACAAAAATTGAGAAATTCGTGATCCGAAAAGTCGTGTTTTTGGTTTTTCTCAATTTTAAGCTGTTTTTTCAAAAATAAATCATCTACATATACAGACCATTTTAAAGTAGACATTTCAACGGTAAAAATGAGCCCAGATAGAATATTTAAATAAAAAAAAACACCAATAAAGTTTTCCGCGGAAAATTTTGGTTTTTTTTCCGAAAATTGTAAATATATCGGAAACTACATATTTCCCAGATACCAAAAAAATTGTGCTTATTCAATGTAAAAACTTTCACAAAATTGCAATTATTTGAATTATATTTACGAGAAAAAAAAAACAAAAAAATGAAAAATCGGTTTTCCGCCATTTTATCGAAAAATTGGAGGTTATATTGTAAAATGCCTTATATGAAAGTTTTAGATATTTTTATTATCTATAACTTTTGCGAAGAATATTTTATTTTTAATTATAACCTTAACTAAATTTTCCGTCTGGTCCTTGTCTGTTATTAATTTTTTCTTTTCAAAAAAGTATTCGCACCAGTTTATTCGAGGAAATTCACAAATAAATACGATTTTTTTCCACTTTCAATTTTCAGGATGTTCTCTTCAGAAAAGCAATAAGATCTCACCCCGTTAATATTATATGTAAATCCCTTTTTAAAATGTTTATAGAAATATGTACTTTAGTCAGGACAAACTTTATTACGATTTAACAAAAGAAAAACCTTTACTTACGGTGGCAGCAATCAACTGATTGATACTATGGTTTCTGATGCAGACTGAGCACGACAGTCGGTTCAATTCAGTCAGTTGCCAGTCGTCAACTTCCTTCTGATTTTTTAGTTGCTGATTGACATAAAATAGAGCAGCTTGCGGTATCGAACGCTGTTCCGTGTAACGAGCAAAGTCAACTGACTTCATTAGGCTGAACTACAATAGACGTAAACGTAAGTACATTTACTTACGTAAAGCGAACGCGTCCTTTAATTTAACAAGCGTACACAAATTAACTTTAACTCGTGTGAGGGGAACTTTCGTTAAGTTTAAAAGTCAAATTTCAGTCAGTGCGGTAAGAATCGCTCATTCCGTTAGAGCGCGATGTGTCAAACAATTAAATTATTACTAAATGATTAAAAGTGCAATGTAATATTTAAAATGGAATAAAAAAGGTACTGCGAATTAATAGAAAGCACAAATCTTCAATTACATCAACTTTCATTTGTTAATTTTTTCACTTCACCACTTTTTAAAATTGAGAACATTAAATATCAAGATAATAACTCTTACGGAATGAGATATATATATTGAGGCTAAAAGTATCAATTTTTCGTAAGTAAACCTCAGTCTCGTGTAATTTCGTAAAGTTATTTAATTCTCTTGTAGTGCAGCCCTTTAGTCACCGACTACAGTGTGCAGAGTGCGGCTTGTCTATAACAGTGTACCCCAGCGCCAGTGCTGTCGTTTGGAAAATTTGAAGAGTAGTACAATTTGCTGCCAAAGCGGAGTACTTTCGGAAAAAATGGAGTACACGACTAACGAAATTTAATGAAATAAAATTAATTAGAATGGGATGTCCAGAAATCATATTAATGTGAATAAAACTCATTTTCATTAAAATTATTCATATTTAGATTTTTAAATAAATCTTTATATGTCTCCTATTATTACATTATTTATATTTTTTTATATACATAGAAACAACTGGTTTTCATTTTAAGATTTTCCCATGAATTTTTTTTCCGGCAATAACAATTTCTTAATTTTAATTGACAGCTTTAAAAGATTCATTAATTCATTGCTTTGATTCAGATCATACTTGCAAGAAGTAAAATGGTTCTGTTATGAAAGCTATTCTTGAGAAAAACATACCTGCATAAAGGAAATCAATACAGGTGTATACAAGTAAAATACATAAATTCGATCATAGCTTATTTAATTATTGAAAGTTTTGAATTTTCAAAATATTTGTAAGGATTTTAATACAGTCATCATGCAAAATTGTGTTGACAACTTCAGTCGCTTAGTTTTTCTGCATTTCAAATCTTTTACAATATTTGAATCAGTAATGCACAGAAATAATTCTGGTAGAGCAAAATGGATTAGATATCCTTGCATAAAATTAAAAATTATTTTGGTTTTTTGTATGTCCGTCTGTTCGTCCATCCTTACGATAACTTAGAGAGCTGAAATTTTGCATATGGGTAACTCCTTCGAAGGGTTGCCATGAAAAATTTCGTTTTTCACTCGTCGACGTAGAGAGCTGAAATTTTGTACATAGTGTTTTCATAAAAATATTAATTATAATTTCAAAAATGGACTAAATCGGGCAACCCCTTCTTGGTGTTGCGATATAAAAATTTAGGTTTTTTACATATACTGTGAGAACGATCAGTCCTAGACATTTTACTGTACTGAAAACTTTTTCAGAATATGAAATCAAAAAAATTAGTTATAATCATTTTTCCTATCAAAAATCTGTTCAAAAATCACAGATGGGTGATCATACGAATTTTACCTAGGGTATTGTAAGGATGGATCTTAGATCAATTTGAGTTCCTTTACTTGTTTGCAATAACTTTGAACACGCTTAGTTTGTTTATTATAAGTATTACCTTTTGTTGGCGACAAAACAGCTTCCATAGAATTTCAAAGAAGGGTTTCTTGACATATCTGGTCGTCGTTCTCTAAATCTGTCGTTATACTAGAAATTATGTATTCTATATTATTTATGTTTGTTGAATTTTCAGGAATTGTTCTAGATTGCCTTCGATCTTCGGATAGATTTGTCATATTCATATTACATGCACCACAACCACTACATTTAAAAATTTTAATACTGTATCTGCAATATTGTCAAGAATTGACTTTAGTATTTTACCTATGGACATACATTTTGAATGCTTTGACATTTATTTCTCCATTAGTGAAAGGGATTTTGATCACATTAGATTTTTACTCTGCACTTCATAGTTCTGTATGAAGTTCTGTTTCCCCGACAAATATGGAATAGTTAGTTAACTATAATATCTGAAAGAACTGTCAGGTCATAATAAATAATGGTCGATACTCATCTGGGTCATTCCACAGGAAATCGATAAAAATTCGCACTTTGATAACCCGACCATCACCAATCTTGTTTTTCTTTTGCTGAAAGTTAAGTAAGTTATGAGATAAGAATTCAACTATTTATTTTTATGATGTACCGCATGCTGGTTGAATTAAAGGATTTTGAAATCCATAAAATACGCCGATATTTGGTCTGCTGAGTTATGTTAAAAAAAATCATAACTTTGGTTCTGATTATCACGGAGACATGACCATTTTAAAGATGAAAGTACAATTCTTAACGGAAAATTATAAAAAAGGTATGCTCTTTAGAAGACGAAAAAATTAAGGATAATAAATATATCCTTTATCCTTGAATATCTTCAAATGCATATTTTTAAATTAATACTCATAATGTTGTTAGTAAATCGTTAAATTTTTAAATTTGGATCTCAATGGGTCTGGAAACGAGAATTTGTTTTTTCGTTTGAGGTCTGGTTTTTTAGGAAAAAAATTATATACAAATCCATCCTTGATCCCGTAAGAATTTTTCACCAAGGACATATTTTTTTCTTCTTCTCAAATGTGACCCATTAACAGTTCATTAAACCTCGAAACCCATTGAGTCCCAACTTGAAAATTTAACTTCTTACTAACATTACTAGCATTAATTAAAAAAGATGATGAGTTCCGTATTTTGCAAAATTTGTGCTCTTTAATCAAATACCACTATTTCTGTGGAATTGTCCAAAGAAGTCAATCAGATCATGCAAACTAAACTGTTGTTATATTAAATCGTCGGGGGCCCACATCATATTTAAAAAACAAATAAAAAAAAAACTTATACAACAAATCAGCTTTTCTGACGAAATTTTTCTTAAACGTATAGTCCCTAAAATTTTCACAGAGATGGTGTAGGCTGTAAGTTCCTTGAATTTCGTATTTTGAAAATTGGGAACTATTCTCAAGTTTTTTCCTTTGTGTCACAGTTCACAAATTTTATATTGTTTTATTACAAAAAATCAACATTTTTACAGCACTTGAATCAAAGTAAACCAATGATATAGTTGAAATAAATCACTAAATACCTTCGCTGAATCATAAACTAAAACCAAACCTTCAATGAAAAATTTGCTGTTAATTGAACTTAGCTTTTGTGAGAAGGAAAATGAAGAAAATATGAAAGACATAGGAAAAGGCAAAAAGGGATTAAAATAAACGTTTTCTGGGCTAGAATAGAATTTTCTGGAGTTCGTTCATTATTCACTTCATAAACATCAATCACAGCGTTTAACGAACGAATCATAACGACATGGCTATAGATAGGTGTAATTGGCTAAAACAAATCAGATTACGCTTTAGTGCGCTGCACGCCAACGCTGAAAAAAATTATAAAACAGGAATGTGTTAGCTCTTAGCTGCTGTTTGGTATATTTCATCAACTTTTCAACCGGCCTCGTTAATAGATTTTATTACTAAAATTTACTACGAATGTATAGTTTTCAACGAAGGTGAATAAAACATTTTAGGTTATTTGCTAACAACATATATAGGAGTTTTATGTACGAAGAAATGAAAAGCGGAGTACTTTCATAAAAAGGAGTAGTACCGGAGTACGCTATTAGTTTTCGGAGTACAAATACTCCGATCGAGTACAAACGACAGCACTGCCCAGCGCAGATAAACAGATCGCCCACAAACTTTCTCATTTGTAAATAAATCAGTCTGCTTCTGACAGTCGCTAGAGGCGGTTGCTATAGGGGTTATTGATGCATGTTTTTTGTTTTTTTATTATATAGGAAATTTCTATATTGGAGAGAAACATATCATTAATCCTTATAAAAAGCTTGCATACACACAGGATGCATGTTGTGTATGAATAGTAAATATGCATATATGCTTAGATTATATAGCAAAAAGGATAGGCTATGAGCAGCGTTGCCAGATTGACGATTTTATCGTCATTTAGACGATTTTTGCATCGAGAATTTTAATGCCGATTTTGTTTCATAAAATGACGATTTTATGACAATTGTAAACTTTGGTCATTTTTGTACAGAACAAATTTTTGACCTTGAGGTATATACCGAAACAAAAAAGGTTTGACCTGAAGGTACCGTACGTGTACATGCCAAAATGTAAAATTTTTGACCTGGAAATACATTCCGAAATAAAAAAAATTTCGAGCCAACTGTAACTGCTTCTGCATAGCATTTATGATTACGATTTACTTTACCATTTAATGAGAAATATCAATACCAGCACCATGTCGAAGGGAATACACAAAAAAAATGTTTCAAAATAATAGGTAAATTCTTAATTTCTACAACTTTTCCTACTCTAAAAATATGTTTTTAAAATAAGAATACTACGTCGACGAATTCTGAAAATGATATGGACATTTCTTCTGGGAATCAGACGGAACCTAAAAAAAAATTTAGAGGTAGAATACTGAAATAATAATTTAGTGAAATATTTTTATAATACCACCAAAAGCATAATAAATCTAGACTACAAGAAAACGCTGGTGGTTTTCTCAATTTTGGGAAGATGTCTTGATTTGAAACGATAGTTCACAAAAATTACTCGACGAAGTGTTTTGCTAGACTTACAATCAGAAATGGCCGTTGGTTGTTTGCAGGATTTTTAATGTGGAATTGAATGCTTCATCAAGTAAATCTGACTTGTTTGCACCAAAACGAAAGTACGAGCGATTAGTTTTCAACCAACGATTTAACAAAAATACTGTTGACCATCTTTTGAAATTGTTCCAAAGTAGAAAGAATAAAAAATACTTCCATTATTAATAATATTCCTTACTAAAGTGCATAAAAAAAAGGATGCATTTCATTTAATATGTATGACGATTTTTACTCCCATTTGACGATTTTTTTAACACTCAATTGCCGATTTAAAATTATATTTTCTGGCAACCCTGGCTATGAGGAAGAAAAACTTAAGCATTTTTCTTCATGTAGTAGAATCGCATCGATGTGTGTGTTTAGTCATGGAAGTCGTAAACTACGAAATTTTCTGAGTGGGCACATTATTTAGTGGTTGAAACTTTATCAAGTATTGAACAAATTTTATATTTTCACCATAATTCGAATCATTTTTCAGTTTATAATTTGTTTTATAACTTTTCACATTTTTAAGAATTTTCCTAGTGCCCCATTTATTTTCCGGTGATATTTCTTGGCGTTGTCTTTGTATGACTGATATCATATAGACACCCGATGACAATTCAATTGTAAGCAAACAAACCGGCATTGGAAAATGTAAAATTTTTTTACTATTTATTTTTATAACTATTTCGCTTATATTTTATTTAAAACATTATAATTTATTATTGAAACTATTAAACTCGCCTGAAAAACGATTTCCTACGACAATAACTCCGTTTGTTTCTGCAGCCCAGCACAGCGCACTTCATTCCGATAATTGAAGACTCCGGAGACTCGATTATATTAAATCTCTTGCACAAAACAATATTTCACTATTGTTTCTCACTATTGCAAAAGTATAAATCACTTTTAATCACGTGTTCATTCACAAAATCACTAAATCAATACCGGAGTTGTTTTTGTACATTCAAATAAATTCAGATATGTGAGAAATATTGAACTGACAAAAACTAAACACCCAGCCCTCTTATCATTTCCCTCCCGTGTCCACATGGGTTGCATGGGTTCTCTACCATAATTATTTCTGGGTGTTACAAACGGAATGACAACCTTAGTATACCCTAAAGATTCATCTAGTGTATAAAGATGTTAGCTATTGTATGAAAGCATTTACTGACACTATAAAGTTTACAGATAGTAAAACAAATAAAAGCAACGGTTTCTTAATATAAAAGTAACGAATGAATCATTATCAGTGTAATTACCCAAAAGTAATAAATTTTGATATTACTACTGCTTTAAGAAGCGTGTGTGCGCAGTCAAATTTGGCAACATGGCATGTTATTGCGATAGATCGTTATCGATCTGTTGATTACAGTTAAGCTGCTGCAGTTATTAAGTAATTATTTTTTTTTGTAAATTTTTTGGAATCTGTCAACAGAGTTCATAATTGGGTAATAATAATAAAAAAAAAACAACAACAACATGTACACAAATTTCGCAAATATTCAGCTTGACTTTACCGACAAAATTTAAGAAGAAAATTTCTCGCCTTCCTTTATGGCACCACCACCGTAAGTGAGGAGCAGTGTTGGCACTCGAAATCTTTCTAGCATAGTCTGAAAGTGGTTTGAGTAGCAACAAGTGAAAAAATTATAGAAAAATTAAAATCTGACATAAATATAACTCTATAGAAAAATTAAATTAATTGAAAATTTGTCTTAAACAAATTATTTTTCATAATAGTTTATCTGTATGAAGATTGTTTATAAATATTTCAGTGGGGACGAAAATTTGTAAAATTAGATTTTTTCTTCTTTTTCTCGGGTTCAGTCAGCATAATGATGCTACACTTACACGTGCTGCTGAAAATAAAAATAAATAAAAATTATTGGAAATATTTTGGTAACGTTTTCAAAAATACTCTAGTGTAGCCAAAATATGAGTTGGTATCTCTGTAGCCAAACGATGCCCAAGCTAGCCATTTGCTACGATTATAGTCAAAGTGGCAGCACTGGGGAGGAGAGGAGGAGAGATGCAATTTAGATCGCAGAACTAACTGATTTTGTGTGAAGTATAAGTACTTAGATAAATGAAATTTCTATAGAAGATTCTAAAAATAGATTATAAATAAGTGAATAGCGTTTTTTTTAAAGAAAAGAGAAAAGTTTCTCCGTAAAATCATGGTGTACCAGAAAACCATTTACAAAGTTGCCGCACAAGTCCCAAGTACATACTTCACTCGACTTAAAAGTAGCACTACAGATTGTTATTCAAAATTTGAAATAAACTCTTTAAAAAATGTCTGCTCCTCACTCTCATATAAATTTTAAAATAACAAAGAAAAAAAGCATTTTCCACGGTACGATAACGTTTGCACTATTTCCTTAAATTTTCTTTCATGGCATTTATATAAAAACAATCTTTGATGGCATCTACACAAACCATATTATTCCAACGGAATATCTTAAAACGATGGATGACAATATTCCCCGGAGGGGACAGGGAGGAAAAATGTTGCGGAAAATTAGCCCAACCGCGTCGTATAAAAGTTATCTTTCCATTAAGTTAAAAGCACGAGCTCTTGATGTATTGCTTCCAGCCTTACTAAGTAACAATGTAATTTCCTCAATTATAAGTGGGTTTTATCAGCAATAGCTACCGTCTGGGAAGGTATTAAGGTAGTACCTTGGGAGTATCTTTGAAATAGGAGAAGTCCCAACACTATTTCCTCGTCTCCGTTAGAATTACCTTTAGCCGATGTCCTTGTAACTTCAGGCGGTGTAATTAGCAACACTCAACGTGGAAAATTGTTACTTTAAACTGTTTCCATCTCTTAATTAAGAATTTCTTTCAATTGTAATTATGTACTTTCTTACTGCTTGGGAACCTCGATAGAAACGACCCTCTAAAGCGGAAAGAGAAATGCTTGAGTTTGCTTGCTTTGCTTTGTTTTAGTTCTCTGGAGTAATGAAATAATTGTGTTTTCCGACGATTGTTTTTTAATTTCAAAGTCATACAGAATAAATAAAGTCGCGTTCTGTAGAGTTAAAACCTCAAATTGTTGAGGCAGTGACTTCTTTAGTCAACTGTTTACCTTCGTGTATAATTGCTGGAGGAACTGTAAAGATGATTTATTTTTACGGAAGATAGATATGGACAATAAATTTCTTGAAAACTTGTATTTAGGGACACAATACCACATAAATGATAAAATTTTCCATTTGTTAGAGTTTCTTGAGAGTAAGTTAAATTGTAGAGAAAATGTGAGTCGATTTACTCCTGGAAGGAATTATTTCCGCTTTCCATGCAGCAATAAAGCTTTCCGTTTTAAGCATTTAATTTAAGAAATTTAAATATCTGCTTAATGTGGGCATAAATTTGAGTTTTAATTCAATTTACTTTTAGTTTATTTTCAGCTAACCAAAACAACACAAAACGTCGTGCTTGTTATATCGACTCAGACCAATTTAAGAACTGTTTTGTGACAGCCCTATGTGTACCTGCAGTTCAGACTATTCCAAGCTTTGCATTATGTTGAAATTACATTACTAGAATATTGCTGGAAAACAGGGTGAGGAGATTCTCCTTAACTCAAAGTAGAGGAGCCCCGTGGCATAATGATAAACAATTTTTCTCTAGATTTTTTTTAAAATCCCTGAATCGATTTCTTAAAGCTTTAAATATATCAATACAAAGTAGAGTCAATAAGGACAAAATGTGATATAGATAATTACCGTCTATCATCCTTACGAAGTGGTGTTAATCTAATATACATTCGGGTCCTAGTAACCACAATTTCGATGCCCTCACATTTTCCAACTATACTACAAAAATATTGAACGGAATTCCAATATTTATCCAAAAAATTCCAACACAGAACGATGTCTTTACTTGTTCCAAAATTTTACTCTGCTCTATTTTGACATTCCTAGGGAAATCTAGTGAATTTCCATAGAAATTTTATATGAGATAAGAATTGGAAAAGCAGTGGACAATTTTGGACAATATTTAAAACTGTTCTTGGATTTGTCCATTATTTTTCTGAAGAATTCCGTATATGAAAACATATGTGGACATACTGCAGAAAGAATTAAAATCTTCACTTTGCCCAAAGAAATCTCTATACACTTTTCTTTATTTGAAAAATAGCGGACAACTACCGGCCAAAAAGGTTTGGTAAATTTACCGTTTTTCTTTTTCATTTTATCAACTTTTTCCTTTTTATTTGTTGGAAAAAGTGTGGATTAACAGTGGAGAACTGACAAATCTGGACATGCTACGGATATTCTTCAGAATAAATCTGCACAATATCCAGACTTTATCCAATCAAATTCCAATGTTTTATTGTTTCTAGGAAAAAGTGTGCTTTTCTATAGATCTGAATGCTGTCGTGAAATCACATGTATTTAGTGTTGTGTTCTTCTGAGTGAAGTGAGTTTCGTATTAGGAACAAATTTGTGAAATAGATAAAAACAAAGGTAAGAAAATTTCTTTATATTTAACAAGTCCATCTTGAAAATGATATCCAACCTTACAATATTCTTTTTATCAATAAATAACTCTAGTAAAGTAGCATTTTATATTTAGTTTTAGAATTTTGCGTGGAGAGGTTTGGTGTACAAGATGGAATAGATGCGCAAGATATATTTGGCAACAAGTGGCAACAATTTGTGCCACACCGGTTAGGCATTTGTCGATAAGATTAGGGAAAGCTCCACCTTGGAAAACTAAGATTAGGTTTTTATCCCTAAAATATAGGTAGGTTTTTCTCCCTCAAATGTAGGCAATTTTCGATTTTCCACCTAAAATTTAGGGCATATTCCCTAAAATGCAGGGAATTTTCAGTTTTTTTATTATTTTTTTCTCTAAATTTTAGGGAATATTTTCTAAAATATAGGGAATTTTAGATTGTTGTTTCAATTTTGTTTCCCTAACATGTAGGGACTATTCCCTACATTTTAGGGAATATTCCCTTAAATGTAGGGAATACGTGATAGCACCGCACCACTCTCCACCGTAGGTGAAGCTGATAGAAGACCACCCCCTTTAAAAAACATGAGAATGAGCTGACACGCTCATTTCTTATGGTCCATACTATTAAGTAGTATATGGAAGCTATGTTGGTGCACTTGGCACGCTTAAACAAAATATTGAAAAACAATATATTGTTTTCAAGAACAATGTGTGAATTATATAAACGAAAATATATTTAAATAAAAAATGTAGCATAATGCATAATACCTAATTCGTTGAATGTTCTCTTCCTTATATCCAAGAGAGCGTAACATTTCGGGAATTTTACGTACTTTAGAGGTTTTTATGGCGCCAGATACCTAAATTCATTGAATGCTCCATTGATTTGGGGAAATTAAAATGATTTTCCCTTTCTATCAGAGAAAATTACATTTATTTTTAGGGAAAAACGTGTCTTAAATTTAGGGAATAGTCCTAATATTTTTACAGTGTAGATTAAAAGACTCCATAAGAAAAGAAGCAAACAGAAGAATAATAAAGTAAGACATAAATTTAGTTATTTCATTACTTTTAAGACTAATAATTATTTCGTTCACAGAGAAACTGGAGGAAAACCACCCAGCTCTGAATAAATTTAAGATTTGTCTTTCTTTCTTTTCATAATTGAATTGTTTTTCGTTTTGATTGAATGAATTTCTTAAAACAAATTTTATTTTGTTAACAATAATATATTTAAAATGCTTTTTATTTATTGTAGTAGGGAGCAATTCTGAAGAATTTCTGTGGAACAATTCTGCAGAATATCCGAACAAACTCTCTGGGCCGCCTGGAGCACCAGAATAAGGCGACACTAACTTTTTAGGAAAAATGACAGTAGATATTACCGCATTTTGTGATGAATTAATTTTTAAATAGCCACAGTAGGCTTCTGGACTCAAAAATCTGAGAATCAAACATTGAGCTCGTAATAATGAAATTACAAAGTTACAACTTGTATCTTTGTAACACTAGTAATGAAGGCTTGGATTGGTAGTGGTAGAACTAAACTAATCTAGTGTAATTATCAATTTCCCACTTTATGTTTCAGTGATAAAGTTTTTGGTGAGCATCAACAGATTTCATTTGTGCACTTGATTTTAAAGTTTAATTTATCTTATCTCTGCTGCTGTTTTAAGAAATGTCAGGAAAATGGCACTGACCATAAGAATATCCATGTACGATGCACAGATTTGTGAATCCAGAAGCCAGTGCCAGTAATCGTCAAAATGATAGTCCACTCGCAGCGTTGCCAACTGCTAAGTTTTTGCTGAGAAACTCAGTTTTCTTTATCTGTGGTGCGGGTGGTGGCCGCCCTTAGAATATAGAGAATATAGGAAGTATGATCAGCCAAATTTAACGTAGTCAAATTCTGGTTGTGTTAGAATCTTTTGCCGCTGCAGTGAGAGATCAGTACAGGCGTGTAGTAGAATTAACATAGAGAGCGGGGTAACAAGATATATGATTGAAAATATTGCACTTGCTCCCACCGCAAATGCTCTTAGTCGCTGTCACTACGCCGAGATACCCAGGAGTTTCTCAGCTGTTTCGAATGGAGGCAGCTGAAAATACATGTCTCCGATTTCCCCTATTTATTTTTATTTTTTATTGGAAGATTTTCCTTTTATAATTGCGACATTTTTAGTCATGACTAGTAATTAAGTTTAACCACTTCAACCATCGACCTCTTAAATTTGTTTAAGTCTTTTTAATTTCACACTCCCTAGTTAGGTTATTACACATTTTCAAACCATTTATCTTAGCATATTCTGTGTTTTTGTTTTCTTATATGGTATCACTCTAAAATCGTCTCTATTTCTTAATTCGTATATAACAGACTCACTTATATATTACATTACATTTATAAAGTAATTAGGCAATAGATTATTCTTGAGTTTAGTACTTTGTAGCAAATCCTTTGTTTAACAGTCATCCAGCTCAGCTTTTCCTTCATCCCACCAACAGGTGTCAGTTTACTACATTTCAGAATTATTCGGATCACTCTATTTTGTAGTTTTTGTAGTCTATTTACCGTTCTAGTATTTCCACAGAGCAAAATTGTAACATAGTAGTCAAAGTGGGGCAGGATCAAAGTATTATAAACGCAGATTTCTGATTTGAGGTCTAGAAATAGCCTAATTCTTTTCATAAAGCCTAGTTTCTTCGCTATCTTACAACATAGTTTATTTTTATGGGGTGAAAAGCTCAATTTATTGCCCACCACAATCCCAAGATATTTAAATTCCTCCACAAGGTCTATACTGGTTCCCTGTATAGCTAGTGTCACGGGTTCCTTACCATGCTCAATTGATTCTGACGAACCCAATCCTGACTTTGTTTCAAGTCATGTGAGCAGTTCTGCTGTTAATTTGGATAATGATGAATCAGTAAGTGTTTCTCTAGATCAAACCCAGTTTAGCTTCCTAAGGACTAATATTCATGAAGTAGCTACGGTAATGGACAGCATTAAATCTAATGCTGCTGGTGTAGATGGCCTAAGTCCTAAATTTGTAAAAATGTGCTCACCTGCGATTCTTCCTGCCCTTACACATATTTGCAACTCATGCTTAACAAGTTCCATTTTCCCTAGAGCTTGGAAATCTTCAAAGATTGTTCCTGTTCCTAAGGATACTAAGACACAATGTATGGAGTATCGCCCAATTAGTTTGCTACCATATATTTCTAAAATAGTGGAGAAAATAATGTACCTACAAATCTCTAATTTTTTGATTTTGAATGAACTCTTACATGACAATCAGTGGGGGTTTCGTTCTGGAAATAGTTGCACAACTGCTTTACTTAAGGTAAGCAACGATATTTCGCGGGCTATTGACAAGAATGAAATGACTGTATTAGTCTTCTTAGACTTTTCAAAGGCTTTTGATACAGTGCATCATTTGCTTCTCTGTCGTAAGCTCAGTAGATATTTTAAATTTTCATCTCAGGCAACTGATTTGATTTTCAATTACTTGAGTTACAGATCACAGGCAGTTTACATGAACGCAACCTATTCCTCCTTTTTACCGATATCCTGTAGTGTGCCTCAAGGATCGATCCTTGGTCCCTTATTGTTCTCCATGTTTATCAATGACATATTTCGTCAAGTTAAGTTTTGTGAGTTACATCTCTATGCAGATGATGTACAATTGTACATCTCCAATCGTATTGGTCTGATTGAGGATAACATATCTCGTGTTAATGAAGATCTTGAATCAATTCATTTATGGTCTTTGTCGAATAAATTGAAACTCAATCCAATTAAATCTAAAGGCATGATTATATATACGGTAAAATTAAACAGACCTGGATATTCACCTGTGACTGTTCATAATGCTATTATTCCTTTTTTCGACTCCGTTAAGAGTCTTGGGGTTATATTTAATAGCACATTCACCTGGAATGACCATATTAATTCTGTTATCAGAAAAGTTTTTGGTGGCCTTTGTACATTGTGGACATCCAGCTATTTCACGCCAATGCCCACCAAATTACTTCTTCTTCGCGCTCTACTAGTACCTGTCATAACCTATGGCTGTGAAATTTTTGGCAAACTAGACTATAATAATACAAGGAAACTTAGCATTGCTTTCAACTCTATAATCAGGTATGTACATGGCCTTCGTAGATACGATCATGTATCACAGATGCTCAATCTTGGGGTCTGATTTGCTAACCTATTTGAACTTTCGTATGCTAGTTCTTTTGGTAAGAATTATTTAAATATCATAAACCTAGATATATCTTTGAACTTCTTAACTTTTCTAGATCAAATAGAACATTGCAACTAATTTTACCTAGGTCTCAATTCTTAATAACAAAGCGCCGGTTTTTCAGCCATGTTTATTAAATCATGGAACCAGTTACCCTCTCAAATCAGATGCTCTATACATGCCGGCATACTATCCTCTATAAGTCGTAGCATATTTGAATTTCTTACTTTAAGTAGTTAGTAATAAGTCTTAGCGTTCTATTCTTTATAGTATCACATCTTCTTGATCTTTCTTTTCTGTTTTTACTTCTTCTATCTCTCTTATTATATAATTATACTATTTATTTAATTATTCTAACTCTATCTTGTACAAATTGGAAAGATCCTTAAATCTTAATTATGCAATGTTTCTTGAATAAATTTGAATTTGAATTTGAATTTATTATCATGCATTTTGTTTTCGATACATTTAGCTTTAGCTTGTTCATGTTAATCCATATTGCGATACTTTCAAGGTCTTCTTGTAACTTTTGTCTGCATTCACTAATTTCCTTTCCAGTTATGTACAACAGTGTGTCGGCCGAGAATAGCAGTACTTTTGAATATTTTGAGAGGAGCAGTCAGTACAAAGATTTGCAAGTTTCATACATTTTTCAATACGAATTTATCCTAAATTAAAGGTAACAAAGAGGTCTAGTAAATAACGTCGACAAAAATAAAAAAATGTATTGGAATGGAGATATTAGCTCGGAAACTTCTAAAAAAACGGTAAAAATTGAAGTTTATTTAATCAAATTCCTCTTAGTAGGAATTCTCATTTCTTTAGATTATGTCTATTTGAGAAAGATAAAGCCTAGATCTAGCAAATAACGTCGAGGTTTTTTCATTTTTAGTGATGATTTTTTTAATAATTTGACCCTAATAGTACTTGTTTTTTCTCCCGATATTTCACCGACATGAAATTGCAATATTTCGTTGAAAGTTGTTGAAATACCAAGAAAAACGGTATATTTAACAATTATGTGCAAAAAAATTTAGGAAAGTTAATTCTTGTTAAAAATTTTTATTTTCTTTGAACTGGAAATTTTCATTTTTCGTCTTAAATTGTCGCATGTTGGATTTCTATCCTTTACGCTAGATGTCTCTAATGTGACTTGTGGTCTAGGCTAATTTTATATGAATTTTCTCACTTTCAGGACACAAATCTACATATAGTAAATGTTATTGCCTACAGGCTCGCTGGTATCAAAATTGAAACTTTTGCTGAGTACTGACTCCTCTTAAGTTGCTGTGCTTTTGTTCTTATTTCCTCCTCCGATGATAATATAATTTTTTCTAAAAACCCGAAAAGATCCAAAATTTTGTCATATGCTATTTTTCTTTTTGTTAGCTCTGTAACAAGTGAGTCTATAATTGTAATGAAAACACTTACTCGCATATTCTCCCTTCCATCAAATTGTGTCACATCTAATCTAGTTTCGTCGTCTTGTAGCTTTCTTTTCTTGGTCCTTTTGTTATTGGTTTGATAATCCTGAAGCCCAGTCATTTTTTCCCCCATTTTTTTCAAAATCATTGAAATTATTTCTCAGACTTTTTATTAATCCTAGTGATGGATTCATATAATTTCAGAACTAAAAGGACGTCCGTATTTATGTTTTTAGCGTTTTACTGGTCTTATTAAAATGTATGAGAATGTGGTTCCAAAAAGCTAGTAGAACTCCAATTTCTAAAGTTTCCTTCGTTTTCATCATGCCTCTTGTTTGAGCTTGGACATTAGGTGGTTGTGAGGATTCATTGTTACACGTTTCCAAAGCAGATTTGAAAGCTTCATAGCCATCATACATTGCCTTTACTGCATCTGCTCTTGCTGATCATCTTGTCGTCGAAAGTTTTTTTGGCAGACAAGTAGCAGTATTTGATGATGAAATTGCATCCCTCAGTATTTCCCAAGGATATGTTGAAGCAGAAAATAAGATATAATACTCATTGACAAACATAAAAAATTGTGTAGTACTCAACCAGCATTCGGCAGAGTAACTTCCTACAAAATTTAGCGAATATGCAGCGCAATTTGACAAAACGTTCAGCTACTTTACCATTCTAATCGGTGTGTCTAATTATGAAAGTCAACTGGTCTGTACGGAATATATCAGAGGTTGAATAAACACTTATTGCATAATATTTACTTTTTTTTATTTCAGTTTGTATCTTTTCCCTGATCGATACATGCAATAAATTCGTCACATTTAGTTTTGGAAATATAAGATACATTTCCTCTTCCTTGATTGGCCTTTAACTCTAAATGATTTTTAAAAAAAGGATCAAACTGGGCAATTAACTCCAGTGTAGCTAAATAGTTTCCAGATCGTTCTTCACCCAAATGTTTTATCCTTCCTCTGAATGCCAGTCCTTGTTGAGATAAGAATTTCACTGCTGCTAGAATTCTCTTTAAAACATTCTTCCAGTAAAATTCTTCAATCAAACTCTATCTTTCTAGAGTAGTGTCCATTCTACCTTGTGCTTTGGACTCTTAGAATGTATGTAGTGATATTATTTTTGTGGTCAAGTGATCGCTCATGATCAACTATTCTCTCCAAATACCTCCAATCATTGAAACCATAAATAAATGCATTCACATTCCGACTGCTAAATAATTTGCATGGTAAGCAGTATACCTTGTTAGAAGATGAATCACGCGAACTGTTTCGCCATTGACGAGTTGAATATAAAACATTTTTCTTCTTGCATATCTGTTCATAAACTCTCTTTGAATTTTTGTAGTCAAGCTGATCTAAATCTTGAACTGAATATGATGCAGGATCAAAATGGTCAAAATCAGAACAGTCACAATCGGTTTCAATTTTAGATACAAATGTTTCAGTATTTGTTGTGCTTATTTGCTCTGTTTCTTTTGTTTTTGAGAAAGTAGGAGTATCTATCTACTGAACATGAGGATTCACTGTTGTCTACATGTATTTGAACAGCTTGCCCTAAAAATTATGGACTTTAAATTTGAAATCTATGTTTAAAATCTTAGTTTAACTTACCATTTTCGGTCTAATGCCCTAGACACACAGCGCTCTTAATGAAGAAATAACTAACGACTCATTAGTCTATAATGATTCATTATAAACTGCGGACACACAGCCATTTCTTTAATTAAGTTGTGCTGTCAAACTGGTTTTGATGAACTTATCATATTAAAGAAGCAATATAGATCGAATTAACAGGATAAACTTCGTTTTCATTTATTTTATTTTCAATTTAACAATTTGCAAATGAGTAAAACATTATATTAAAAAAATATTGATAATATAATTTGTGATTTGCATTTCTTCTTCTTATTTTTCAAATCGGCAGATGCACAGCGGAGCTCCAGATTTACAATATATGCCAAATCTAGCACATTTTTCCTCATTATAGCTATAATGAAGGAGGAAAACCCTTCATTAGTGTACTTCATTATCATCTGATTTTCGAGCCATAATGAACGTATACTATGTGACGCAGGGCATTTTAATGAATAGTTAGTACTAATGATTCATTAGATCGTGCTGTGTGTCTAGGGTATTATCCTTAACTGGAGCTGGAATAAGAATATTTTTTTTCTCATCAGCTTCATTTACAAAAAAATTATCTAATTTTCGAGCTTTCTTGAGAATTTCTTCTTCTCTTTTCTGTTTTTCCTTTTCAAATTTTCGCCTTTGAGAATCACTCAATTTATTGTAATACAAACTGGACATCTTTAACTCGACATTTATTTAACGTTCTTTTTTAATGTTTCGTTTATTCACTTTAAAATCCTTATTGTATTTTTTAATATCACAAATACAATAAATATATTTTACGGATTTATACTGCTCTAATAATCACTTTCTCTGCTAATTTCTTTAAACTTATTTAAACACTCTTCCTTCCGACATAATGATGTTGATACCGCAAAATAAAGTGCCAAATTTTAGGAATAGTTCGTATTTATATAAAATAGGAAAACATGTACCTACCTATATAATAACAGCAATAAGCACTCTGAAGAATACAGAATTTTTCCATAATATTCCATAAAATACAAATATTCGTTTTTGGCTACGAGTAAAACCTCTACGCCTACGTATATATTTTCAGGTATTTGGATTAGTGCATAGATACTTGACCGATATGATAGGTAATTCGACCTTCTACCTAAGATGTGAAAGCGATGGTTTTATTCCGGCTATAGCGACTAAAACTTATAATATAGCGAAACAATGGTTTAGTTATTCTGACATCGGGGTATTAAATGTTTCGCTTCATTACTTAGGAAATTTTAATGCATTCGACGTCGACAATTTTAGAAACTTACTCATTTATTCATTTTTTATGATGCCAATACTGCCGCTCCTAAAAAAAAAATTAAGAACCTAACAGTACCCCTGCTTACCTTCGTTTTTCTGACTACCTAATGATATAATAATCGAGCAAGATTCAATAATTTTGTATGGAAAAGACCTCCAGCTGCAGTCCATATTATTGAATTTACATTTGGCGGTATTTTCACGTGATCTGTACAATTTTTTATTTATTTTTTTAATTATTTTTTACTTTCTGTTTTACTTTTTTACTTTCCATTTGCGGTTTCGCCCCGGGCGATCTTCTAAACCCCCCTATGGTTAATCCGCCCCTGATTTTGCCACATTTGGGAGGTCGTTCATGTACAGCCCAAACAACAGCGTATCCAGAACTGCGCCTTGGGGGACCCCATGTTGCATTCAACAGGCGCGGACGTATAAGATTCCAGTTTAGTCACTTGAGTCCTGCTTTGTAGCCCTCAAACCATTTCTTTCTCTTTTGTCTTAATGCCATAGTTGTCTAGGTTTTTTAATAAAATGTTGCGGCTTATGGCTTCAAACGCTCCCTTCAGGTCCAAGAAAACTGCAATAACTAGCTGGCCAACCTCTATTTCCTTCTTCAATTCCAGAACGACCAAATTTAAAGTTGATTCACAAGAGTGCTTGGGTCTACGCCCTGATTGATGCATATGTATTCTTCAAGCTGAATCTGTACCGTTTTTCAATAATCTTTTCTATTAGTGGCAGGCTGTTTATTGGCCTTATTTCTTCACACTTAATCGTGCTTTTCACTTTTGGGATTGGTTTTACGTGTGACTCTTTTAAGCTATCCGGGAAAGTCGCTTCCGTCATTGAGTGGTTTATAATTTTTATTAGTGCTGGGCCTATAAATTCAATAGTATCCTTAATCATGTTGACATTCAAGAACCAGTGATCATATGATTTTTTCAATTTACTGAGAATGGTTTGAAGGTCATAAATATCAATACTTAAATTCCGCAGTACATTCAGATCCTGCATACACGTAGGGTACGCCTGGTATATATTCAAGGACCTCAAAGAAAATCCACGCTCTGTACACGGATTTTATAGGTATCAACACTTCCTGCTGTCTCTAGTGGAAGCCTGTTCGACGGGGCGTCTCCTTCCACTTGGTTGGAGATGGAATGATGACGGCAGTCAGTTGACTGCGTTTATGCCTTATTTCAAGTAGTATTATTTTGTTGTTGCAAACATAATTTTTTTTTTGTGCAATCAAAAGTCATTTGTTAATAAGATATAATACTGCTCAGTTTTTAGCAGCTTCTCAGTTTTTTTGAAAGATTCAGTTGGCAAGGCTATCCAGCTCCTAACTCTTCGGAGCCTGCTGAACTTATTCTTGTTCATGACGATCCTGTGATTGTGAGCAGTAGCGATATTTAGCTTTAACGATAAATAAAACTGCTTTTCGCTTGGTTGTGTGGGCACTGGAGTACAGCAGCTTATTTTGGATGTTCATCCGAAAACTTAGTTTGCTACTTGCACAAAACATTCACTCAACCTCGCTGGCCTTCATGCTGCGAAGGTTGAAGTCAACTCATCACTTTCTTCAGTTTTCGTGGATTTTGGGCACAAATTCTGGTCGAGGTCAATAGTATCCAAACGTACTTGCAAACGAGTGGCCTCAACTTACAGAATTGTGCTCAGAGACTCTGACTGAAAGTCGAGAAGTCATTTCGTAAAGCAGTGTAGATTTTGCTGAAGAGAATTGTAAGAAGTTTTACAACGCAACCGCAGCGTCGCATTCGGAGAAAGAAGAAGATGTCTGGCGAAAATTGTCAAGATGCTGGGCTTGCTATTAAAGATGAGCTACTTTGCGACATACTCTCTTCATTGGATCGTATAAACCAGGAAGTAAAAACAAGATTCCAATACCTGCATGAACTCGCATGCCGTTTCGAATTCCTGACTCAATGCAATCGCATTCTTTTGGACCTGAGAATCAGCTCCGATTTAAGAAAGCTGGCTGCTGATCGACAAGGATGAGTTTCCAAGGTTAATTAAATTCATTGAAACTTCTCCAAAATCTGAATGCTTTGAATCACTGAATGTAAACGTCCCTTACAGCGCTTTATTCAAGAGTTCAGCCTAGCTGATTCAGTCCCGAATATCGTCATTATGCTACGATTTCCATCTGCGAGAGAAGTTTCTCCCAGTTAAAACTTATAAAGAATTATCTACGGTCAACGATGAGTGATTCTAGATTCAACAATCTGGCGATTGTCTGTCTCAATCGACCTCGGGAGTGTGATCACCGACTTTGTTAGTCAGAAAGCTCGTAAAATAGTGTTGTGGACATTCTTAAGTTTAGCTTTTTAGTATTGCCTATGTCAAAATACCAATTTTAGTTAATTAAAACTTTTCACGCTAGTTCTTGTGTTAAAATTTCTTGTGGCACGGTAAAATTCTCACGGTATAATTTTCCCTTAGTCAACGTCGTCTTTAGGAACTATATGTTTGTGATAGTCCTGCAGTGTGTTTACTTTAATCCCCGCTGCCGCTTTGTTTTTATAATTTTAGGATTACCGAGTAACAAAAGCACTATGAATCACTAGACGGCCAATGGCAGGAGAGCTAATCTTGGGCACCAACTACATGCAACAACTTACACTTGATTAGTAGAAGACCTGACAGAATCGACAAGTATCTGCTGGCACTGAAGACCGAGGCCGTTATTGTATACACCTAGGCGTTACGTAACACTAACACCGTTTCGAGATACTGCACTGACACTGACGTTATCGGTTCGAGTGATGCCTCCCTACACGAAATTTAGTCTCCAAGTGGGGAAAAGTAAAGCAGGTGGAACCCATTCTATAAAATGCTACTATTACGGGCTTGCATCCCACTACTGCAAATGCGCCGAAATGTAATATGAAAGCACCCAGGAAGACTTCCAGCTTGTTATGCCAGAGGAGTAAACTATGCCTACATCGCTCAAGCAATCCACTCAAAGGAGAGCAAATAGAAACATTTACACCAGACGGCAGACTGGAAGTATAGGACGTGATTAACCTAAATTCATATATTGTTTGCAATATAAAGAAAAAATACGAAAATTGTAAAATGGTAATCTATTCACAAGTAGTGTAGTAGTGTTTTAGCGAGGGATTCTTATGCGCAACTTTACTCTGTCAAGCTACTTAAATCTAGTTTGTACAGTAGAGGCGACTGCGTTCCAATACGACTCTCCCGGCGATACAAGAGGACTGTAATAACAAAGACCGTGACTAGTAAATGAACGTAATGAACTGGATAAGTTTACCTGAAGGGCTGGAGACTGCCAACTAGACGCCGAAAAGGGAACTACTGATGTAGGATGCCGGCGTTGTCCTTTCAAAGCACTGTCATTAGAAGGCATCGATATGAAGAGATTTACCTACTAAAATATTTCTAACGAGTATTCCCACCAGCACTCTAGCGACAATCGTATTCAATGCGGAACAAAAAAGGGAAACAAAAGAAAAAAAAACAATCAACAAAAGAGAAGTACGAAAAGAAAAGATTAGTTTAAACATAACCTTGACGGAGCCGTCCTCGTGTTGAAATATTCTTCCTCGGGAAATCCTCAGACGAATGTACGCTATGAATCCGGTCATTGTCGGATTAAGCCAAGAATCACTCGCTTGCCGCTTTTGGAGAAGATCGCCGTTATTACTGGGAATAGCCATGAATACCAAGCAGAAAACCTTTAGTACCGCACCAATTGGCATGCGTAAGCACGAAAAGTTTAAAAGAGGAAAAAATAATCATACTGGAAAATCAGCATCTTCAGCACTCGAATTTGAATTCGGAACAATTTCCCGGTAAAATCACCATGGTTGCCACAATCCTGTAAGAGTAGTACCAGAAATCTAAAGTTATCACAACTCACGATGGAAAACACGGAAGCATTTCATAATTACACAGAACTAACAGCACAAAAAAACCTATGTTACGATATTAATGCGGCACCAGTTACGAGCACAAGATTTTCGCACCTTTATATCCGACGTAACTTGGCCTTATTTCCGCCTGGCGAAGCCTATAAAAGGGCCGCAAAATCCTGAGAAGCCCTCTGTTAATTCGCGGGTGTTTGAGTGCGCTGGATAGGACGACACATGTAGTGAGCAGAAGTGACATTTAGAAAACAGCTGGAAGAAGTGAGTGACAGTGGAGGGAACGGATAAGAAGAATTCGGCTAAGGAAAATTTGGATGGGGACTGGAGAAACGCTCGAATACATGACACAGCCAGTCACTGACAAAGATAAGTTGAGTGGTATATGAATATTTTTTTAAAATTCATTTTCACTGTAAAGTAGGATGAACTTGCTTACTTTTTTTTTAATTTTAAGTTTTGCTAAAGGTTTTTTTTGGGTTAGTTACGATAATTTTTGTTCCTTTTGGATATTTCATCTAATCTAGTAACTGATCTATTTCGCTCCATATATCGTGGGAATGCATGGTATCCTTAGTTATTCTTATTGAGGTTATTAGTGTTAGTGAACCGCTTCTTGGGCTTATTTTGTACCATCTGATATAATGCTGTATGGCCTTTAGTTATTTCTATTAAACATTTTTTTTTGTAATCTGCTTCTTGAAGTTATAGGAATTATTTCATTTCACGTCATACACTATTGCGATGCATGGTATTCTTAGTTTTAGTCTTATTGAGTTCTTTTTTATGATTCCGTTTTGATGGTCTACGTATGTTATTTTATTTTGAGATTTCTTATGATTCTTTCATTGTCTTGCTTCTTTAATTTTAAGCTCATTATTTAAATATAGCATGTTATTATTAGATTACCCCTTTACTTGAAATTCGTGTTTTTCTTCCGTTTCCTGAGATATAGACACTCCCACCCTGCTTAGATTGACACCTCATGCCGAGAATTCGTAATTGCCTCCTGCTAATTACGTGGCGCCCAACCAGCATCTGCGGGAAACTCACGAACTCGCCCCATCTCACTGAGCACGCCGTGTGCCTTCATCGGCCATCGTTACAATTACTGCTGGGTGTTGGCTTAAGCCAAGCCGATGAGCGCTACAAACTACAGCCCATTAATTGGGTTCATCAAAAGTCAACACTGAAAGAAAAAGAAAAGTGACAAATTTTTGGGCCTTAGGCCCAAAAAAACCTTATTACGTCACTGCATACGGGATATAATGACAAAGTGCTCGGGGCATAAAACCGATTTATATTTAATACATGAAATAACATCTTTTTTTTTATCAGAACATATTATTATTAATTAATGCCAATAATGAGCCTTGCAGGAATATGATTTTAAAATTTTAAAATTATACATTCTAAAATGAGGAACACCTCAAGTCTTGAATTCGAAAAATCCAAACTAAAAACTTGATATTTTACCGTTAAAACAATTTCTGGATTTCGGATGTATTAGGTTAAATAGGTTGATATTCCAAAATTTCTTTTGTATATTCAGAAAACTCGAAAAAATATTGGTTTTATAAAATGCCGATTTTTCGGCTTTTGAGCAACCAACGTCCGAAAAACCGAAATATTCACAGTTTGCGAAATGCTAAACTCACTAATTGTTGAAGCCCTTTTCCTTGACAAGTAATCTTCTTCTAATGTGAAAATCGAAAACAAATTATTATGTCCCGTAAAAAGTTTATCATAATCCCTGTAAAAAGTTAGTCATTATACCCCGAAAAAAACTCGTCATTATGCCCCACCACACATTCGACTTTTTCCGACATGTTATGCAAAATTTATCGAAAACTAAGATGAAATCTATTATTACCCCGACAAACTGTACACCATAAATGGACTTATTCAAATTATTCATTTTCAAATCAAAACGCCTAAAATATTTCCTCAAACACAATCGTTGGCAAAACTAAAACTTTTGAGTGTTCTATTTGCAAAATTTGTCTGCTCTTTCCGTACGACAAACATAGTTTAATAAAAAAAATATTTTTATCATAGGTATATGTTGGCAATACTTACCCGTACATTCTGGGTATCATAGTGCGAGCTTAAATAAAGCTGATTACAGATAATACTCATTCGTCTCTATGCCCCGTTCGGGCTCAGCTACGTTTTCACTGGACTGAAATTACGTAATTCGAACAATCATCCTCGAAATCACGTAATTTCCATACAAAAGTCTTAATCAAAATCATCGCAATTTAGCGTAGTTTCAATGAAATTACGTCCGAAATTACGATCATTTATCCGAAGGCGCCCATTTACGATTTCCACTTTTTGTTTGACATTTTTTGTTTTTCAATAACTTTTTAAGACAGAAATTAAAAATAAAATAAGATATTATATTAATGTTGCTGATATTATATGTTGCAACATGTGTGTCATTTTAATTGCAAAGGCCTCCTTTATGTAATTAATTATTTGACAAGCAAATTTAGTATTTAAATTTAGTGCAAATGTCAAACGAAATCACCGCACCGCGGCACGTAATTTTGAAAACAGTTCATTGAAATTACGCAATTTCGATCCAGTGAAAACGTACTAGGATTATTGTTAGGGTCCCGTACCCAAAGGCTAACAACGGAAACCCTGTTACTAAAACTTCGCTGTCCGTCCGTCCGTCTGTCACCGGGCTGTATCTCATTAACCGTAACAGGTAGACAGTTGAAATTTTCACAGAGTGTGTATTTCTATTCCCGCTATAACAACAAATAATAAAAATAAAATTAAATTAAAAATTAAAGGGGGTCCCCATACAAGAAACGTAATTTTTTCGGCGTTTTTTTCCTCGTTTTATTCTCATTCATTATTATTATCATAGGTAGGCATTATTTTTTAAATGACAGCATTATTTTTTCACATGACGCCTACTCTCATTTGAAAAAATAAATAAAAAGTACATATAGTGTTAAATTTGGTACGATGGTATGGAACCCTTCGTGCGCGAGTCCGACTCGCACTTGACCGGTTATTTTTTCAACTTTCAGGTGAAAACACTAACTACTTTGAACACTTTTCTTGAATTAGTTTTTTATTTATTCTGGACTGTAATGATGTCAACACACAGTCCAGGCTTTCTTCAATCCTTAAGTTTCAGGACTATATTTTACCATAATTATTTTAAGAAAATTCTAGCATTGAGCGGGAAATACAAAAATGCTTTGGAAGTAACTCAGTCAGAGGTGACAGAGAGATGATAAACTTGTACGCATCTACTATAAAATTATAAAAAGGAGCCACCTGCACCTCAATCATTGGAATATAATGCAAGAATTATTTTTAATTTTTGGTCTTTTTCACCGTTTTCGTTGCTAATCAAATCATTAATTACTTTACTACTGCTACTTCTCCACCAAAACTTGATGTATTCATTTTTTATTCCATTTGCATCTGTTCACTTTGTTTAACTATAAAAAAGGGTACCACTGGCTGACACTTAGCGAATGAATTTATAGCTCCGATGGCTCATGTTTTACACTCTCAAATCCGCCCAATATTTATAACACAATTTACTACACCATTAAATAAATTACATAACAGTTTGTGAACTTACATACCATTTCCATGTATTTCGTAAAAACTTGAGAAAACTGTATAACAACATAGATGGCACAAGACCTAGATGTCACATGCAGTACCAAAAAAGTATACAACATTTATATGGCTGGGTGGTCTTCCGGAATAGACCACAACATTTGAAATGATGTATACGTCGAGTGATTCATATTTTTTCGTATCTGAAGTGTTGAGGAAGTGGATCAAATGTATACAAAACTGCTATTATAAAAACATATGCTTTCGACACGCTCTAAAACATGTTATGGTCCATTCTAGAATGCACTACCCATTTCAGAATCTGTATATTCTGCTCTAGTATGCCAAGTGACATCTAGTTCTTGAGTCATCTATGATAACATTCACTTGGCCAAGCGCAACTCTCGAGAGCTAGAAAGCGGTGTCGTTCTGTCATTATCGAGGATTCGATCATAGTTTCTCAACATATAGGTACTTATAAGGGGGTACCAGACAATATGGGTACCAGAGTAGGCGTCTCCAGACGGGTATTCTTGCTGCAGGCTTTGAACTTGATAACTAGGACTAAACAAGAAATATTTTGTGTACTCTGCTTTGGTATTGCATGCAACATCTAGATATTGTGTAATCTATGATAATATATATATTGACTTTCAACGTGATATGATGAAAGATGAGACACCGGATCTATTGAACATTAGTCACAAAAACAAGGACTATGGTTTTTTGGTGCGGAAAATCGAAATTCCATGTTTCTACCTTTTTGTGTTGTGATAAACAACAATATAAAATTAAAATTACTCAGATGGAAATAAAAATGCTTACCTGACAACAATATTGGTAAAAGTGTAAGAAACTACAAACTGGCAGTACCGTCGTGATGCTTACCTGAAAATTAACAAGAAACAGTTGATTAGTGATTTAGTTAAATGCCTCAAGTCAATAATTTTGTCTAGATGGGACTAGTTGGTACTTTATTGTGTAAAAAAATAAAATAAAATAAAATAACTGCTAATGACTGTGACATAAAGAAGTGTTCTATGCGGTTAAGTAAAATTCAATAAGTGATAAAATGATTTCGTTGCTTATGGATACGAATAAAGTTGAAATGCATATAAATCGCGTATCATTTCATGCAAGGAGTTATTAAATTGAACATACTATCTAGCTACATAAGAGATTCACAGCAAGTTATTACTGAGCATAATAATCAGCTATTCCACACGAAGCCGATCACTATGGAACCCGACCTTCTCCGATTTAGATGAAACTTTCACAGTTTGTAGGGAATACTAAAATAGCTCACCTATACCCCCCCCCCCCCGCAGAGGGGTTGCAAATTTCGCGATTTTACGATCAAACGTCATTTTAAAAATTCATCTCTGAAAAACGAAGTAACCGATTTTTCTGATTCAAATGCCAAATGAACATGCCTTATGAACGAAAAAAAAAATCGTTAATAATAGTATATTTTCCAAAAAAAATAGTATTATTTATTATTGAGGACTTCAAGCGCTTTGTTTTTTGTATTTTCGTTTCGAATCTATCTATGTACAAAAACTTGCGATTCCGTTGGCCTTCGATTTTGCGATATGAATTTATAGTCACCGAATACCCAAAGTAACCTGTACGGAAGAAAATCACGCCCCCCCCCAAAATTTCGGGAAAATATTTTGCAGTTTGCAAAATTTCTTTTGCTAATTTTTTTCTTATTTTTTGAGCATATTTTCCTTCCCCTTTTTTTATTTTATTTTTTTACAAAGCTTACTTAAACGAATTGTCGATGAATCCAATTTTTTATTTATTTTTTTTATTTTATTTTTATTTTATTTTTTATAAAAAATTTCAGGAAGATCAGGGGGGTGATTCTGATCTCTTTTTCGCAGCTTAGGCGTATATTTTAGTCACATATTTTGACACTTCACCTCAAATTTGTCGTACTTTTATATTCACCATATTCATTTTGATTTATCCTTTTCATCAACCACAGAATAAACTAAAATGAATTTGCAATGAATTAATGTCAGAATACACGCCTAAAAGTACGACAAATTAGTCAATTGGTTCCGAGGTTGTGACAAAAATTTTATATTGTGGTAAATTTATATTCTTCATCTAATTAGAGCAATACAAGTGCTTAAATTCGAAATAATATTTTGAATTTGTAATGCGAAGTGTCATTTTCAGTTCATTCAATGTAATGCAAGGCTTGCTAAGCTGGATAAAAACACGAAAAAATCAGTAGAAAAGTTCATTTCATTTAGGCGTATATTTTGACATTAAAGTACGACAACAGATCAGAATCACCCTCCTGATGTCCTTTACCTACTTATTAAAAAAAAATTCCGCCATCTACCGGCTGTCTTTGAAAACCCACGTACATGGGACTTATGTATAGAGTCAGCAATTTACATATCCCCTTTGTCGTAAATTTAATCCGAATGAATTTGGGGTTTTCGTTCAAATTCTCCGACAACCCCTGCGAAATTTTCCAAATATGAGCATTTTCCTAGCCTATAAAAAATCGCGATTTTTACTTCTTCCGTACCCCGGTATGTGGGTACTTTTTGGAAAGGTCTCAGCGAGTAGGACAATTTCATAAATTTAAGACACATATTTTTCGAAAAATAAATGTCATTTTAATTTCCCCAAAATCAATGAAACATTTAATGAATTCAGGTATTTGGCACCAGAAAGTACGCAAATTTCCCGAAATGTTAAGCTTTCTCAGATATAGGGAAGAGCACATTCAATTAATTAGGTATTATTCTTCAATTTTTATGGAACACTTACAAATATATTTTTATGTTTTTGAAAACAAGTCATATATTGCTTTTCACTACTTTGTTTGAGTGTGCTCAGCGCCCCAGCACTAACTTCCATACAATATGTTTTAATGAAAAAAAAACATATATGGTATCGCATGCATGGTAAATGTTCCGATGAAATATCTAGTCTGATCCCTTGTAGATTAATTCCTGCGCGCAATATTTGAGCTGCAAGCCGTGTACATACTTTCACCCTTCAACATACTTTCGCCGTACAGTAAAATTCCGAGATGCTTTCTAATCCCGAATGTCGAACAGTCTACCATTTTCTGCTTTTCCTCGGGGTTAAAATCTGTGAAGGTTCAAGAGTGACATACATCGACACCTCCGCCATTTGTCCACATGTCTCCTAATCTTTTCCCTATCTCCTTCCTGCCGTGCTGTGCTTTGTCTCATAGGGTCTCCTCTAAGCTTGTTACAAGATTTCTAACCCCCCTAGGGGGAGAACAAAAAAAAAATGGGTGAATTATTTTGGTATTCCCCACAAACTGTGATAGTTTTATCCAAATCGGTGATAATCGGGCTCAAAACAAGACTGAGTGTTCTGAGAAGACTAGATGGCTCCTTTACGGCATCGAAAGACGAAGCCTGTAGGCATCTTCTCTTGACGCATTTTCCAGACTGTAGGCTTGAAGAAGACCTGCAGTTATATGGCGACCATCCTTCATCTCAATGGTGGTGATTGGTTCACTGCTGCCAAGGTAGTTTATGTCGAGAAGGTGAAAAGGTCAATTTCAACTTTTTCGGCTTTTAAAGCCCCGGGCCCAGACGATATTCTGCCTGTACTTCTTCTGTGTTGGTTCCATTCATCTGCTCCAAAAAATTTTACTGACGGAGCGGGCGTCTACTTCCCTGAACCTGACATTGGGGAGAGTACTCGCTTGGAAGAGACACCACTATCTTCCAGGCTGAAGTCTTCGCCATCGCCATTACAGCGAAGATAGCCCTTGATGAAGGGGAAGTACATTGCTATCCTTTCGGATGGTCACGCGGCCTTGATGGCTCTGAGTGGCCCTCGGATAACATCTAAATTACTAGGGGTTCCAGGTCGTCTGTGGATAAGCTGTATATCCACAACAAGGTGTCCATTCAGTGGGTTCCTGGTCACATGGGGATCATGGGGAATTAAAGGGCTGGCTAGGGCTGGCCCTGATTCTTCGTTTTTCGGACCGGAAACCGCCGTAATCATTGCCACATCTAGTATTGGGTCTTTTATTAAAGCGGATGTTCATAGAGAGTATCAACAGAGATGGAAGAACCTGAGTACTTGCATGTGCACGAAACTGTTTCTTGATGGGCTCAATAGGAATATCTGATTTTCTCATGGGGCTTGGAAGGCAACAATATAGAACTGTGGTTGGCATCATCACCGGCCACAGCTCACCTCACGCTCATCAAAGGAGGATGGGAAATGTTGACAGCTCTGATTGACCGAACCGAACACTTTCTGTGTACATATCTGGCTTTCACCCGAAGCAGGCTGGATACTTTAAGGGCTGGTGTGCAATCCAGATGAGCTGAAAAACCTATCTTACCAAGACCCACTGCACTTCAATAAGGGGACAGGAAGGTTTTGGTGAAAGAGAGAGCTTCAAGTAGGACAGCACAATTTGCCGCTCTGGACTCCGTACTTGGGAACGGATGTCCTGTCCCCCTGCTTAAAAAAAAAAGATGCAGGAACCAATCGAGACGATCGTGGCAACGGAATGTAGATTTCTATGTGAATAGATACCTACCTATTGAAAATAGGTAAACAGAACAACCATTGGGTTGTGTTTTTGTTACTTCGCCTCTTCTGTTTGGTTATGTACGTGAAGTAATTAATGTAATTCTCATAGGATTTAAGAGTGCAGAAGTTTTAGCATTTGCAGATTTAATACGCTTTCCCCTGTTCTGGTTTCACCTATCTAAAATGAATTAAACCATTCTGTTAGGCAAAAAATATCAAAATCTCTAAGCTACTAAAATGTGCCTGGTAAACGAAAAATGTATAATTAAAACATTATATCTTGCAAACCACATTGAATGCATATCAAATACCTTTTCACACTATCAGAACAGTTTCACTTGAGTTGGTGGTTTACGGAACAATTCCAATATAAATTTTCCCGGTCTCCTTTGGTTGAGAAATTAGTAATTTCTGTACATGTTCGTAGTACCTATACAAAACAAAATATACAGAGGGCAGCCGACCAGCAGTACTACAAGCCACAGGGTTGAAATTAAGCTTCGTACAAAGTGTAAGAGTGCATCCAGAAATAAGTCCTAGGATATCATGGAATGGATGAGTACGGCTTTAATGAAAGACCACTCTACCTTCGCATCCTCCCTCCAAACAAAAACCAAGTAAGCAATGTTGGTTTCATCTCATCCTTATTAACTCTCATGCGTGCCTCTTTTTTAACCACATATGTAGGTATGTCCATTCCACAACCCAACATTGAAGTCAATTCATATTTTTTTGGGTTATTTTGTGACAGCCCCAGCAGACAGGTTGATCTTTAATTCATGCCATAACTAGGGTGGAGATGGCGAGAGGTGGGTAGCTGAAAAGCCCCTAAAGAAAAATCATTGTAAAATTACAAAAAATTAAGTTTTTCATAACAAGACTGAGTGAAAAATTACAGAGACAATTCTCATACTATAAGTAATTACATACAGATATCTGCATCCGCTGCTAGAAAGCTATATAATGCCGTTTTTCATTTACTTTCTAATTATTTCTTTTCTTTACACTTTACATTTAGCTTTTGCAACTTTTCCACTCCTAACAAAGCAACACCAGAAACTTCTAGACAAGATAGCCAGGTCTACTTTTCCGTCTTTTTTTTTATCAGCCGTCTCCGTGATTCTAGCCAGTACCAAAAGGTATAATTTTACTGGAAGGCATTTAAATTACTTTCAAGCTCGTTTTATCGAATCCGCCATGCGATTTATTTTTAATTACTGTGCAGTCGTACATTAAGTCAAATCAAACTCAATGAGGAATAGTTGCAAGGACTACGTTAGACACTTTTTTTTTTGCATTTTAGTAGTCTTTGCAACGAACAAACGGGCTATATAAAGCGGACACAACGCTCGGATTATTTTATTATTATTATTGAGCAGTCATAAGTAATGTTATAAAACTGCTCTTTTTTCCACCAATTGTCTAGTTTTGTAAATTAGACAATTGGAGTTGTTATAACTATCTGGAACTATAAACCGCTCTAACGTTTATAGTATTTCTTGTAGCTGGAATATTTACGCATCGCTTCACGACTTTTATAGTACCAATCAACCAAAACAATACTTTTAAATAGCCAATTGGATTCTCCTTAGAATTAGCAGACTATAAACCACTGCAACGTATAGTTTTCTCATGCCTTGAGCTTATCCCGTTTTAAGGGTATAAAATTATCGGACTCTGTCCACCGTTTTAAGTTGCATCGAGTTATTGGACTATAACCGCTGCAACGTTTATGACTGTCGCATATTTACCTGTCATTTAAGGGTATAGAATTAATAGTTCCATCCACCGTTTTAAGGTGCATTGACTGACTGGATTATAAACCATTCGACCGTTTGTAATCCTGTATTATAACCAACTAACGATTGCGTTTTCTATTTCATTTCAGATTGAAAACTGAAGCAACAGCCTTAAATAGAATTAAAAACCAAGTTATATGTTTTAACTATTAAAAATATTTTAAATCACCTAGAATCACGTAGAATAAGTATCTTGGTTTAAGCGTTCGTGTATTGTTTCATGTTAATAAACACTTATAACTTCAAACCTGAATAACTTATCATTAAAATCAGCACCCTTTTTTATAATTTTGTGAGACAACCCAATTACAAATACCGTAATTATTTTGTAATCTAATTTTATCTCCTTTGCAATTTTAGTAACTAAAATGGACATTGGGACAGAGCCTGCACGAATTAATCGTGGAATTGGTATAGAAACGAAAGACTAGAGCTCTGTGGTTGAGTGCCTTATTAGCAAAGTTTTGAGGAAATCAATTGATCTTAAAAAATATTGATGCTCGCCCAGGACTTATAAGATAATTACAATGGAGTGGTAATTTCCTCTTATATTATACCTTAACAATAAGATAGCTTGCAGCGAATAATAATGGAAATGATGGATAAGAATATAGCTCCAAAATTTAGGACAGCTGAAAGGCAATAAGAGCGCGCAAGCATCTGTAGATGACCAGTCAACTGAGAGACCTTTCACAAACATATTTTTTCTGAAATAAAAATTGCCCACAATATCAACAGCTCAAAATTAAGGACACATAGAATTTTCACATATACTATTTAAAGCTTTTTTCTTGTAGAATTGTAAGAAGCTATTTGTTACACTAACAATTTTCAAAAAAAATTTTTTAATAACTTTCTATCAACTCACAGACCCCTGTGCCGTTCGTGACGAAAGTGTTTTAGGGGATAGTAAACGTGGATGGATTTACATGGGCTTATTTCATTTAGCATGAGTGTATAGGGAGCTTTCCGATGGGGTAAAATTAAAATTTTCTTACGTGTTGGGGGGTTTTTGGGTGAGGTTGTGCCATTTGGGCCGTGTGTTATATGACTCGAGAGTCGAGATTACCGAGTCGAATTTCGAGAGCCGACATTCGAGTCGAGATTCGAAGAACCGAGTTTCGAGTGTTGAGATTCGAGAGTCGAGTTTCGAGAGTTGAGAGTCGAGGTTCGAGAGTCAAGTTTCGAGAGGCGAGTTTCCAGAGTAGAGATTTGAAAGTCAAGAGTCGAGATTCGAGAGTCGTGTTTCGAGAGAGTGTATAGAATTTATGACTAAAAAATAGAAAATAAAATATATTAAAAAAACTTTGTAAATAAAATGCACTAAAAAGTAAAACAAGATTTTTTCTTTTCTCAGTCATATACACAAGAAAAGTTTCGTTGCAAAATAAGAAATGCTACAACTCAAACTTAGGCATGAGATTCAGTAAGACAATAGTGATTGTAGTTATGGATGCCCAAACTTTTAAGCTTTAATCGGAGCTCTAGCATTTCTTCTTTGCAATGAAGCTTTTCTTGTGTATATGTATGACTGAGCAAAAAAAATATTTTTTACCTTTTTGGTTCATTTTATTTACAAAAGTTATTTATTTTAAAAGTCTTTTTAATATATTTTATATATTATTTGTTTTATTTATTTATTTTTATTTTTTACCACAAGTTCAATTTTTATTATTGAAAGAAATAATGAATTTGTTGAATGGTGTGTTGTGGAATTATAACATGTCTCACTATCTATTGAGTTAAGATATGGGTTTTGAATGTATTGAAATGATTGTCAATGAGGAATATCAAGAAATTTACTGTTTCCTTGTATGTCCAATAGTCAGTAGTGATCTTGAATTCCATCAAATTATTTTGATTTTACTTCTTCATGTCGAATATGATTGGAAAAAATAAATTTTAATTAGATTTTTATAAAAATTGATCTAAAAGATTCGACTTCCTTACAGTTGAGTTGAGTGTCACGCTTTGTACTTTTTCAATCTTGATCCAATCTTTAATAACTATAGACATGTAGATCTTGGAAGTGGAAATTCAACTGATCTGTGACAAGCACTCGATTTTAATGCCAGAAAATTAAGATGATATTGATAAAATTCATTAATGAAATATATTTATTAATGCGACGATCAAAGCTACCCACTAATAAAGGCATTGTTGAAAATTTCGATAAGACAACAGATATCTACAGTAATTGTACAGTGGGCCTTTTTAGCTCTAAGAAGACTGAAATCCTGTGAACGAATGAAGATCGGTTGACGAGGTTCGCTCTACTTCATGCTCATTGAGTTCCAGTTAACAATTTTATGATTTTATGATGAAACATCATTTGTGAAAAATCATATCACGAGAATGGAGTAACAGATTTTTTTCATCCAAATGTCAAAAGAAGCTAGTTATTTATACTTTTCATAAAAAACGCAGCAATACCGATCAAAATTTGTCTATTTAAGTGCCAAAAATTGTGATGGTGACTGGATTCGTTTTGAAGGTATTAATTTTTGAAGTCACCGTATACCCAAAGTATTGCAGTATAAAATTATATAGGGGAATACTCATCTTTGTGTCTTTTGTCAGGGGGAAAACAAAAAAATATAGGTGGACCATTTTCATATTCCATATAAACTCTTTCATCAAAATCGGAAATAGTCGGTTCCGAAATTAGTTCCAATTTAACCTTGTGTAATGGCTGAACTACGGTAGCATAAATAGGAAAGTGTTGCTGAAAGATGCTGCGACGTCCAGGTTGGATTCAGTATTTAGTACAAAGGAGAAGTCGCAGTAGGAATGCATACGTGTTTGTGCTAGTCCTTAACTTCTATAAGGTCGCGTCGACTACAGTTTCTTAAAAAAAGTAACCCATGATTAAAATGTAAACCCTTTTAATGCTCAAATATTTGTTCATAATGAAAAGTGGTGTTACGAGTAATTTTTACTTGGTTGGATAAGTCCCTTAGTCACTTTTATATCGTAATTAAAAAAATTTCAGTTCAAATGATGTAAACTACCATTTCAACTCAAGCACCCAAGTAAAATAATTCTGGACTTACATTATTCGACCATTGCAGGAATTTAGAAGTTTATTATTAGGTCAAAATACTTTCGATTGATGAAGTCAAGAGACATCCCAACGAATGATCGAAACGTCAAAAATCTCATCCAGTGCAGAGTTATCTTTATTTTGTCAGCATCTTTGAGCAATATACGAGGGTTGTCCAAAAAGTAATGCACAGTTAGCTCTATTTCGAAATATATTTATTGCAGAAGATACAAGTGATTACAGGCTTTCAATATAATCCCCTTCCTTATCAATACACGCTTACGAGCGGGACGGAAGTGCTTGGATTCCGTTCAGAATACCGTTTTTATAGAACATCCGAATCTATCCAGTCAGTTCTTTTCGGAGATCTTTCAGAGTCGGAAAGCTTACCCCCCGAAGATGTTCCTTTAGCTTGGGGAAAAGATCGAAGTCAGGTGGGCTCAGATCAGGACTATAAGTCGTGTGGCGCAGCTGTTCCCAGCCGTATTTTTCGAGAAGATCGATGATCCATTGATATAAGGGCGCGCATTATGTTGCAAAATCAACATACCACTTTGCAACATTTCTGGACGCTAAACATTCCCAAGAAAGTTTTTGTATCTTTCATTTTCGACTGTTGGTGACGAACATTTTGTGCTTTCTATTTCACCTTCAGTTTAATAACGAACAAGCACTTCTCGCGCAATTTCCCAACATGTTGCGTTTTGTTCGGCTGACAAGAAGTGCGGGACCCACCGCGCCGCTACCACTCGTTTGCCTAGTACCTGAGTTCAAATATGATGTTCATTTTCCTGTCTCCACCTCGATTTCTCTTACCGTGGTACTCTGGTCTTCGGTGAGCAACGTTGCAATGATTGAAGCGTTTGTGTTGTCAGTTGTTATAGTAAACGGCTGCCCCGCGCGCGAAACTTCTTCGATGGATGTTCGACCTTTTCGAAACTTCATGTGCAACCTCTGAACTGTACTACGATTCACAGGAAAAGTTCCACACGCTTGTTTTAACGCGACATCAATTTCGAGCTTTTTTTTACCGCGTACTGTTTGGAAGCGAATATACGCACGTTGCTCTATTACTAAAATCCGACCTGACAGCTGATCTCGCAGTTTTTGGCATTTTCCCTGTACTACCACTCACACTCACACTTTACTTCCCACTACCACATGATATCAACGTGTTCTTGACTTGACTTGACTTCAATCTACAAACTAACGCTTCTAACACCTGTCTACGTTACCTACAACGCCCGCCACATCTGTGCCTTACTTTTCTCAGAATTAGCTGCGAGTTTTTGCTGGCATATAATTGTTGTGCTCTGTTTTACATAAATTTGTAATTCACTTCCACATTGGTTTTGTATGGTTTCGGGGTTCAAATCCCTACGAGAATAATTCAGGAATTTTATTTAGAAAGTAGAAGGTATAGGAAAGGCTAAAGTAAAGGAATGGAAAGGCTTTAGATGGACTCGTGCATCACAGGAGAATCTAAAACAGAATCGGAAATTACTGGTAGAATATGGAGATACAGACCAAACTGCAGAATAATTTTAAAATGTCTTGATATTGTATTTTAGGCTGAAGTTCTTGGTATCCCCTTTTGTGTCTATGAAAATATCAGTAAAGCCTATACAAATAAAAATTTGTGTATGGAAATACACTCTTAGACTTTCAGGTAGTAATTAAAACAATTATCTCCTCGAAGTTATAAGCCAATGAGGGTAAAAGACTGTAAGAAAATTGTTGATGATATTTTTTTAAGGCAATGGGACAAGAGATCCCAAGCACAGAGGACAGAGCGGCCCATTGTGCTGTTGGATGAACCAAGTTCAACTTGGTGCATCATACAAAATAAATTATCCTCTGTGGATAGAGGCCGTGAATGTTGGACTAATTAAGAACATAATATGATGAAGCTAGGGGACAGCTCAGCATGGCACATTATAAAAGATGCAAAGGTGCATGAAGTATTCCAGAATATTCCCAACGTGTAATTTTGCAGATATCTCATAATTGTGGGAAGAGTAGCCACTTCCGTATGAGGATTTTTTATTTTTGTTATTCAAAGATGAATGATGTCGTCTTCGTATGATATCGGATTTATTTTTGAAGTAAACTGTGGACACAGCAGCGCTAGATTAGGAATCTAGAGAAGCATTCACTCATCAAACGCATAAATTGTAGTGGGGTGAATGAGAAATTTTCAATACAAAGACAAGACTATAGCAAATCTCCTCATTGAAAATGTCACATGTTTATTGTAATTGAAATTCTTTAGGTCTTTAGGACGGATTTTATCCAACATTTCAATTTTCTGCTCAAATTTTATACCCAATGAGATTTCAACCAGCATCTGAAATAAAGCCAAATAATTAAAACAATGGAAATTTGTCCAGTCACCGAAAAGACCTTCCAGCTAAATCAGACGTGTCCTCCCCTAGAGTGCGTTGTCCTTAATAATTAGGTCATCGCCCAGTCTTCAATCTCCATTAAATAAACATCCGTGTAGGGACCTCTTCTTCTATTGTTGGACATCACAACATTTGACATAATTGGCTCTTGGGCAATGTTATTTCTCTTAGAAAAACACTTGACATTTTGTTGAATCGTGCACTACATAAAAAAGAAATCAGCACTGAAAACGTGCTGCTTTTGTCCTTTTAAATAAAAAAGAAAAGAAAAAAAAACCAAAAGGGGCCCAGACAGTAAGGCGGGGAACAGATGTTGAACAAATGTTCATGTCATCACCTTTCGGGGGTTTTTTTTTCAATAAATGTCTCAAATTCATGTCTTAACACGCATATATCGAATGAGCCGCAGTTGTGTTTGCCACTTAATTTTTCCAATATTTTCTCCCAATCTAGAAAACGTGTCTTTATTGGGTCATCTGATGTGGGGTCATGTGAACTAAAGCTGCCCTGAAGGACCTCTGCCCCAACTACATTTTTCCAGCTATTTACTTTTACTATGGCTCGACATAGTGCATTGAAATTTTTTACCTACATAAATTGCTACGATGACTAAGCAGAAATATACCTTGAGAGATAAGAAAATCTCATCTGCGACTATTTTTAGAACTTCACGCTCCAATTTGGTTAAATTTGCCGAGTAAACATCAGAAGAATCTTCCAACAATATACTCTATGTGAAAATTCTCCAGCGTGACGACGACTATTGCCACGGAGACCGGAGACTGGAGCGGCTGTAACAGTTTTGCTATTGCTAGATCATCGATGGAAAATCGATTATTGTTGTAGTTCAGCGGGGGTTCCATTTATTTTGCAAACAACCTTTTAAAGTCAACGGATTGATTTAGAGCTTACTTGACTGAAGCGATTAGCTTATAGCCAATGTAAATATTTTCTCAATCGTAACTCAACACTTCACAGACCTCGCAACGGTTGTTGGCAGCTTTTATTTTGCATGTGGTGCTTGTAATACGTGAAGTGAAGTCGGTAACTGAGCGGCACGACCATGACTATGGTGAAATGTTTTGTAATTTTCTTTATTTTAATTACGAAATTATAATGCTATGCCTACATACGTGTTGTCACGGATTGATCTGTTACGTATCCGCACTCAGTGTTGCATATGTAGGTGAATGCATTCTATTCTCCTCCACGTGGAGCTAGCAGATTAGGCTCTGTTGTTGAGCTAAATGTACAATGTTCGTCTCCTTCTTAGAGCATGTTTATATGAAGATTACTTATTTCTCGTCGCAGAAGCAACTTTTGCAATAATGCTTCGAAACCGAACTGCTGAAGTGTTGACGGAATCGTCGTTGGAATGTGTCCTTACACATTGTGGAAAAGGCAAAGTGAAGAAAAATAAATAAAAGACAAGTAACGAGGTACTGTCAGTTTCTGACCTAAAGCCGAAGATATAAAAATGCAATAAAGAAATTTTCTGAGAGTATAGGTACTATGTGTAATGTGTTTCGACTAGCAGTAATAGGGTGCACTCATTAGGATAGCAATGAAACCCTGAAACTGCCTACTGTCTATACTACAGTGAACTCAGATGCCAATAAGTTGCTGGTAGATACATATAAATTTATTTAAAAAGTTTACAACCAATTCTCAATCTACTGCATATGAGCAGAGAAAATTAAAAGACAAGTACTGAGGTACTGTCAGTTTCTGACCTAAAGCGGAAGATCAAAAAATTCAATGCTGTCCTGACGAGATCGCCCTATTACTGCTGATCAAAACACATTACACACAGTACCTATTATCTCAACGAATTTCTTTATTGAATTTTTTGATCCTCGGATTTAGGCCAGACTCTGACAGTACCTCGGTACTTGTGTCTTTTAATTTTCTCTGCTCATATGCAGTAGGTTGGGAATTGCCTGTAGACTAATATATGGTACGGGTCTCGAAAGTAAAAAACTATTGTACCATTTTCCATGTAAAAAACAAACTATATCTGCATGAGGACCTACTCTTTATTTCTTCTCCAAATAAAGTAAAAGTTTTAAGAAGTTAGCTTGCTCGGTCTGATGACTTAGATGGGTGTAGTTTTAGGGAAAATAGCTAAGAAGATCAAGAAGAGTTCCACTGGAGATAACTCTAGTTGACCTTCATCAATCAATATCTAGAATAAAACTCAGCACAAGAAGTTGTTGGTACGTCCAGGTAACACCTAAAGAAAGAATAGCGTTATGAGAGGTATATGGTATCAGCATCTGGGGCCGGATTCTGTAATTCGGAGAGTTTAGAGTAGATGAGAATTTTCGTTTTCCCCGACTAAAACTCCCTAACTCTCCATTCGCGATTCTTACTTGGGGAGTTCGGGAAAACGTGAGAAGTATCACATTATTGAAGAACGGCTAACTCTGTGTGGGAGGGTCGTAAAGCCTTGGGTCTAGAGTACAAAAATATAGATGAAAAATATTTGGGGTAGGGGCCTTTAGGGATGGGGGGTCGTAACACCACTCATTGGGGATTGTCCAAAATACGTCATGCTTGGTATCAAATTAAAGAGGGAGAAGTGGGTGTGGGTAATTGAGTGGTGTAGTTTTTTTGATCATTTTAACTTCATAACTGACTATTTACCGCCAAAATATGGGTTTTATGCACTTGGGTCATATACACCCCAGTTTCTATATTTTGCATATATTTCTTCCGTTTTTTGTTTCAAATCCATTAGCACTCTGTTGTGAACATTTTTCTCATGGAAAGTGAATTTCCATGACTTACCAGGTTCTTCGTAATGATAGTTGAAAATATGTCCATTTTTGTAGCAAAAAACGGCCATATTTTAATCTTAAGAAGGACTGATTCATTTCTTTTATCTACAAAACCATACATTGGACTGAAAATCTAATTGCATATCTAATTAGGGGACAAAATGTAGATGCAATTTCATTCTATATACAAGCTAAATTTTTATAGCATTACTTCTGCACTGGAAGACGACCAAATTGTCTATTTTCGCGTGAATTACAATTTTTAGCGGATACCTTGAGACACCAAAATCCTTATTTCTCTGTAAGTATTGCAAGGATTTCCATAATCTGTTCTTGAAAATATAGCCAGGAAAATGTAGTGATTCCACAATTCAATTTGAAAATCCTAGGTACATTGATACCTTCACGAGGGACAATAAAAGCACACAATACTGTCAGTTGAGAAAAAAAATTCTTACTTCTCCACAACTACTTAGTCCAGCCGAGAGTTTTGCCGAGTGGAATAGAGAGTTTGGCAAATCTCAGTATAAATTCCACGAGTTACACAGTTCCGAATGAAGAGTTAAATTTCAAAAGAACTCTCATCTCTACAACTCTCCGAGTTAGTGAATCCGGCACCTGGAGAGGCTTAGAAGACGACGTGCTTTAGGTTGATGCTTTTCAAGAAGGAATTTAGAAGATGGACGGCATTTAGAAGATTTTTAGTTCATAACAAATCCATTTGAATTAGTTTCAGGAATGGATAGCAATATTAAGTTCTCCTTGCTGAAAAGGAAAGAATAAGCCGACAATTGCGCGATTATAATGCTGCCTCGCTGATATGCATTAGGTACCTTAACCCCAAAGATATCATATCCATTTTCTTTAGCTTCATTGCGCTCATATTGGGTAAAACATAAATATTCTCTGAGAATATGTGAAAAACTACAACGTCTAAAATAACTTCCAAATAGGCTACACTTGATAAGAAAATGCAGTTATCTCTCTCTGTCTACCAATCTTAGGGCTGGGTTACTCCGCCTCCTACACGTAGTGTGATGTATACAATGACGAATATTAATACTAATGCTAATTGAACTGGTATATAATAAGTTAACAGTAGAAACTAAATTCTAAGTTTAACAGATTATTATTATACATCAAAAACGTAATTTAGAAAAATCAAGAGTCCAATGATTGAGACCACACCATTGAATAAATTTATCAACCTCAGATTTAAAATTTAGAGCGTTAATGGGTCCTTGAAGTATGCCTGAAAGCACTTGATTAGGGCGAGCCACTACATTGTTAATTAGTATGATTTAAGACCGGTTATTGATAAGTAAGATGATAACCAAAAGAAAAATGATGAATGAAAACCTATTGCCAGTTTCGTTAACAGCAGGCAAATGAAAACTCTATCTAAAGAGAGAAATCACTACTATCCTCCATTCTCCACTATTGCAAATTACTAAATTGAACAAAAGCGACTAAGTTAGTTACAGTAGAAAGTCCACTAATGAATCCATGTTGGTTTATTGAAATATGCCCTTTGGCCGAGAATGAGTTTTTGTAGCAAGCACGAACATTTTGCGTATTGGGCGATAATTGTTGGCAACATTTTTGGCACCAGGTTTGAATATCAAACACAGGAGGTTTTCCATACATCGAGAAATTTATTACACGTAAGGGATAATTTAAATATATAAGCTAATGAATAAGAAAAAATTCTAAGAATATTATCAGGTTCTCAGAAAAGCACTTTTCAACAACTGGTAGAGCTGTTACTACATCTCACAGTTATATGAAAAGTCAACCATTGGTGAAATATAACTAAGAATATACCCATTATATGATATTTTTTTATTATTATTAATCCAAGCTCAGGGGACACCCTATGATGCAAAGCACAGCATGGCAGGAAGGAGATAGGGAAAGCATTAGGGGATATGAGGAGAGTGGTGTAGGTGCCGATGTTTGTCGCTCATAAACTTCCGCAGATTGTATGCCAGAGGAAAAACAGAAGATGGTAAGCTGTTCCACATTTGCACTGTTCGGGATAAAAAAGCATCACGCAATTTTACTGTACGACCGAAAGTAATTTGAAGGGTTAAAGGATGAGCGCGGTTTGCAACGCGAGTATTGCGTGCAGGAATCATTCTACAAGGGATTAGACTAGATATTTCATCAGAACATTGACCATGCATGTAGTGATAAAGGAGCGAAAGGCATCCAACATTGCGGCGGTGCTCGAGTGAGTCGATATGGCAAGTTATTGCCAAATCGCCAATGAGCTTGAAGGCTCTCTTTTGGACAATATCCAATGAAGCTAAGGCTATGCGACCAGCCCCAGCCCAGATATGGGAATTGTATTCCATTCTAGGCCTGATATAGGACTTGTAGATGAGCGCTAGATTTGACGGGCTGAAATATTTCTTACACCTTTTCAGAAATTCGAGACATTTTGATGCTTCTTTGGCAATAGAGAAGATGGGATCTGTCCAGCTAAACTTACTGGAAATATTAATGCCAGGAACGCATAAAGACGGTGTATCGTAAATCAGTACTCCATTAAAAGAAACGGGAGTGGATAAATTATGATCTTGTTTTAATGAGATGAGACAGCTTTGGAACTTAGATGTATTGAATTCGACGCGAATGGCTTTGCTCCAAGGTGTTTGTGAGGTAGGTGGAAGACGAGAATTTGAAGCGAATCTAGCAGCTAAAATATTAGGACGATTTTGGAAGAGGGGGAGACAGAAAGCAAATGATTAATGTTGTTGGAGATAGGAGACGGAAAATCTTGAAGAATGGTAAAGGCAACATCATTCCGAATAAAACTGCGATCGCTCTATGCTGCGAAAAATATAAGCATCAGAAACGACCTTGGTTTCACTTAGCGCAAAAATTGCCGAATTTTTTGAGTTAAGGTGGCAATACATCGAAAACCGATTTGCTCTTAATCCGCAAATTTTGCAGAAATCTAAAATGAAGTTCTGTATGCTGAAGGCAACAACAAAAAAGCAAAAAAAAAAACGACACACAACAACACAAATATTGGACCAGAGTCCCCAGAGACGTCAATTGAAAGTAGTCAGCAGAAAGACTGCACGAATCCGAAGAATCCTCAGTAACTCTATAATTAAAACAGATACCAGTCGGAATAATCTTAGTATTTCTTTTCCCATTTAAAAAAATCCAGAAAAAATATATTTAAGAATTCATACTCGAAGTCATTTGAAGAGAATAAGATCTTCGACCTTGACTATATGCTTATTATAATGTTTACAGCTTTGTTACGAGCATTTTTTAATCCTTACAATCTATAATTTTACCAAGAATATGCATAACATAACTTTCTCCGTTTAATGAGAGGAACATGCAACTGAATAGACATAGACGTGTACCAAGAGGCGAGGCTATATCAAGAGTTGTGTATATCCTTATGAATGATTACGCGAGGCAGAGTTCTAGGGCGTGAACTTCTTCCTGGAAAATGGTAGAAAAGAATCTCAGTGCTTTTGTGAGACGGTACTTCGGCCCATATATGACTACGCCGGCTCTACCTTCCAATCTGGATCCGTCCGTGTACCATTTAAGAGATCTTATTTCAAAGGGTAAGTCCTCAGAATATCACTGTTGATAGTCCCCTAAGATCACCTTGATGATATTTCAATGTTATGGCGTTTCGGCATATCATCCGAGATTGGGTTGGCCATAAAATCTTCTCACTATATCTTATAAAAAAATAATAATAACAATTTTTATATGGATCATTTATTCCAGGATACACAATTATGTATAGAAATTTATATCGGTCACATGGGCGAATCTGGCGGAGGCATAAATCCTGGTAATTTTTTATAACATTTTCTAATTCGTTAGAGGACATTTGTGGTGTTATTTGCTTAATTTTGTCTTTAGTTTTTGGATTATTGTCGGGCTGTTAACGTACACTCATTTATTCAGGTAGCCTCAAAGAATAAAAAATCTACCACGCTGAAATCAGGCAAATGATGTGGCCAATAAACATTAGAAAATTTGTAGACCTTTTTGTCCAACTTATCCAATGATCCCACCGACCTAAATGGCACTCTCATTCTATGAAGGTGTAAAAGTCGTTCACAGAGCAACCTCGGGTTATCCGTGACCCAAAACCAACTATTGTGCTTTTTGTTTTTGTTTTTTTTTGAGGCAGGGGAACAGGAGATCCCATCTCCAGGACGGAGGTTAGAGCGGCCCATTGTGCTATCCTACTAGAAGTCCATTCACCAAAACCTTCCTGCCCTCTTAATGGAGCGTATCGGGTCTTGGTGAGGAAGGTTTTTCACCTCAACTACAGATAGAAGTATCCAGAGTATCCAACCTGCTCCGGCCGAAGGCCGGACAAGCACAAAAAAGTGTTCGGTTGTCTCAGGCTCTGCTTTCAGGCAGGAGAATCACAGCCAGTACTAGCTAAAAGGTCAGCCCTTTTATTTTCCATGATCCCCATGCGACCTGGAACCCACTGAAGGGACACCTTGTTGTGGATACAGAACTTATCCACAGACAACTTGCTAACCTTCAGTAACTTCGATGTTAGAGGCATCAAGGATACCTGCCTATCCGAAAGGATAGCAATCCCCTTGCTTTGCATATCAAGGGCTATATTCAATGCCATTGAGATGGGGAGGACTTCAGCGTGGAAGGCAGTGGTGAGTCTTCCAAGTGAGTACTCCATCTCAATGTTAGCTAACTCATTAGTGAGAGAGTCGTCGGTGAAAAATTTTAGAGTGGACCGAGGAAGGCTCGATAAGGCACTTCCTTCAGTCCTTGATTCCCTTATAGGAAATCTCACAGAGAAGCGACGCCCAAAACGAAGCATAGGTACCATCGCATGACGTGGCATACTTTGCAGGCTAGCCAGCTTCCGGTTCGCAGTACCCCCCGAGCACAACTCTTGGTCTTATACCCCTTGTGCAGCGCCAAAGGTCCTCCTTCATTGAGCGAAGACCCCATAGCCGCATTAACCTTTTCCTCTACGTGCAATCTTCATGTCAGCTTCGGTTCGTGGTAGACTCCAAGGTGCTTGACATGAGAAGAGAGTTGCAGAGTGTTTCCAAAGACCTTTGGAAGAACAAAGTATTCAAGCTTACGTCTTCTAGAGAAGAGCACCCAGCTGGTGTTTGTTGGGTTCACTGTCATATCATGACGGGTGTACCAATACTCAACAATATTGAGACGTAGTTGCTTGAAGGCACATACAGCGGTCATGCAGTGTCTGGAAATGGGCTAAGGGATGTCATCCGCATACGCTTCACATGATAATCCCACATTTTTTAGCAGAGCAGAGTGAGTCAACCCACATACACCAGAGTACTGGGGAAAGCACGCCACCTTTCGCGGAGCTGCTCTCTACCAGCACACTGAGGAAAGTTTGGTCACCCACCTCCACAGTTAAATATCGTCTACTTAACATTTGGTCGAACCAGAGCGACTCGGGGGTGGCCCTGTCAAGGGCGTCCAAGGTAAACAGTCCACGATACAGTCCTCGCTCAATGACAGTAACCGACTACTGTCCTTGCTTGTTTACGTATCCATTCAGCATGCAATGAGCTTCGTCATTCATGTAAATTAAAAAAAAAAAAATTATTATCGTGGTTGTAGAACTTTAACATCTTCATGATCTCTATTCACGACAACGTCTATTATCATTTTCTGGAAATGTTTCTGTGGGTTAAATGTGGTTAGGAAAGTAATGGACATCTTTGTCGCAGAAACACCAACTTCCAACTAAGCTTCATAGATTTTTAGCCACATATCATTACACCATCACTGTTGTGTAATCTTCTTGAAGGCATATTATAAAATGCTGTTATCACCAAAACATGCAGAATCGTCTAGTACTTTCCGTTGGACCATCATGGATTTCTTAGCGCACTTCGCAAGATTTTCGAATTTAAATTTTCCTGAAATTGAATTTGGTATCATTTTAAAGGGGATGAACTCAAGTATGATAACACTGATTTTTTTTATTAATTTATTATGTAAAGTGTGTAAGATATGTGTAGACAGCCATTCCACACGAAAGCAATCCATTTGGACTGATTTTGGATCAGACTATTTCCGATTTGGATAAAACTATCCCAGCTCACCCATGTTTTTTCTTGTTAAATTTAAGTAATGAATTCCGACATGCCGATATGGTGTAATAATTACTCCCAAGAGATCTGTATTTAAGATATAATTTGAAATTTAATTAAAACCGTTAAACTGATTTTTTTTAAGTTGTCCATTATTATTGTAATAAAAATTTTCACAGCATGGCAACGGCTGCAAAACAAAATACATACAATCGAAAAAAATTAACTTTTCTTTTTCCAAACTTAGGATGCTTGTTAGGACTTTTGAATCAATTAACTTGTCAATGCCCCAATAAGGAAGTTCATCCCAGTACCAATTTCATTTGCATAACGAAACATTGCCCTTGGGTTTATGTTACTTACGAACACAAAACATTCTGAAAAAATATGCTAAAATTCACGAACAATGGGTTCAAAGGACTTCTGGTCAGAATAATTAATTTCAGTCAACACAATTAATTGCCACCAGATTTATCATATCTTTCGAAAGTAATTTGAAGAGCGGTGGAACGCATAGAAAATTGGAGTTTTTGTTTTATAAAATTGTACATTTGCGCACTTTACATCGTAATTAATTCAGATAGCTAAAAACTGGTACGTAATATCAGAGGCGTATCAAGGTTTAAATATTTAGGGGAGCGAGCATATTAAAAAAAGATGCCACCGCAGAAAACTAAATTTAATTTTTTGGTTTGAAAACAAAAACAAAAATAGACCTGCAACTTAAAGTTGTACAAACACATTTTATATTAAAGGAAAACATAGCAAGAATCTATTTTCTTTCAAAATAGAATTAATATAAATATGTATCATATGCATATGTACCTACATATGAATTATAAATAAATAAAGCAACTACAACAGCCTCCTTCGTCAAGGTTTCATCCTTGCAAAATTATCTATAAGCATGTTCAGTATTCAGAATTCTTTATGGTTGTCATGCCCTTGATATATGAAGGTATATAGTGGTAGGAAAGGCTGTTTGAGGCTGTTTCCTTTTTATATAGTAGATTCCGCAATTGGTAAAAATTTTATAGTTTCCTAAATTTTTTCAAATGCGTTAGGTTCACCTAAGTTTGTTTTAAATTTAATTAAATTTTACTTTAACTTAAGTAAACACGTAATTAGTTTTTTTAAGGAAAATGAGAAATATTGTAAAAGTTTACACATGACGCCATCTATAGCCAAAGGATAAACCTTTTCGCTACTACTATATAAATAATTCCATACACAAGGGATATACGTTCGTTCGTATATAGAAAAATATAGTAAAACCACATAAAAGTGACTGCAACTGTATTAATATTACAAGCAATTTCAATTATAAATGAGTACACATGTTGAATGTTGTCATATGAAACTATTTTAATCACTACGAAAGGTAGGTATCAATCCTTATAATTTTACTGGTGTCGAGAACTAACAACTATTTTTATAAATAGTGGTGGTTTACACAAAACTATTTTCTGCACATAACATACTATTTTCCAATTTATGGTAAAAATTTGCTATAGAGGCGCAATTGACATAATGTATTTATGCATAAATTTACACGTAAAAAATTAAAATCAAAATGCAAACCTGCTTACCATTTACCTTTCACAATAGTTTTTCTTTATTGGCTTATACTTTATACATACGCGCAGTTATGTTTTATATACCTACATTTTTATGTTTCTGAAAAGCAATTCTTTATTTTAACCAAACCCAATAATCAACAGAAATTGTTTCCATTTGCTGAATAGAAAATTTCTGACGGAAATGCACAAAATCGAAAATGTTGTAGTAAAATTAATTCCATGCCCAATTTTTGTTTTCGGAAATGTCGACCATACCATAAAGCCCATACAAATTAAGAGAAAAAATTTCCATAATACTTCCTAAGAAAAATGTGTAGTGGCCCAGAAAACCGAATCAATTTCGTTCTGGTCATAGTACTACTACTGCACTTCTGCATGTAACAGAGATTATTAGACAAAACGTAGAGGATAAGTGCGCTAGTATACTTTGTCTTCTTGACTTTACAAAAGCATTTGATTGTGTGGATCTATATACTATGTAGAAAGTTGACCGGAAGGCTTAAATTCTCCAGTTCAACTATTAAGCTCATTCATTCCTATCTTTCTGGAAGGTTTCAGGTAGTTAAATCCGATGGTCGGCTTTCTGGTAAAAAAGCCCTCTATTCAGGTGTTCCTCAGGGATCAATACTTGGCCCTTTACTTTTTTGTCTATATATAAATGACTTAGCTGAGGTTCCAAGATTCTGCGCTGTTAAATTGTACGCTGTATGTCCAGTTAATTTTACCAATGCGAATTAGTGAATTTAATGTAGCATTGACACATTTAGTAGTGACCTCTTAAAAATCTCGGAATGGGCCAAGAAAAACAAGCTAATGCTCAATCCTTGCAAGGCTCAAGCAATTATTATCTATAAAAATTATGTCAATAACTCGAGTTTTCCAGCATTGATCCTTGATGGTACGCCTGTGCCATATTCTGAATCGGTTCGAAATCTTGGAGTGATATTTGATGTTAAGCTTAGTTGGGGCAGACACGTAGATTCAATTGTGAGTAAGGTTTTCAATGGGTTGAGAGGCTTGTGGGTTCATTCTTCTTATACTCCCAAAGAGACACGTCTCCGTCTTGTTAAAGTCTTGCTTAGCCCAATTATTACCTACGCAGATGTTGTGTATACGAACCTCAGTAATACCTGTCGTGTTAAGCTCAATATAGCCTATAATTCATGCGCAAGATATATCTATGGACTACGACGCTTTGACCATGTCTCAGAATTTTCAAAGAGTATTTTTGGCTGCAGTTTTAATAATTATCTTAAATTCCGAATTGCAGTGATGATGTTTAGCATCATAAATAAGTTAAGTCCTAATTTCTTAGCTAATTGTATAAGATCTTTGTCTTCCAATCGTGTAAGTGGTCTTTTCATACCTTGGCATCGAACTAATTTTAGCACAAAATGCTTTTTCGTCTACGGCACGCAGGTATGGAATGCCGTGCCAATTGAGATTCGACGTCTGCGATCTGCCGACAATTTCAAGAGGATATTATTGGCCCATTTAATTAATATGTAGGTATAATTAGCCATATATACATGTAGAAAACCTCCCTTATTAACATAAGTGCTTTAGTATTTTGATTTTTGATTTATTTTCCCTGCTTTACTTTCTTAAATATTTCTCACCTTATAAAAAACTGTAATTTATCTCTTTTTATTTTTTTTCTCCTAGATTGTAGTTTTCTTTCTTTTCTCGTAATGTTTTGTTTTATCTAAATTATTTACCATTTTCACACTTGTTTAACTGGAATTTATTATTTGGATTTTGCGCATGTTAACGAGCTTTGTACTTACTTGTGCTCTATATTTTGAATAAATTATTATTATTAAATTATTATTATTGCAGCTTTTTTTTTTAAAGGTTCCTGGGCAAAATTTCTGAAGAAAAATGTTGAAGAAAATTCACAAGATAAAATTAATAAAATTATTTTAAATAAGGGCTGACTATGTGAGTCACACCTTTCCGATGTGCACTTCTTTTCCCTGAAGTGGATGCAATTTTTTTAGGAGAGGCAAACTAAGAACGGTCAAAATTTCATTGTACTGTTTGGTACTTTATCATTTTTGTTATTTCACACTAGTAGGTATTGCATATACTTCAAGATCGAACTCGATATCGAACAGAAAACAGGATTCTCGACTTATCAACCCGAGATTTTGTCTCGATAGCGAATTGCTTTAGATCCTAACACGAACCGAAATTGATGTTAAAACGAAGTTATGCGCACAATGTGTTTGTGTTAGTGGTCTTATATATCTCTTATATATTAAGAGAAGGGAGCTATTCTCGTATCGTGCGCGATTCGCACAGAGCGAGTTTTTATTGACATTTAATTAAAGCCGTGGAAATGGACATTTATTCCTTTTAAGTGGAAAATAAGTTAACATTATAATCTTAATCACTTCATCGCACCTTTAATTACATCACTTATCAGATATACTACACATTTTAGCACACGCCAATAAACAGATAAATTATTTTATTTTTGAACATTATAGCTGTATTCTTTTTTGTACTTCTTTCTAGAACTCTCATATACTGGACAAAACAAATTGTTCTGTCAATTGAAGCGAACTATTTGTACTGTTCACTTCAGCTATAAATATTCTATGAAAATGTATGAGGCGTTCTTTTGTGTATCTTTTGTTCTGCCCTGTTCTATGGAACACAGATTATGAGTAAGTGATAAGTCATTTGAATCTTACTCAGAGAAACGAAGGAATCTCGCAGTAAATTCGAAGCATAGACGCACATAGTCTCAATTCATTTTAATTCCGAAATCAGAGAAGTGGAGAAATCTCGGGCAAACAGCGGAATTGTCGTGCTGAGCTCTTTATTTTCCTTGCTCGTAACAGAATCAAACACTGACATATAATAAGAATGGACTGAGCCATCCTATCTAATTCCTATAGTCAAAAATGGCACAAATTTTGGTTAAAATCTATTTCTCTCTTTCAAGCTCAAAATGTACACTGAACTGTAACCAATTTTGAAAACAGTACGGCTGTATTAATTGGAATGCATTGGAATTGACATAAAAGTTCAGACAAATATATTGTTTTTATACGTCTATCTCTTACAAGCTCAAAGAAATTTGACAACAAATCTGCAGAGAAGCACATTTTTCAATAATATTACAAATGAATTTTTGGGTTAATCAAAACAAGTTTAACTTCCTAAATAATTTTAATTTAAAGCAATACTATTTTATAACATCTTTAGTGTTTCCAATCGACAAATAATAATAAATTATGAATCGGAGTGCAATTGTCCGAAATAAAGGGTTTTCACAGCCTGTTCAATATTTGTGCCATTTTTGAAGCAAGAACGCTCAGTCCATTCTTATTATATCTCAATGGAATCAAAGAAACAAAGGAATCTCGGGAGAAGTTCGATACTCTCAAATTCGAGATGACTTCGAGAAAGCAAGCTCTTCGCTAAAATGTTTGCAGGGCGTTCTGCGGTGAATACTGTTTAACTTATGGCGAAATAAATATGCGTTGTTTTTAGAATTATTCTTATAGAAGTATATTAGAAATAAACTGTTTCATATGAAAATCAGAGATTCAGTATATTTGTGCTTAAGTGAGCACACATGATTATGGTTACCTATTAGCCTACATTTCTAAAAACAAAAAAGTATTCGGAATACTCATTCATGGCGAACTATGTTAACCAACTTCTCAAATTGGGGTTAATATCAAATGTCGTGGGTGTGAAAGCGATGATTTGTAGTGGACTGATTCCAGCTTGATGGTCAATGGGACAAATCTATTCTCCGATTAAAATCATTTACTACATACAACAAGCCAGACACGTTGTACTTAAAAAAAAATTCAATTAAAAAAAGATTCAAACTTAAGAATAAATAAAGCGACCAATGATCGGTTGATCGGGTCTTGAAATTTCCGTTAGTGAGAAGGAATATTTGACTCCGCATTATTTTGTATAATAATCCTAAGCATATAAGCAGAGGAAATTGGCCTTCGAAATTGACCAGGCAAGCATTTTGATGTCAGAATATGTCAACCCCAAGAGCTAAGGTGTTTCTTGCTCCACCTTGATATGACAATCGTTATTAACCTTTTTACAAAACAATATTAAAATTAAGAAAGCTAGAGGGGATTAAAATGTTAATTCGAAAAAACGAAATGATTCTAAAGAAATTGTTAAGCAGTTTTATGAATTGGATATAACAATAAATAAGATAATTATTTTCGGAGGTTTCCAATAACCTTATTAGCAGTGCAAAGTAAGAGACCATCAGGAGGAGGAAGGAAAAAATATAGAACTTTTATTATAACAAATGTTTTCGTCCATGAAAGATATTTGCAAGGTTTTCTTTTGTTGTTTTTAATACAGACAAAAAATCAAGAAGCAATATTATCTACGAAAGCTTTTCATTCCTTACGCGATGTAAACAATCACAGAGTTTTTGAAATTGAAGAAAAAATTGCCTTAAGGTCATATTATGTCTGAAATACTCAAACAGACGCAATAGAAAACCAGAAGAAATATTGACACAAACAGAAGAAGAAATGTAGCGAAGCTTTCGGTAGCGGTATTCGAGGCTCTCTCCACACAAAATTCCATTATATACATAGTAAGTACGGATAATAATAATAAAAAAAATATATTATTTATCACAACACGAACTATATTATCAAAATACTTTTTAATATTATGTCTTTTTCGTTTCCAAACCGTTAAATTGAATTGAAAAACCAAGTTTATTGCGTCGATTCGATCCATTTGCATTCTTCGCTACTATAAGTATGTCAAAACTAGGTTGACAGTATAAAAGTTGATTAAAGAAATGGCTGTGTGTCTGCAGTTGCCTAATGAGTCATTTGCGTCTAATGAGTCATTACTCATTAGTCAAATATTTATTAGGAGCGCTGTGTGTCTGAGGTATTAATGTGTACCTGCTTCACGTGTGACCGTTTGTTTATTTCAATAGCGGGAGCCGGCACCAAAAATAAAAAAGCTTGCACAAACCCAAGGCGTAGAAGCTCTACACAAAATTTAAACAATCTACACAATTTGCAAAGGAAGACGAATAAATCGATGTTTTGTATTTCGATTATCATCATCATATATTCCCTCAGGTGATGTCTTCTAAGAGTGACAGTTGAAGTACTCCCATTTTGTGCATTCATTCCACTAAGAAAATGCAGCCATATTTTTTACGTACATATATGATGAATTTGCGAGAAAAGAGGTTGCAATGAACCACCACCACCACAATTTAACTCATTACACTTTATAAACCAATACAACCCTTTCTTTATTTTCTGAAAACTTTTTCGCATAAAGGTACAAGGCATGTTTCTCCTTTTGACCTGTGCTTTGGTATCATTGTGAAAAAACAGAATGGAATGGAAAATCTCATTTTGTGTGCTACTATTTCCACAAACGAAATTATTATACAACAAATTTCTACTCTCTATCAGTCAACCGTGGAGCAAATTGGGTTCGTAGCCATCATTAAAAATTTGTTTTAAAAGGATAGGTAAGGTTAGCATATTAAAGCCCACTTGGGTATTATGCATGAGTGTCTGCACCATCGTTAAAGACAGGTTTAAAAAACAAAATTAGTTTAAGTGTGGGCGTACAAGCACATTTGATGCACGAGGCTTTGAATTTTTTGCGCTGCTAATTTTCCTTATTATACACCAGAGATGAAAGAGCAGTCAAAGCAATTTATTAAGGCTGGTGGACGTGTAAAGTATGGATAATGATGAGCAGTATATAGACAATGGTCTGCCTGAGAATAACTGGTATCATACTTATAACAGTGTTAGATGCACTAGAAACCATGCTGAGTCTCCCATCACCGTGACTTGATTTAGGTAACGTTATAACACTAAAAGTTTTATAAAATGAGTAACCAAAATATTCTGGTTACCTTAATATAACTTCTTATATAACCCTTATATAACCCAAGGTGCTCTCGATTAATTTATTTTGGTCATAGCAGTGGTTGCGGTAATGTTTCGGTTACCTTTATAAACTTTGTTTGTTCTCAGACTGATTACTTTCAGTGATTGAAATGTTAGGGAAATTATTTTTCGTTACCTTTATAAAACAATAATATGCAAATATTTACGAAATCTATCTTGACATAGAATTTCGATTTTTTTTTGTGTTGTATTTTTATAATGTAAGGGTTTAATATTTTTACATTTGAGAAGTACAATTTTTCGGCATATATGTATGTGGTGAAATTCAGCTGCAATTGAAATTTTACTGTGAATATCATCATAGATACTTCCAAAAAATACAGACCGCTCCAAAAATAAGCAATATTTAATAATTGTAATTAAATATGAGAAAATTTAAGATTTTCACTTATGTGACATTAATTCGGAAAAATTACATAACATACTTTAGAAATGTTATGTACTTAAAAAGATGTATTTTCTTCATATAAAAATAAAACGGAAGCCATATATCTGCAATTTAAAAAATTGGCTTAACCGACATTTTCTTTTTTATCTGCAATGGACAGATGAAAAAATGGCGGCTTGTTTTTAAATGAACAAATTACCGTTATAAAACTTCTAGAAATATTATATAAACTAAAGGCACTACCATGCTTCGAAAATGGTCCTTATATACCCTTTAGTCATAATATATACCTTTTGGTAATGTTATATATCTTAATTATAGTCACAAAAAAACAGACAGTGTTCTTATATACCCTTTGGTTATATTATGTTATATAAATAAAAACAGTTTTATAATGGCTCCATTCGACACTAAAAATAATTTGTTTTTATAACGATCACCGTAGTTACTAAAGGGCCACCAAACAATTTTACGATATGTTATAGGGGGTATATGTATTACCGAAAGTTCCCAATTTTTATTAAAGTCACCTAAATTACTGAAAGTTGTCGAGTTATATAAGGGTAACCACGGATACCGCAATAAACACTTATTACCAATAAGTTTATAACGTGGTGATCAAAATAATTATAAAACTTTCTTATATACCTTCTAGTAATGGTTTTTCTAAGTTATATAGACCGGTGATTGAAACATTTCCATCACGAACTTATAAAACCTTTAGTAACTTACTTCCACGATAACCATTAGTAACGTAAAAAACTCTAATATAACTACATCACCAATTGGTAATATTATAAACCTCTTATATAACCACTGAAATTTTTATATAACTGAGTAACCATTATATACCCCTAATAAAACTACGCATCACCTTCAGTCACCAAAAATTGGAAAAATTGTTACTTGGGATGAGACACTTATCTATACCAGTTATATCTGCAAAAACTTCAGAATTTTCAAAAAACTTTCGGGCAGTATTGTCATCATTTGACTTCCCACTTCCGCCATTTGACTTCCCACTTCCGCCATTTCGCGGCTGATCTACTATCAAACTTAACTTAGCCTTAAACTGAGAATTTTTATATATTTTTTTCATTGCAAACTGCTCCTTTTCTTCGTTTGATCTAATTTGCCACTTTTTACTATCTAAACGATAAGAAACATGAATAAAAAGTGACGAGGAGATAGCCCAAACTAATATCTCTCTTTGTGCACTAGTTTGTTTAAGCATTTGTCTATATCGTTCATCTCCCTTGGTTTAGCCTCACATATATAACACTACGACGAGTTTATTTGACTAAGGGTACTGCACCTTTTGCCATCAACCATAGTTAATTAATTGTAAGGCATGTTTTATTGAGAAAGCTTTGTTGCTTATATTTATAATAGAAGGCACCAAGAAATTTATTTTCCCTTTAAAAAACATTTTCTCTTGGCTGGTTAAGTCTCTATTCTCTTTTTTGAACTGAAAGCCTATTGGCCTACAGTATCTAGTCGAAGATGGATGGAGATTTTTTCAAATTATTTTATTATCTGAAGGATCAACTAGGCGTATAGGCACATAGGATGTGACAAGAAAATTTCCATCTCGGGTTTTTGAATCAGTGAAAGATTGTTTGTACTCGTTGTGACCAGTACTGCCGTCGAAGCCCGCTTTTTGCTATCATACATAAGTTATTTAACGACGATTCAGACATATTTTCTATGACCTGTTTTTGCAACTCTACTATTCGCGAAGCTGTGTGATCTAAGAGACTTTGCAACTCTATTTCGGCAATACTTTTAGTCACTGTTATTTTTTCGGGATAACAATTTTTTTTTTGCATTAAGGATCTCCCTACATGATGGTAAAACTTTAGATGATAATTTAGAATTAATAAATTGTTTTACCAATAAATATTGGTGCTTAGTTAATTTTGCTTCAGTAAGCAGAGATAAAACTTCGTTTGTGCATATATCTATCGGTATTCGACTTATAAGAACTTTCACGGAATGACTGAGAAAAGGACTCGTCAATTTTGTCTAGCTCAACCAATCTTCGTTGTTTTGTATGTGAACTGAACTCAGTGAAACCTTTTCTAGGCCTTCCATGGTTATGAGTAGAAAGAAGTTGAGCCATTTCCAATCTCCAGCACCACTTCTTCTATTATACTTAACCAATCTGAATTTTTGGCTAAAAACTGTAATTTATTGCAGTCAGCATTTTTCTCTAAAGCACAAATTCTATGACACAGATATTCAACACGTGATTTTAAACTATCCAAGCTTACAGTTTCAACGTATTTGGGTTCCATGGCATCCACTATAATTTCAAAAACTTTTTTAGTTCTTGCAGTTTCACCACCACTTTTCGAGTGCCATATTTCATATACATAGATACATCCTTGAAAATATACAATGCACCGAAGTACCTGGAAAAACAAAATGTTTATGACGCTATTAACAAAAACACAACGTGTGCTGTCAATTTTTATCACACATATGCTACGCAGAGTCCTTGACGGCGCGCGTAGACCTTGAATCCTGACCACAAACGCAAATTCTAGCAGCTAATTCTTTTTCCCCTTACAAGTTAAGGACTGATTTCATACTAAAGTGGAAAAATTATCTCTACTTTTTTTGCGAACTTTAGTAAAAGTCTATGTGAAGTTACAGAAACGTAACAATTAAAAACGAAGATCGTAAAAATGCAAATATTCCAAATTCAATTAAAAAATTAAGTCTATAAATAACATAAAATTGACAAACATATCTTGATCTTGGAAATCCATTGCAAAACAACTTTCACTTGTCTCATTTTTCCAGGAACTGACGCGAAAAACAAAGGGGCTGTAATGACTCATGAATAACACGTGTTAGCGCTCGCTTAATCTTCTCATTTTCGATTACGAACAAGGAATGATGGGGTGTCGATACAGATAATAATTTTATACCTGTGTAAGAGACGGATATCGGTCTAATATAACTAGTCGTTAATTAGCAGAAATTTCGATGATTTTGTCGTATGAGATGGACCACTGTGCGTGTGTGATATGACTGGAGATTCGAGATTCTAGTGTGTGTATAGAATCTCTGATTAAAAAGTAGAAAATAAAATATATTAAAGATACTTTTAAAATAAATAATTTTCGTAAATAAATTGTACTAAAAAATCAAAAATAATACAACTCAGATTAAATGTTAAAAGTTTGGGTATGAGTTGCAGTTAGACAATTATAGTTATGGATAGGGCTGCCATATGTAAAATCATTAAACTAGGACAAAAAGTTCGAAAGCCCCGGACATTTTAGCTTGAAGCCCGGACATTGTTGCCAAATAATTTTCTGTTTTACTTACTAATGAAATAGGTTGAAATTGTAATGCATAGTGTCTATTTTTATTTATTTATTATAAAATTAGTCAGTTTACAAAAAACCGTAAAATAAAACGATGTGAATGAACTAAATTAAATCTCTCTTACATATAGGAACATAAATAAAGCTTCTAAAAATTAGAAATACAATTTTACATTTAGTCTGCCATAAGCTTTCAAAATAGCTTCATTTCTCGGGAAAGGTGAAGCTACATGGCGAGCGACTTCAACTTCAAGAGACCACTTTCTCGATCTCTGGACATCCAGAGACCCTTGCGTACACTTTGGAGATGCAAAAAAATTTCTAAAGATACCAAATTACTAGAAATTTTTTTGTTCCCCAGCTCCGGTCTCCCGTCGTGTGTTTCAAATTTATCGGGTTTCCATGCTCGGTCTATAGTCTTCGAAGTTTGCTCATTTTTCGTCTCTAGATTTCCGGAGACTATTGTGTGTTCTGCTGTTAAATTAACTGTGGAGTGAGTTTGGCAAGGTTTTTTGTTAATTTTTATTTAATTTATCATAGGGTGATTCCATCGAAAATCGAACAAAATTTACACCTTCCCAACGTTCTTCTTTTGCTGAAAGTTAAGTTTTTTTTTGTCGTGCGATGAATACTGCCTGAATTATACTAAATTTAAACTAACTTTGAAACCCTTAAAATTTTCCAATTTTTGGTATGTGAAGTTGCTACATATACCTGAAAGTTATATTAAAGAAATGATAACTTTGAATCCAAATACATATCACAGAGGCACGGTCTTTAAATTATTTCATAGAAAGTTATATAAAGAATGCCTTTTATAAGAAAAAGAAGTAAAAAAGCTAGTATTGGTATAAGACCAATTCTTATGATGCTGTAGATGAATACCCGTACGTATTTTCGTATGGTCACCTATCTGCACAAGTTTGATTTTTGAAGTGGTTTTTCGCATATTTCTAGAACGGTTCGTTGGAAAGTATAAATGATGATGACCAATTTCATAGGATTTCTTATTCTGAAGAACTTTTCAGTGCAATTAAAACGTCTAGGACTGATCGTTTTCACAGTATACGTACAAATCTTAAATTTTTATATGGCAACACCAAGAATCCGTTGCTCAATTTAGTCCATTTTTGAAATTATATTTACTATTTTTATGAAAACAGTATGTAAAAAATTTCAGTTCTCTACGTTGACGCGCCTGAGACGTGTGCAAATATACAGTAAAAAACGAAATTTATGTATGGCAACCCTAGGAAAGTGTTACCCGATTTGTCCCGTTTTCGAACTTAAATTTACTTTTTTTTTAAAGCCCGTGTGCAAATTTTCAGCTCTTTAAATATACGCGTTCCCAATCTATCTTTCGGACGGACTCGCGGACGGCCGGACAGACGAACAGACGGAAGTCTCAAGTTGGGATAGTAATGGCTTTAAAGAAGAGAAATTTTTTCGTCAATATTTTTGAAAAAAAAAAAAAAAAATCACACTTTGTTGTGTTGTCCTTTATCCCGTAAAATTTTTGCATAAATTTTTTTAAAGCTTTTTCACTTTCTTTCTAACAATGTACATAAAACAAACACAGGTACACAAGGCAAGTTACACAAGCAATTGTCGTACTGTTATTTTCGATACTGAGCTAAGACTGGCTGGGAACAGAAGAGAGAGCTTGAGTGAGAGTCGAGTAGGTCTGACTGTCGGCATTATCAACTACACAGAAAATTAAATTTTTATTTAATTGGTTTCCAAAATTCTAAAACCCGGACAGTATAGAAAACCCCGCCCGGACTCTCCCCGGACGCCCTCCAAACTAGGACAAATCCGGGGAAACCCGGTTGGATGGCAGCCCTAGTTATGGATGCCAAAACTTTTAAGATTTTATCTGTGCATTTTGCTCTAATCTTTGACTGTCGAAATATGTACACTTAAAATTCTGTCAAATTTCAAATTCCTACATTACGTCTTTTTTTTTATATGCATGCATAATGTGCGATTCGTATGCTGTATGCCACTCTTATGTAACATTGCTTATTAAAGAAAAGAAAAAAACGCAACTCACTACCCGATCTCCCCTAACAAAAGTGAACGAAATCTCAAATAACTTAGAAGCTAGAAAACTAAAATCGGATGGAGATATGCTCAATTCAACAGTGACATGTAACAGGCAATCTAAGTAAAGTCCCGATAATCCACCATACAATAGTTGGTAGCCTGCCTTATATGATAAGGGAATAAATATGAGGTAAACAAGAAACATACGAGTATTAACTTGAGTACAGAAGCTCGCATTCAATATAGCTCTAAGGCTATAATATATGTTATTAATTACGCAATTTATGACGAGGACTTACAGTATTCTATCTGGTAGGTAGTTCAGTAAAAAAGACGGCGTGGCTCCTTTAGTGAGGGAAACTCGAGAGGTGAATAAAAAACTGACTAACTAATGATGATCACAAGTGCAACATATTTTATTGTACATTTACACCGCTAACTTGAATTAGAATATCTCAATACGCGAAAAAAATATATAAAATGGAAGCAATAAAAAGAAAGATTTCTCTTTGCCACTCTCAAATCAATTTTTTTTTTCACTCAATTCCACTCTGTCAATATTACACTGACCACTTTCTAAGCGCGATATCTTTTATAAATACAGAAAATAGTATGGGACCAAAGATATAACTGAGCGGAACACTTATGAAGGTACGAACGAAGGAACAGTACTTGGCGTTAAAGATAAACCAGGCTGCCTCAACTGAAAAATTAAACTTGGCAATGAAACCAAGAATGACAGGCAAGACTTTGTTATATGTGGCTATTCTGATCAAATTCGTAATTCTAAGTGAAGTAGTTGTACAGCAGGGCTTAGGTCGAGACCCTGACTGGTGTGAATGAAATTGGCTATTTACCTAAAGGTAATTCCTTCTTTAAAACATCAGGATCAGATAAGCATTTAGAATATGAAATACCAACTGTTTTAAGATTTCTCTACATACATCCTTTTAGTTTGGCATATATCAATAATCCCCGATTAAAATGATGGTCTGAAGTAAAAAAATATCTCGGCGACATTATAACTCTATCTGCAAAATTTGTTGCATTATCATAATACAAAATCGCAAAATACCCGAAATCTTCTTCCTCTCTTAATATAAGGGCTGTAGTTAATAGGATACATTGCAATGGAGCCTGTGTTTTACAACAAAAACGACAATGTACGTTTTATCGTGTGTACAAAAATTGACACCAGAATTAATTAAGGGACGTGATGGTTGATTCCGTGATTAATGGGAAATACATGATGGAAGAATGAAATTTTTTTCTGCTATAGCCTTATACGTTAGACCAACTGTCTCCATAGTGACTCAATTCGAAATTCAGTGATTTCAAGGAAGCGATGTGACAGACAGACTAAGAAGGAAAATTAATTTATTTGAAATGCCATTGACAGTTCCTCACTGTGAGCAAAGATCATGGTAGAGTTTAATAACTTAATTAAATGCTATCAAGAAAATTTGCGAAGGCAAATTTGTTTTTTGTTGGAAGAGGTCAAAAATAGAAGAAAAGCTTTGATTCTTCAAAACTCGGAAATTTCATAATTAGCTGATGGCTGTTACTGATGATTTTGCATTTCATAACTAGAGAAAGAAGATATGACTCGTCAAGAAAGATTCAAATCTTCACGTTTTCAGCTCACGAACAGAATTTTATTTCTTAATACTCGAAAGGGATTAAAAATTCTTAGTATTATCTATAGAAATTACACTCACAAGCGAGTTACATGTTTTCTGTTTGTGTGGCAATGGATAATTGAAACACACATCAATATATAAAAACTAGTTAACTTTATTATAATTTCTTGATCGTTTCAGAGTATATGGAGTGATGGCGGCTATGGCTTTTTTAGAACTCAAGGCGATCTACTGATTGGGTCTTTTATGACTAAAAGTTACGTTGAGTATTTTGACTCGTTTATTTGCCTGTCTGATTGTGGTGAATTATTAGGCGGGGGATACTCAAAATTTAGATTGTGCTAGATTTTGACAATATTAATGTTATGTTTTATAACAATATTAAAGTTAGTATTAAATTTTTGGTGATGATGCACTTCCCCTCTGAACAAAAATTATTTACATATTTCGTATACATAATCTGGCTTTGTTTTATAAAATAAAATAAAAAAATTAATAATTCAAACTTTTGCATCAATTTCTTTTTATGTAATGTTGGAATAAGCTCAGAATTCTGTTCAAAACGGTATGATTTGAAAAATTTAAAAGAAAAAAAAACGATTAAAATAAAAGTAGTAGAATTTCAGTATGATATTAAAATAATGATAATCATAATCTAGATTTTAGATATTAAATGTTACTTTTCGATTTGAAAGCGACCTTGTTACTCGACTGAACGAAACATCCGAGTACAAAACAAAGGCTGGTTTTAACCTGTATAAGTTTATCTTCTCTTCTTTTCCATTTTTGTCATTTTTTGCAACCACTTTATGAGGTCCAGTGTATGGTGTACTTAAAGAATTTCTAGTTACGGCTTCGCGCACGAAAACATGTGAACAAGTTTTTATTTCTTGGGGTACAAAAATCTTTGTTTGTTTTCTAGTTCTTAAAGTACAAGGTTTGATTTTTTGTATAGTCTCTCTAATTTGATTCGCTAAAGTGGTTGTGACTTGCTTCATTGGCTCCTGTTCAACAGTTAATTCTCCTGGTAAACGCAAGGTTTGACCATATAGCAGTTCTGTGGGTGATAAACCCAAATATTCCATAACAGCAGAGCGTATTCCTAAGAGTATTCAGGGAAGATTTTTCCGCCATATCTTGGGCTCATCTAAGGCTCTAATATCAACTTTTAGTTGTCGATGAAATCGTTCGATGGAACCATTGGACTGAGGATGATAGGTTGAGGTCTTGATTCTATGGATGCCAAAAATGTTGGATAGCTCTCTGAATAGTGTGGACTAAAACTGTGTTCCTTGGTCTGTTGTGATGGTTTTTGGAACACCGTAGCGAGAGATCCAGTTGTTCAGAAAAGATTGAGCAATATTATTGGCAAGTATATTTTTTATATGAATTACTTCAGGCCAGTGTGAAAATCTATCCTTCAAAGTGATAAGGTATGTGTAACCTTGAGATGGAGGAAGTGGTCCAACTATGTCCATGTGGACATGTTCAAATCTTCTACCTGGCACGGCGAATTTTCCATGCGGGGTAAAGGTATGCCTGGTGATTTTGGACTTCTGGCAGGAGATGGATGTTTTGGCCCAACGATTCATATCTTGATTCATCTTTGGGCAAAAATATTTGGAAGTTATTAATATTCTTGTCGACCTTATGCTGGGGTGCGAGAGGTTATGCATGGCGTCAAAGACTGTACGTCTTAAGTTTTCAGTTATGTAAGGACGGTTTGTTCCAGTAGATGTCTCACACCATAAGTCTACTTCTACTTTTTTAAAGAAAAAGAGTATTTTCTCTTATTTTCCTTTAGGTCAGAAAATATACTAAGTAATTCTTCGTCACAGTTTTGTGTTTTGGATAGACTTCGCGGGCAAAGCTTCTTTGTAGAATCGATAAGATCCACGCAAGCTATTGATAGTGCCTGACACGATATTGAGAGAGCCTTTTACATATTGGACATCGTTTGTGAATTGCGATATGTAGTTAAATGATTGGCTTGTCGCGGTGATTTTTCTGATTTCCCGAATAGAGCTGTGTTCAATGGCTTATGGTCAGTGAAAACGGTAAACTCTCTTCCGTCTAGAGAGTGTCTAAAAGGTTTAATTGCATAGTACACTGCTAAGAGTTCTCGGTCGAAAGTCGAGTATTTCTTTTCTGCGGATTGTAATCTTTTTGAGAAAAAACCGAGAGGCTGCAATTGCCCTGCATCGAGCTGTAGTAAAACCGCGCCTACGGTATCATTAGATGCATCTGTCCAGAGACTGAGATTTGTTTTGGGGTCTGGGTGAATGAGAAGTGTTTGTTTTCGCAAGTTTTTTTCGAAAACTTCTTCGTGTCTGTCAGACCAGTTGAATTCACGTTTAGTTTTCCTCCTTGAATTAGAATTTCGAAGTAGATCATAAAGCGGAAAAGCAGTATGTGCAAGGTGTGGCAAGAATGGATGATAAAAGTTTGCAATTCCAAGAAAGCGTTGAAGGCCTTTGATGGTTGTAGGAACTGGAAAATTTTTGATAGTTTGTATTCGATCTTCTGAAGGGTAAATACCACTACTAGATATTTTGTGCCCTAAAAAATCGATGGATGTAACGCCTAAGATGCATTTATTTGGATTGAAGTGATGCCATACTCCTCTAATCGGGTAAAAAGAAGACGAAGATGCAGTTTGTGCTCTTTTGCTGAGTAGCTACCGATGAGTATATCATCAACGTAAGTAAAATCTAAATCTAAATCAATAAGAACTTCATTTATGAATCGTTGGAAAGTTTCTGCTGCGCTTTTGAGTCCGAAAGGCATTCGTAGAAACTCAAAAAGTCCGAAAGGTGTTATTACGGCGGTTTTAAAAATGTCTTCCGCTGCAACTGGGATTTGATTGTATGCCCTTACTAGATCTATTTTTGAATAATTTTATGCTATGCTATTAGTTGCGTTCGAAACTTCGTGTTTAATAATCAAAATGCCAGGTAGAATTAGTGCGTAAGTGCTTGGTTTCAATATGGGTCGGTATACAGTATTCAATTATGAAAAATATTTTCATATGATTGTGCAAATGATATTGTAACATGTTTAGAGTGTGAAAAAAAACTTTTTAAGGGAAGTTAACGTCAGAAGTAAGACAATCAAGCTGTTCAAAAGTGGGAAGAAAAAGCCAAATTGCAATAAATATGGAACAAAACGATTTTTTTTATTTTGTATTGGTCTACGGTGAAAAATATATGTACCTTTCCGAACTTTCGATGACGAAAAATATTTCAAAAAATTTATTTCGCCTTATAAAGAACAATTTAAAATTAACTTATATTCTAAAAATGGTCTAGTGAGAGTGAGTGAAACTGCTCCTAAAATAAAAGAAATTATAGCAAAGACTGTTGAGAAAAAATAATGTGTTTAAAAATAGAATTGATAGATGAATCCTTGGGATTAATATCCAATATATAAACGACTTTAAAATATGCATCAATACAATTGGTATGATCGAAATAAAAAAAAACGACATACAGCACATTTTCTTAAAGAGCACATCTTAATTTGTCTAACAATAAAACAATTTAATATTGAAATTGATCAGGTCTACTCCAATACAATTGATAATAAAGCCAATGTTTTAAAGACATCTAGATTATTGAGAGAAATTCAAGAAGAATTCAAAATCCAATAAATTCAATTCATTTAAGCACTGATGACATTAATTCGCTTGAAAATAGTGATGACGAATATGAAGAAATTCATATGCGGCTTACATCTTTTCTAGCTGTAGTAAGATGCTAAATTCACAACTGAACATGTATAAAAGAAAACTTGGAAAACAATTAGATTGAACTAAACGTTGAGATAGATTGGCTTTTCATGGAAGACTTCATTGATGGTTTCATGCCATTTGCCGAATGTACCAAAAAATTTCAATCCGACAGAAAGTCGTTGTGGATTTACGTGAAGTGAATAAATCCAATATTCAGAGCTCCTCAACCCCGTGGTACCAAGTAAGCCAATATTGGGCTATCAATTTGGTATGGCTTTCGTAAAGCATGATCAACAGACTAGGAATACTCCCAGTGATTATCACCATGCAAGATATCCTTTTGTAACGGGACAGATGGTAGCTCCATTCGGGCCTAGATCTTATTTGCAACGACTAAAAGAATTGTACTTGGCCTATACAGGTAATACAACCCTTATGGGCGCTGTCAGGGTGGACCACGTGAAGGTTAAGATATGTCCGTATTCAAGTTTGGATAGGCTTCGAGAGTCATTATTTGGATCTTATAGCTGACCATGCATACTAACCACATATGCACCCAACATACATACTTGATTTCCGTTATTCATCAACTTATTCATTAACTAAAACATTCTTTCGCCCCCTGTGCAAGGGGCTATGTCTGCCTTTCTCTTCTCTCTCTATCTCTCTCTCTCTTTCTCTCTCTCTCTCTCTCTCTCTCTCTCTATCTCTGAGATTTTAATATTCTGACTATCATGAGCACTTAAATTCTCTGCATAGTAACCTCTCTGGTATTAAAGCCCTACTACAATACCCACAGAGCCAAAAATTTCAATTTTTATTTCACTAAGGTATAGTTATCTCGCCGTGAGAAGTACCAATTCGTGCATATGGTAATCTTTCACCCATACTATTTTATGTACGTACTCTCGTGGGAGATGCCAAAGCGATCTACAGCGAAACTACACAACAAAGCAACAAATTTCTTCCATCAAGTATGCATGCTTTCCTCTTATACAGCTTTCACCTTGTTCAGCATTGCGCTTCACAGACTACCCCCCCCCCCCCCTCAATCAGACAGTAAATTATAGGCTTTGCTACGAACTTATGGTAGAGGAGATTACCAGGACCAATGCTTTTGATCCGCTGCTGTAAGAAAGAAGCCACGTTCATTAAATACCACTACTATGGGACCGTTTCATAGGTTTAGAGGACAAACTAAATTCACTGATAGAAACATGGAGAACAACGTCAATAGAAACTGATGCAAGCATGACAGAAAACTTAGAAACTTTTGCGTAAAATGTATCACATTATTGGAAAAACTTCCACTACAAAGATCCAGATTTCGCAAATTTAATAAATGTTTCGATAGCTGTACTGTCAACACAAGTGTCAGTTGAACGAGCATTCAGTGAACTTTCAACAATATTAACGCAATCAATATCAAGTTTAGGTAATGAAACAATAAAATATATTTTAATAATTAAATGAAACAGTAACCTTTTAGAGAAAGTAAAAATTGATCAAAACTAAATAATTTTATTTTAATACAAAAGTAACAAATTTAATAATGTGTATGTATGTAATAGAAATTTGGAAGAAAATTATGATTTGTGTAATAAAACTTTGTTCAATTCCAAATTATTTATTCAACTCGAGAATCATTCATTCACGAGCGACTTTTTTTAGTTTTTGGCTCACGTACAATTTAAATTGGTCATAAGTGAATGAAATGCAACTGACGAGTTGACAAATAAAACTCACGAAAGAATCAGAAATAGAAAGCTTCTGCGATCGATACATTTGCGAGTGAGCGAAATTTTTCGACTCTTTTTACTCTGTAATAATAACTAATAAGGAAGTGGGATATCGAGCGAATACAGTGTACGCGAATAAGCCACTTACTGACAGTCGAATTGAACTTGATTGAATTTGTTTTAACGTTTCCGAAAGGAATTATTTCGAGTTCCGGGAGTTTAGTGAAAATTTGTAAAATTTAATGATTTTAATAAAAATATTATATATTTGAAATTCTGTTGTTTCGAAAGTTTGAATTGTATAGTTTTATTGAATGCAGCAGTGTTTTGTGAAATTAAAACAGTTACGCTATTAATTTAACTTGATGAATTGTGCGGTACAATGTTGCATAAACAATCGCCGAAAGTCTGGCGGAAAGTAGTTATTTAGGCAAGTGAATATATTTAAAAATATAGATCATCTTGTTTTATAGTTATTTAAGTCTTTCAGTTAGCTAGACTACATATTTTCTGCTGCAAGATTTTTAATGATAATTTTTAGGTAGTACGAGTACTATAACTTAACAAATAGGAGTACATGCGACGAGGAATACAACACCTAATCACGTGTAATCATCATATCTCCCACATATCAACATTTAAACCGAATCGTCTCCAAGCCACCTGTGGGAATTGCAGCGATTGCAGTTTTAGCATCATGCCTCATGCTTGCATGCCAGCCGTGGGAAACATCTTAGATTCAGCTTCAACTTGGCGCTTTACTTTCAGATTATTTTCTAAGTTCAGTTCTCGTTTATATTTCATAGAATAAAGATCCACTAATAATTTAAAGTTGTTCTATTTATTTTTTTTTGAGAAACGGATAAGTGAAATTATTAACTGGCGCCCGAGCAGGGACCGGTGTAGCGGTAAAAGTGAAAAATAATTATCCCTATAGCAGGACAACCACGCCTCAAGGAAAATAGGAGACAAGGATTATCACGCCTAAAAACAGGATACACAGGACAACCACGCCTGTAATAATTCAATTAAAGACACCATCCGCAGCATCGGTCATCATCAGAAAGGATGCGAACCCCGCACCTAATTTTCATATTGTGAGTTAAGTTATACATATTAGAAAGTTCCTCATTCTTAACTGGTGATTTGTTTTATATCATTTACACATTGAACGAGTGAAATGTTCCATTAAAATAAAATTTTACTTTCTCTTATTTTTTCCAAATTATCGAATTAAAGTGAAATAAAAGAGTATTATAAGAGAGAAATATTATTTTTTAAAAAAAAGAAATTTTTAGAAATATTTTCTTTTTCAACACACCTTAAAGTGAAGTAAAAGAGTATTATAGAAAAAATTTGTGTTTTAAAAAGGAAAAAAATTTCTGTTGAAATATTTTCTTTTGTGTCATTTTAAATAAATCAAACAGTACAAATTGAGCTCAGAATTTTTAAATCACTGAGTAGTACTTCAAGGAAAGAAAAAATAAAGATTTAAAGTCAACTTCATCAGAAGGTTGAATTATTTACTGGAAATCCAGAATAATAAAAAAAGGTATGAAAACAGGAATATTATTTCAAAATATATTTAGATAGAATTTAATCATCTTATAGAATTTAAGAGTGATCAGTGAATATATAAAAAATATATATATAAATAAATAAGTGTTTACAGAGTTCTGATATATAAAAAAAAAAAAAAAAAAAAAAAAAAAAATCACGAGCGTTAATTAAATATTTTTTGAGGAAAAATAAACAAATTTTTTCCAGAATTTTGAAAAATTTTAAAAGTGTTCATAAAAACAAAATCAATTAATTTTCAAAGAAGTTTTCTGCATTCTGCATTTTTTTCCTACTAGTGTTCATAAAACATAAAATGGCAAATCCTAATCTTAAATCGCCTAATTTAAATGCGACACCTGTAAATTCCAGTCCACCAACTCCTAAACCCAACGAAACTACAAATCCAGCTCCGCAAGCTGTTATTACTGAGATTCAATTAGCAGAGTTGGTAAATAGCTTAGTGATAAATGTTCTTAGAAGAGAAGGTAGAACTATTCTTCAGTCCCTTCTTAATCCGACAGCGGACATTGATAACGACGTCGACCAGCGAATTGACGCTGGAAACGAGGGTAATTTATCAGAAATGGATAAAATTCCCGATGTCGTGAAAAGCCTTCGAGAATTTTCAGGTCAACCTGGAGAGTTCTCCTCTTGGAAAAAAAGCGTAGAGCGAATTCTCACAATTTATGCACATTTAAAAGGAACCGCGAAATATTACGGTATCCTAAACGTGATTCGAAATAAAATTACGGGTCAAGCAGATGTAGCTCTCGAGTCCTACAATACTCCACTAAATTGGGAGAAGATTTCAAAATGCCTCACTTTACACTATGCAGACAAAAGAGACCTAGGAACGCTGGAGTATCAGATGACGACTCTGGTACAAGGAAACCAGACAATTCCTGAATTCTACCAAACAGTCTATCGGCATCTGTCACTAATATTAAACAAACTTAGTAGCATGGAGATGAGCAATGAGTCCTTGACAAATATGACTCAAGCTTATCGGGACAAAGCTTTGGATACCTTTGTTAGAGGTCTTAAAGGTGATCTACCAAGACTCCTCAGCATGAGAGAACCATCAGATCTACCCCAAGCATTACATTTATGTCTTAAACTCGAAAATGTAAACTTCCGGGTTCAACATGCCCATCATACTACAAATAGACCTCAACATAGACCCATACCGCCTACTCCTCCAAGGAGAAGTAATTACCGAGAAGACAATAATTATCAATTTTACCCCGAACTTGTCCATAATCCTCAGAAGATACAAAAATCTAATTTTCATTGGCAACAGCAGCCACGCTATTATTCCCGGCAAACACCACTGCCGCCGCAACCATCGCCTAGACCCGAGCCTATGGATGTGGATCATTCATTACGTTCTCGAGCAGCGAACTATCAAAATTATCCAAACAGGAATCGCCAATTCATTAACAAGCGACCACCCTCTCAACAAGTTCATCCTTCATATAAACAGCAAAGAATAAATCACATAGAACAGGAGGACCCGAATGAAGTTGCGATTACCAATCAGCAAACAACCGAAGAAAACGAATATGAACAAGACATAAAAACTGAAGATTTGAACTACGATCAAAGCCTAAATAATTACATCAGTTCTGACAGCTCTATCTTTGATCCACCCGAACGACTAGATGATATCTATTTTTTAGATTAAAGCGCTCTTCGCTTCCCTATTTTGAATACACAGCGAAGAGCGGAAAGGTTCTGAAACTCTTAATAGATACAGGATCAAACAAAAACTACATTCAACCTCATTGTGTCCGACATCCCATTCCGAATAAAAAACGATTTTTCGCTACCTCAGTCGGAGGCAATATCGAAATTACGCATCATATAATAGTAAATCTTTTTGGACCAGAAACGGCAAACTTAAACTTTTTTATTCTTCCCAGTCTTATTTCATTCGACGGAATAATTGGCAATGACAGTCTTAAGGAACTTAATGCTGTTATCCACACAAACCAAGATTTCATGATTATCAAACCAAACATTCACGTAAAACTCAAACAGCACATATCTGATTCTATTAATTCAATTGATATTCGAACTTCCCACATGAATCAGGAACAGATCGCTAAGCTTAATCACATAATTAAACAAAATCCCAGTCTGTTCTCTGAGCCTGATGAAAAATTAACGTACACCACTACTGTTAAAGGCGAAATCCGAACAACCTCAACTGACCCAGTCTATTCAAAATCGTACCCTTATCCCATGTCATTAAAAGATGAAGTCGAAACCCAAGTAAAAAATCTACTTGAAGACGGTATCATACGACCATCAAGATCGCCATACAACTCACCAGTTTGGGTCGTCCCAAAAAAACTGGATGCATCTGGCGAGAAAAAATACAGAATGGTCATCGATTACCGCAAACTAAACACAGTCACTATACCGGATAAATATCCAATCCCAGAAATTAACGAAGTGTTGGCAAACCTAGGGAAAAACAACTTCTTCACAATAGTAGACTTAAAAAGTGGTTTCCATCAGATACTACTCAAAGAATCTGATACTGAGAAAACCGCCTTCTCTATCAATAATGGAAAGTATGAGTTCACTCGTCTACCCTTTGGGCTGAAAAATGCCCCTGCTATTTTTCAAAGAGCCTTAGACGATATTCTGCGGGAACACATAGGCAAAATATGCTATGTTTACATCGATGATATTATTATATTCGGGAAAAACGAATCAGAACATTTTGAAAACCTAGCAAAGGTATTTAACACTTTAGAAACAGCAAATATAAAGATTCAATTAGACAAATGCGAATTTCTCCAGGAACAAGTCGAATTCCTTGGGTTCGTAGTGTCGAGACAGGGTATTAAAACCAACCATAAGAAAGTGGAGGCAATAACCAATTTGCCACCGCCTAAAACACTAAAAGATTTGAGATCATTTCTCGGTATGTCAGGCTATTATCGTCGTTTCATAAGAGATTATGCAAAACTAGCAAAACCCCTGACATCCCTTTTAAGAGGGGAAGATGGACATGTGTCCAAAAATCTCTCGAAAAATAAAGTTATTCACCTCGGCGTAGAAGCCATGGAAGCATTCAACAAAATCAAATTATCACTAACATCAGAAGAAATTATTCTACACCACCCAGACTTCGAAAAAGAATTTGAGCTCGCAACTGATGCATCAGACCACGCGTTGGGAGCGGTGCTATCTCAAAACAATCGACCAATAACATTTCTGTCGAGAACGCTAAGTAAAACTGAAGAGAACTATGCCACCAACGAGAAGGAAATGCTGGCAATTATTTGGTCCTTAAACTCTTTAAGAAACTACCTCTATGGAGCAAGAAAGGTAAAAATCTATACGGATCATCAGCCTCTTACGTACGCTCTTAGTAACAAAAACACTAATTGTAAGATGAAACGATGGAAAGCTATCCTCGAAGAGTACAATTACAAACTCGAGCACACACCTGGCAAAGCGAATGTGGTAGCCGATGCGCTATCAAGACCACCCTTAGAAACGCATCTAAACCCACTGACCACAACACAACACAGTGATGAGAGTTCATCACATAATCTCATTCCAACAGTAGAGTGTCCCATAAACGTCTTCCGCAATCAAATCATCCTACAAATAGGTCAAGAAACAAGTTACCAGCTAAAATCCCCATTTCCAAATTATCTCCGTCACATCATCATTCAACCTCAATTTACCACAACAGAAATTATTAATTTATTCAAAAGATACCTTAATGCACGTACTATAAATGGGTTAAAAGCGGACGAGTCTATAATGGGTAAAGTACAAGAGATTTACCCAATACACTTTCGAAATTACAAAATTAGATTTACCCAAACTATTGTACAAGACATAGTAAATGAAACGGAACAAGAAGAAACAATTCTGAGAGTTCATCAAAGAGCTCATCGTAATGCCGAAGAAAATAGAATTCAATTATTGGAAAAACATTACTTCCCACGAATGAGTTCTAAAATAAAATATCTGGTTAAACGCTGCAATACTTGCAAAGAAAACAAGTATGATAGACATCCAAACAATCAACATATAAATCCCACACCTATTCCAAATTACCCCGGTCACATTGTTCACATTGATATCTATTCTACTGAAAGAAACCTTGTTCTTACTGCCCTTGATAAATTTACGAAATTTGCACGTACAAAAATAATCAAATCCAGGTCAATAGAGGATATAAAACGTCCTCTACGAGATATATTATTCTTTTTCTGTGTTCCTGAACACGTCATAATTGATAACGAGAAGGCACTGAACTCTGCCACGATAACTTCCATGATGGAAGATGGATTAAATATAAAAATTTTCAGAACACCATCTTATAAGAGTGAAATCAACGGTCAAGTTGAACGTTTCCACTCAACTCTCTCTGAAATAATGCGATGCTTGAAGAGCGACGGCGTTGAACGCTCATTTGAAGAGCTTTTGGAACGATCGGTCAATGAGTACAATTTTACCGTCCATTCTACAACTGGAAAAAAACCAGTTGAACTTTTTTATGGACGAGACCCTAGAGTCGGCCCAGAAGATTTCGAGCTATCCCGCTCAAACAACATCAGCAAACTCAGACAAAAACAGCAAAAAGACATTAAATATCACAATGAAAAAAGAAAGCCTGTAAAAAACTATGAGATTGGAGAATCAATTTTCGTAAAGCATAATAGGAGAATAGGATCAAAGCTAACCGTTAGGTACATCAAAGAAATTGTGAAAGAAAATCGCAACACAACTGTTCTCACAGAATCAGGAAAAGTCATACACAAAACTCACATAAGAAACTGAAATTTCTCATTTCAGACATGTCATCTACTCTATCAGAGGAGAAGTCCAAATCTTGGACCATTCTAATTCGCAAGTCATAGCCCTAAACGTGGGAACTGCAAGGATCCAGGAAGGTCATTTTAAACTAATCCACATAATCGAGTTAAATATTTACGAAACATTTATATCCGAAATCTCTTCACTTCTAGAGAACCAAATTCCTAAAAATTATACCCTCTTCCCTTATCTTTCCCACGAGATATCGCAAATACAGAATTTATTAAACAATTTAAAGCCACATAAGGCAAAAAGATCATTAGATTTTATTGGCTCAGCGTGGAAATGGATAGCTGGAAATCCTGACCATGACGATTTTGTAATGATAGAGAATAAAATAAATAATGTCTTGTCAAATAATAATAAACAAGTTATTATCAATGAATTGTATAACGAAAGAATAAATAACATTACGAATATTACAAATCAAATAATAAAGTTAATAAAAAATGACCACTCATTAAATGATCATTTAGTACTAAGTATTCAGTATAAATTAAAATTAATAAAGGAAGAATTAACTAATATTGCTTACGCCATCCATTGGGCCAAAGTTGGAATTGTAAACTCAATAATACTATCTAAAGAAGAAATTAAGTTAGCTACAGATATTTTAGATAAGGAGAACTTACCATATGCTACGCCAGAAGAAGCGTTAGACTTTGCTATTGTTAAAGTAATTACAAACTCCGTTTCATTATTTTACGTAATAAATATTCCAATAACAAGTAAAGTAACATTTGAAAAATTATTAGTCAAACCAGTTAAGAGGAATAATGTAATTAATGATATAACTTACAAAAATATCCTGAAAAACAAAAATAGTATTTTTGCCATAACAGAAGATTGTAAAAGTTTAGGTTATTTGTCAATTTGTAAACAGGATAATATTATAGACATTAGTAATACTACGTGTATTCCCCATCTCCTAAAAAGTACAAGCGCAACCTGCAACAAAATCAATAATCAACATGTAACATCAATAGAAGAAATTTCTGAAGGTATTCTGCTGCTCAACCAATTTAGCGGTGCCATAAGAATCGACGATTCAGTACACAATCTTAACGGAACTTTCCTCATCAAATTCCACAATTCGACGATCAGTATTAACGGAAGAACTTTTATCTCCAAAGAAAAGCCAACCCTTCATGTCTTACCTGCCATCTTGCAAATCAGTTCAGAAGAAAGTCAATATCGAGAATTATTATCACTTGAAATGATGAAAGACCTACATATAAACAATACCAACAAAATAGAACTTTTGGAAACCGAGAAGATTCTTCATCAATGGACCAGTTACGGACTGCTTACCTCAATAGCCATCATATTAGCAATTTTGGTAATATTTTTCATAAAAAATAAAAAACAAACGGAAATCCACATCAATACAAGTAAGGAAATCGCTCCAAAGTTCACTAACCTAGAAGAAAGCAAAGATATTCATCCAGCTTTAACCACACCAGCAGTTTTTGATCTTGCCCAACATTATTCTATAAGCCGGCCAAAGTTCTACGAGATTTAACGTATGAGGACATCCGCATCTAAGAGGGGAAGACTTAACAAATAGGAGTACATGCGACGAGGAATACAACACCTAATCACGTGTAATCATCATATCTCCCACATATCAACATTTAAACCGAATCGTCTCCAAGCCACCTGTGGGAATTGCAGCGATTGCAGTTTTAGCATCATGCCTCATGCTTGCATGCCAGCCGTGGGAAACATCTTAGATTCAGCTTCAACTTGGCGCTTTACTTTCAGATTATTTTCTAAGTTCAGTTCTCGTTTATATTTCATAGAATAAAGATCCACTAATAATTTAAAGTTGTTCTATTTATTTTTTTTTGAGAAACGGATAAGTGAAATTATTAACTTATATATCAGTGATGTGCGTCTACGCGTGTAATGTAATAATCGACATATTCGTGTAAAGCATATGTAGAGTATGTAGATTATGTAAATTATGTAGATTATGTATACAATGTAGATTATTACGTAACAAGTCATCTTTTTCCTGCTGCACTGCACTTCCTTACAGATACATATTCTTGCTTCATACAAAGCTCTGCAAACGGCAGCTAATAACTACTGATTTCAACAGAAACAAACGATTGCAAGTGTTCTTAATAAATTTCCTAGAATTTAATATATGTATAAGAAACAAATTCTGATGAGGTAAATTAATCGAAACCGCACCCCAATATTTGTGTTGAGGTCAACGTTTCTAGTGTGAGAGCACAGTGCAGGTATGACCATCTAACAGATTCATGAAGGAGCAGTCAAGGTATTTTAATGAGAGTGCAAATTTGTTGGAATTTCTACACGATACCATTGATTTAGCACTCACTTGTTACTTGTTTCGTTTTGTGCTTGCATTCCCTTTCAGATAGTACTATGAGGGGCTTTCGACTTCACTTATGTACACACATTTTACGATACCCCCACTCTTTTTCATTTATATATTGTATTCTAAGGAAATTTTGTTTGTACATGATACCATTGTTTCTAGTTATAGCTCTGTGTTCGTGTGCTGTTATTTTCCCTTTTCAATAATCTAAAGAGTAATTAGACGTGCGTGGTTAATTTCGCGTTCTTAATAAGATTAAATTCAGTAAAAATGGGTGGTGCTGATCGTCCAAAAAGCCAATGCGCAAGTGAACTTAAAAAATTTGTCGTGGCAGGAACAATAAAGCAGAAGCAGTTTGTTTGATATGCAAAAGGACGCTCAAAAATACAGCAGTCGATATTGTGATATTGTTATTTCTTCGGATGAAAATGACACTTTAATGCTCACTAATAATGTAGCTTTTAATGAAAGCAACCAAATTTTGGTACAAAACGTGGAATTTGATTCGTCAGGATATGAAATTTATCGAGAAAATAGTGTAAGTTTAGTAATTTTTTAAAAGTTTTTTGGAAAGACTACTTCAAATTCACATATATTTTAGATCCTTGAAAATGTAATGGACATTAACACATCTAGAGAAAGCTCCACATCTACGCATCAAAATTTAGAAATATCATCTTCATCATTGCGCGGTGATTTACATTTTAAGACTCCGGATCCAATACCTCAAAGCTTCGTGGTAGCATCTACAAGCAGTGCTGACATAAATTCGTCTGAGGATAGAGAAGCAAGAGGAGCTATACCAAAGAAGAGGACACTAAAAAATCTGAAAAAATAACCCAATTTTTGGATAAAGTGTCTTCAAAAGATGTAGAATCCCTAAATGATGCCATCGCAAAATTCTTTTTCGGGTGCAACATACCTTTAAGCATAATTGAATCAGATCATTTCAAAAACATGTTGGGGAAATTAAGACCAGCACTCGTATTAAAACTCCATGTGATACGAGATGGTGTTCATATCGTGGCTCTTCTGCTTGTCTTGTTAAAAATATCGGTATAATGAAGCAAATAACAGCTGATCCTAATTTTAAAAAACCAAGTAAACGGTCTCTTTACTGTTGTTTGATGACAAGTTTCTAGAGGAGGTTGAAGACTTGATTAAACCTTTCGATCTATTGCTGATTCCACACAATTGGGGTTAAATTAGAATTACCCGAAAGATTCAAATTTGATTTGAAAAACGAAGAAAGATGGCCCTTAACGTGTACTCACTTGTAGCATATTATCTTGATCCGTTATACGATAATGGACTCTTAAGCTCTGCGGAATAAGAAATAGTAAATGAGTTCTTTTTCAACCACCTGGACCCCAATGGCATTGAAGACTGGCATCATTTCCGGAAAAGCTCTGGACCTATCTTTCCTAAATTGAGCTAGAGAGGTCTTTTCCTAATTGGGTTTACGTTCATTCACCAGTAAGAAATAGACTGTCATTTGAACATTCCAAAAAACTTTTACATGTTTATTTTTCCTTAAAACTCGCAGACTCAAATGTTACTGATGAGTACTAAAATATAATGTAAATAATAAAAAGTGTACAAAAATTAACTGTTTGAGTTTCATTTCCATATTGTAGGTAGCAAATAATTTACATACGTAGATGTAGAATATCCATATATAGATTAGAAAACAGATTTCATCAGGATAATTCACATCTACAAGATGTTCTAACAGACGCCATTGTACGCCACCGGATTTATCATGGAGTGATTTGACGAGGATTTCGTATATTGCAACATAAAATACAATCGGTGAAAATAAATATCTTTTTGTGTGTTTTTTTTTAATTTTGAGGGATAATATATCTACATGTGTAGCACGCTAACAATCATTCTGTATATAATATCTGAAATCTAAGCTATACATATGCGTATACTATTTAATATCACAAACATTTGTTTTCTATCTTACCTTTCAGTATACATGGGAATGGGCCATATGCTGACTGTTATTGTTCCAAACAAATAAGACAAAGTTCTTTCGCTGTAGGCAGAAAAGAATATACGTAAGCTCGTTGTTTACATGTCAGAAGATGATGAAATCATATGGTATACTAAGTTCGCCAATTGCCATTTCGTTCGTAACACATAAAAATCATATTTGCATATCCGTCCAGTGCTGTCGTTTTCCAAAAAATTTCCAAAACGTAAGAGCAGCATTGTGGCTTCTAAAAAGCAGTAGTTGTGCTTTTTGAGCAGTGATATACACAGTAACCTTCCCTTCAAGTATAAAGCTAGTATTTGAATTAATTAGTGTAAATATTATTTACGATATGTTGCCAGCAAAGTTTGAAATGGTTTCCACATATGCGCGCTATTCTTGGTTTAATCCCTTGGGTACAGATTTATTTGAAAAATTCTTGCGCTAGGAACGGTTTTGTTAATGTTTATGTTAAGAGTAGGGGCGACTAGACCCCCAGGACCTTGCGGACAACGAGACCATATTTGGTCTATTGTGCCTTCCCACAAAGTGGTTAGGCAAAATCGAGTCTTTTAACGAGCTCGATTATTGATTTTGGAGTTAGATTGTAGGCATTATCTGGAGAGATAATTGTTCTTCCAGTGATTTGCAGCATTAGTCCTGCAAGTTCTGGGCAGTCACATATGACGTGCATCGAGGTTTCGTCATACTCTTCGCACAGTCGACACAGGGCGCGCTACCCCAAAGTAGATCCAGTTGCCTGTTTTCCCACCTAAGCAGTTCCCCCTAAAGTGGCTTTTGGGTAGGCCAAATGTCGGGTAGGGACCAGTATACGGACATTCAGCTCCGGTTTTAGCCAGTTCGTCCGCTTTTTCATTACCGTCCACTCCTTCGTGTCCAGGGACCCAGTCTAGGGTTACTTGGTTGTCCCTAGACAGTAGTTGGAGTTTCGAGTAGCAGCTCCAGACTAATTTCGACTCAAAAACTTAAGAGGAAAGAGCTAGGAGCGTAGCTTGGCTGTCTGAGTAAATGTAGATATTGGAGTGCTTGCAGCCCTTATTAGGGCTTTCCTGAGCTCCAACTATAGCATAGACTTCTGCCTGAAAAATGAAAGGTGAGGCACCAAGCGGAATAGATAGTTCCACATCTGGATCAACCACACCTGCACCTATTTTTCCGTCCTTCCGGGCTCCGTCAGTATACCACACTTGGGCCCGTTGCGGAAGCGGGAGTCCTCTGTCAAGTATCTGACTTCTTTCATTTATGGATACCTTTTAACCTCTTTCAAAAGAAAGTTTCTTGGTTATAGTATCTATTGGAGTGTAATGATCACACATTCACACATTGGGTCAATTATTTGTCGTTCAAGTGCATGACCCTCTCCCAATGTCATCATAATTCACGTTGTTGTGATTGCGCTCGGTCAGCACTCAGCACAAATCATAATTTATATAATTTATCGGTTGTGACAGTGCTTGACCGACGAAAATCACAACTTTCCTTTCTCACGATACAAAGTATCGTTTTTCAAGTGCGCAACGAGCACTTAAGAATTCTTTCTCAAAATTTTATCGAGAAGTAAACAATTTCTGTTTACTTCAGCGTTGAAATATTATCAAATTTCATCCTGTCGTCGCGATAAAGCGTCAACGATATCTCGCTGACAAGGCAAAGATGCCAGCGAAATTGAAATTCTGGAAGACAAGAATCGAGGAGTTTAGCGTGAATCGTGAAGAAAGTCGGTCGGGCTCCGTCTAGTTGAGCGAAGTGTCATGTAAAAATTATAAAATATCATTTAAAAGTACACAAGTACACAAAATCTCACTTAAAAAGTGCATTAGTAAAAGTGTTTCAATGAATTAAAATAATAAAGTTCTAATTTGTACCCGACCGAGTGCTTTTTATTTAATTTCTTTAACTTTAACAAAACAAATTAAGATTATTTACAGGTTATCTTATCTTAACAAAACAGAGACATTGTCCCGATCAGGATTACGCTGGACTCCGCCTGGGCGTTCTTCTCTTTAAAGAAAGCACGACGCCCCGGGTATATAACAACTGTTGGCAGCGGTCACGGATGAAATATAACTTTCGCTGTCGTATTCCGATTGACCACGCAAGAAGAAAAATATAACTATTTTTCAATAAATCTGCTGTTTTGGAGCAACAGATATCAACTATTTTTCAATAAATCTGCTGTTTTGGAGCAACAAATATCCAGCGAATCGCTATAGGATCGAGGAATAAATAGGAGGAACAAATTGGAAAACATGAAGAAGACGCAATTATTAGCTCGCCTGTAAGTAATTAAGTTCTTGTAAAATTTGTTTGTATACATATACATATATACGTAATTACTTATTCTCACTTAACTAATAGTAGAATTATTTTGAAATAAATAAAATTTGTATTTAACAACAATTACGAAAACAAGTGAAAAAAAAGATCCTGTTTAGTGAAAAGTGTAAACCTTGCTGTGTTCTTCCAAGCGCCTAGTGTGAAAAATATTTTTAATTAAAGTAAAAAGAAAAATCCTGACTTTCTTCCATATTCTCCTTTTGTTTGTTTGTGTCTTGTTTATCGCTACCAATCACTTCAAAAAAAAAAACCCCATCACATTGTGATACACATGGTGTTTAAACGGGAATTTATGTATATATGTGATGTGCAATTTATGTATGTAGGTACATGGTTGAAAACAAACACACACATTGTTTTGACTTGAATTGGGAGACTTTTAAGTTTGTGCGTAATTTCATTTCGAAAAGTTTGACTTTGAAATTTCTTTTTCCGAAGCCTGGAAACTATTAGGCCGAAAGAGTTTAAATTGATATTTCTACGTAGTTTGAAATAAAGGCTTTGAACTTCCTTGCATTAAGTCTGCAAATAAATTATATTTAGAGCTCGTTAGTGTTTAGTTCGGGCCAAATTTTCTGAATTTGAAATGGTTGATTTTAAACTTTGAAAAGTTTTTGCTTTGGATGGTTTTACTGTGGTGGAATTTTTCTAAAAGTGTCACACGGAAGTTTTAATTTTGAACCTATTTTAATATTAAAGCCGTACAATTTGGTTTCAAAGTTTAGGGCGCGTTTCAAAAAAGGGGACAATTTTCGTGGTTTCAAATTTGTTTATCTTTCTTTAGAAATCTAGAAATTTTGTCTGATCTTCTTATTCATAGTTTTAGCCTTTCTCTTACTTCATGTTGAAGATTTTATACAAAAATAATTTAAATAGCAATTCAATGGTCCAATAATTCTAACTATTTGATGCCTTTATAAGTTTTCTTTGCTTCTACAATTCTGTAATAAAATTTTGGGGTCATCTAAAATTCCGATAATAATATTTTCAAATCTTCTCCAATTTAAAATAAATTTACCATTATTATCTGGATACATAAGCCATCTGATCGATCTAGCAATAAGGGGCGTAACAGTTGCCTCGATTGGTTTTGTTTCTTCCTTCTCGTCGTTAAAACAATCACAGACAAAATACTTACCCGAAGCTGTGCTCACATCGCTCTTTTATTCGGTGAGCTTCCTTTTCATAACGCAAACATGACCGAAAGACTTATTAGCGTCGCAGACGTCTACAATTTGGTCCCGTATTTTGGTGGGTCCCCGCAGGATCTAGATAAATTCATAGCCTGTGGAAACATACTCTTTTCTGAGTCTCTAAACGCAGCCGAACACAAACTTTTCCTGGACATAGTAAAAACAAAACTCAAGGGACAAGCATTTGAGTTAATACAATATAAATCATGTCCAAAATGGTCCGACCTTTCAAAAGAATTGAGAGATCAGTTCAAGGAAGAGAAATCCGGAGCAAGCGCTCAAGACGAACTGCTATCAATGAGGCAGGGCAGAGAACCGTGAAAGATTTTGGAGAAAATTTACTCCTAGCTTTGGCCACCTTAAACTCTGCAACATACGCGAATGTAAATGAGGAAGCCGTAAGAACGTTCTTAATTAAAGAGAACGAGAAACTAGCGATCCAGACTTTCGAAGATGGTCTACGTAGTGAACAGCTGAAATTATTGGTCAAAGCAAAGGGAGAAAGTGATTTAAGAAAATCAATCGCTTATGCTAGTGAACATTCTACACGATTAGAACGGAACTCTCCGTCAGTCTCTCACAATACGAGACCCTTTGCGAAAAATACAATTTCGTGTGAACTCTGTAGACGCACAGGTCACACCAAAGAAACGTGTTTCCATAACACAAATATTCCCAACTTTCCACCTCGCGAAATAAAAAGAGAGGTAAACCATTTGGTATGCGCATACTGCAAAAAAACCAAATCACCATATACAAGATTGTCGGTTGAGACAACGTAATAATAGCAGAACTTCATATGGTTCCCCTCGAGTGAATCTTTTTACTAAATACACTCAACCACGGAACTCGCCTCACAATCCACATTATGCATCTGTAAGAGAAGACTATACTAAGGATACCACCATGGTAATAAAGGGAAACGAGGACTGTCGGGTGGGGAGTATCGGCACTCCATCCCGACTAACACATACAGCCGAAGTCCACAAACAACCGTCGAAACAAATCTCGATATCGTTCTCTAAATTCGATTTAAATGTAACCATTTGCAAACCATTTCTGCCTTCAGCTCAAAAGTATTCTGCGTTCCTTATTGATATGGGAGCGGACATAAGTATATTGAAGTTAAACCCTAACGTTATTCGCAAACCTTTTAAAAACAAAAGTACTATATCTACACTTTCCGGTGAGCCAATTACTACGTTTAGCACCGTCACAGGAACCCTCAATCTTTCTACGGAAAGAAATGAATTTTGCTTAACGCACATCTTTCATCTTTTAACCGACAAAATAACACTAAAGTACGACGGTATCATAGGAAATGATTTTTTGAAGAAATATAATTGTATTATTGATTATAATAAAGGTATTTTTACTATAAACAATCCTTCGGGTGATGGACACGATATCCAAACTGCCTCAGAGGCTAATCTTAATCATCCAGATAAAATTATTCTAAACGGGGCAACCAAAGGAAACACCATATATTGCCCTGACGATATAAAAATAATTCACGATCTTCAGAATAATGAAATAACTCTACCTGCTAGAAGCGAAAAAGTTGTCTCACTCCCTTTCAATTGCAGTAAACCAGTTGTATTACAAAAATGCGAAATACAGCCAGGAATATATCTCGCAGAAACACTGGTTGAGCAAACAAACAACGCAGTAAACGTAATGTTATTAAACTCAAACGACTCAGAGGTAATCTTGAAAGTAAAAGAAATACCATTAAAATGGGATGGTCTCGAGGAATTTAGTGTTCTTCAATTTGACTTTAATAAAGATCCAGTGAAAAAGCGACTACAAAAATTAGAAGCTTTAATCAATCTAGATCACTGAAATCCAGAGGAAAAACAGCTCATTACAGAAATATATAAAGAATTCAACGATCTTTTCCTCTTAGAAGGAGATTACTTGTCGCATACGGATGCCGTTAGGCATACTATTCTCACTGACCCCAATAAACCACCGATTTATACATGTCCATATCGCCTACCCGAATCGCAAAAGAATGAAATCCATAGGCAGGTAAAAGATATGCTAAAAGACGGTATCGTTACGCCAAGCTATAGTTCGTGGAATTCCCCATTGCTCCTCGTGCCGAAAAAATCTGACAATACAGGCAGTAAACGATGGAGAGTGGTTGTAGATTTCCGGAAGCTGAATGATATAACCCTGGGCGACGCATATCCATTGCCAAATATTACGGATATTTTGGATCAATTGGGCAAGTTCAAATATTTTAGTACCCTTGACCTTGCTCAGGGATTTCATCAAATTTTAGTAGATGAAAGAGACAGAGGAAAGACCGCATTCAGCACACCCTTTGGACATTTCGAGTATAACCGAATGCCATTCGGGCTGAAAAATGCACCCGTCACATTCCAACGTCTCATGAACAATGTACATATGGGATTACAAGGTATTAAATGCTTTGTGTATGTCGACGACATAGTCATATATGGATATGATATCCATGACCATAACTCGAAACTTGTTGACGTGTTTTGTCGTTTAAGACAACATAACATGAAACTACAACCTGAAAAGTGCAAGTTCATACAAAGAGAGCTTGTCTATCTGGGACATATTATATCCCAGGACGGCATAAAACCAGATACATCCAAAGTGAAGGCCATAGCAAGTTATCCTATACCAAAGAAAACTAAAGATGTTAAGTCCTTTTTGGGGCTTGCAGGTTATTATAGGAGATTAATTTCGAACTTTGCGGAAATTGCTAAGCCTCTCACCCATCTATTAAAAAAGAGCGCAGAATTCAAATGGAACGCACACTGTGATGAATCATTTAGGGTCTTAAAAGCAAAACTTATCTCTCCTCCCGTTCTTGCTTACCCCGACTTTACTAAAGAATTTTTAATTACCACGGATGCGAGTAAATACGCAGTTGGCGCTGTCTTGTCACAGGGAAAGATAGGAATTGATAAACCAATATGTTATGCGAGTCGTAAATTAAATGATGCCGAAACCAGATACTCTACAACGGAACAAGAATTATTGGCAATCATATTTGCCGTAAAGCAGTTCAGACCATATGTATTTGGAAAAAAATTTACCATAGTTACAGACCATATACCCCTTGGGTGGTTGATGAATCTGAAGGATCCAGCTGCATCTCGCCTAACTAGGTGAAGATTACTATTAGAAGAGTACGACTTCGAAATTATTTACAAACCCGGCAAATATAATGCCAATGCCGATGCCTTAAGTCGCATTAAAACCGAGGAAAATGAACCTACGGTAGCAGTAATTACACGAAATCAGAGCAAGAATATCCATTCAGAACGCCCTATTACGCAAACGGAAATACCCATACAGGCTTCCATAGAGAAACTCGATGTACCCAAAATTCTTGAAAATAATGGTACAATTTTTGAAAAAATAAATTCAGCATACAACTTTATTATACTACCTCTAATAAATACTTCTATTGAGGATACGTTGAAGGAAATAATCGAAGATTTTAATCCACCCGAGATCGGGCAATTGAAGACCTACCTCAAAGAGGAAAACAAAGCATATAGTAGCAATAGTAGCTAAAGCAAAACTACCCGTGAGGACTCATGATGATAGAAATCTCCTGATAAACATTTTACAAAACTTTTATGCTGAATGCATTAATAAAAATTTGACCTCTATAAATTTCTCATTCCCTAACTTTGATAACACTTACTCGTTCCATGAATTTAAAACTGATATCGGAAAAATATTTACTGCTGCGATCACAATACATCTTTTTACCGATTCCAAAATTCACCCAGAAAACAGTGAAGATATCACTAAACTGCTACATGAATACCATAGTTCAGCTTTTGGTGGCCATCAAGGAATTTCGCGAACTATTAAGAGATTAAAACTAAAATATTATTGGCCCTCAATGGCTAAAAGACGTTTCAAATTTTATTCGGAAATGTGAGTCGTGCCAAAAGAACAAACTTTATAAAAATCCTCCTATCCCCATGCGAATCACTTCGACTAGTTCTCGTCCTTTTCAAAGAATATCTCTAGATATAGTAGGTCCACTTCCCATCAGTTACCAAGGTAACAAATACCTATTAACCTTTCAGGACGATTTAACCAAATTTTCAGAGGCACTACCACTACGAAATGCCGAAGCGGAAACCGTCGCGCATGCGTTCGTAGAAAGCTTAGTATGCAGACACGGTGTACCGGAAATTATCCTAACAGACCAGGGGACAAATTTCTTAAGTAATCTTTTCAAGGAAACCTGTAAAATCCTAAAAGCCAATAAGGTAAGCACTTCTCCGTATCATCCCCAAACGAACAGTGCGTTGGAAAGAAGGCATCGCACTTTGGCCGAATACCTTCGTCATTACGTTAACAAAGACCCTCTTTCCTGGGATAGTCGGATCCCTTACGCTATCCTTGTTTACAATACAACACCACATTCGAGTACCAACTGTACTCCATACCAATTGCTGTATGGCTTTCCCCCAAATATCCCCAACACTTTCGAACATAAACCCCACTTGTCCTATAGCTACGACGATTACGCGAAAGAGTTAAAAGCTCGCCTGCAGCACGGATACGAAATAGCTCGACAAACCATTCTTACTAATAAGAATCGCTCCAAAGCTTACTATGATAAGGGAACCCTTCCAAAGCAGTTTAATGTAGGTGACAAGGTTCTCATAATAAACCATACCCGCAAAAACAAATTCTCCACCTTATGGGAACGTCCCTACGAAGTCATAAAAGTGTTATCACATGAGAATAGCGTCATAAAAATAAAGAACAAACACAAGACAATTCATAACAATGATTTAAAATTACTAAATGAGTAGCTTATCCCAGTCATTTAACTACATACCTTCACTTTCAGATTACAGGCTGTCGTATCACTACCCGTACTTAATATACCTTACTCGAATGAGAATCCTATAACTTTGTTTCGATAATATTGCTAGAAGTGTATTTTTGCTAGCCAAATTTACATCAACATACTCTCTGGTCATGGCAAATGCTTTTGCTTCTTGATCAGCGACAATTTCTAATTCATCTTCAGTTAAACGTTTTCCAACAAGTGTTTTTTTTTGGAAACATTTAACGATTTTTTTTTATATGAACTCTTTACTTTCCTCCATGGGGCATTTCAAATTGCCCTCCACCTTCTCGGAAAAGTCTTAGGAATTTATTTTATTTTTTTTTTCCCGATTTCTGGTCGTTGTACCCCTACTTCTAATAAGTATATCTTCCTCGCATGGAAATACTATTGACGTAACTAGAATTAACAACAATCCGGGAATATATTTTGAGAAGTTAGGTAGAGCCGAACTTTATTCCAAAGAATGGAAAGTGGTAGTTTACTATGATATTAGAAGCTTTGAATTTACTGCAAGAAAAATTGATAAATACGTTACAACAGTTAATGAATTGTGCGAATCATTGAAAAATAACCCATTCATAACTTCAGCGTGCCGAAGTACAATAACAGAAGTCAATCTCGTATTGCACGAAATTAAACAAAAATATAACCTGTTAACACATGGGGATGGAACTCGTAGCAAAAGATCACTATTCAATGCCATAGGTATTGTAAGCAAATCTTTATTTGGAACACTAAATGAAGACGACGCTAAATATTACGACCGGCAAATCAAAAAACTGAAATATAACGAAGACCACTTACTGAGTTTAGTAAAAAACCAGACGGTAGTTATTGAAACCACAGAAAACATATTCAATAAAACGCAAAGAGTTTTTGAAGAACAGATAATAGCACTAGATAATAAAGTTTCACTGATTAAAACTCAAATACAAAATCTAACTGCAGAAAGCGTGTCACTTACAGTAATATCGCAAATCGAATCCCTAACTTCACTCATAATGCTAATAACTTTGCGTTACCAAAACACGGTCGATACAATAATAGACCTGGTTACAGACGCACGGCATGGGAAACTACACCCATCCATAGTCACGCCGGATCAGCTAAACGCTATTTTAAACACCGTTCACCAAAAACTACCAAGTAACACTAAACTTCCAGCGATCGTAAAAGACACCCACCTTCTCCCATTGTATCATATCAGCCATATTAGTACCTCAATACTCAATTCAAAAGTCATATATGAACTGAAAATACCACTCCCGTCGAAAGAAAGTTACCAAATATTCAAAACTATCCCCTTGCCAACACCACATGAGAAATGTCTAATTTTCATCCAACCAAGCATCGAGTACTTAATAATAGATTACAGCAAAGAGCACTACTACGAAATAACGCACAATGAACTTTCCAGTTGTATTACAGAAAATCAAAACTATTTTCTATGTGGCATTCAGCACCCTATTGTTACCATAGGTAAAGAAACAAAAATCTGTGAGCTACACTTGCTAAAGCGAGAAGGAAAAATCCTGCCCTCTTGTGATCTGAGACAATTTAGCCACGAAATCGTATGGATACAACTTTCCCAAATTAACAAATGGTTGTTCTCATCTCTTCACAAACTTACAGCTGACTACATTTGCGAAGATTCAATCGCACCATTAGTTACAGAAGGGGTTGGCATAATAGAAATTTCGGGTAATTGCTACCTCCGCACACATGACCTAACAATACAAGGCTATAATGTTAAAGAAACCCGAATAAAAAACGCATTCGTCCCTCCAATAAATATTACAGAAGTAATAAAAACAAGTAAACTAACTACTCCCATTAGCGATACAAAAAACACAAGAATAATTAAGTATTCACCCGAAGCAGATCTAAAAATATTGGCGGAAAGTATTAAAATTCTCAAAGAAGAAGAAAATAAAGATCTAATTTCATTGGACCCACATACGGTCCACCATTATGCACTAGTATACGTTATCGTTTTCATCATTATACTATATGCATGTTTTAAGGCATATAAAATTTACAAAACAAAAAATATGCTGAGTATGAAAACACAGCAGGGTACTACTTTGGACGAAGTGAACAACGTCCAATAAAACTTACTCTAGGTGTAAAAAAAATAAATAAAGTAGGTAAATGAATAAAATCCTCGAGCCTTAAACAATTCATTTTTGAATAATGAATGCTAGATAAAAGCACAAAAAAAAAGTGCGTTTTCACTTCATTTTTGTAAAAGTAAGGTAAAATAAATATAAAAAAAAACTATTGTTATAACCAATAAATAAAAATAATAAATAATGATAATAATTAATTAATTAAAATAGGGAAAAAAAACTAGATAAATAAAACAAAATGTTATATCTTAAAAGATTTTTCATATATTTCCATTAAGTAATAATATCTAAATTTTCTTTTCAAAAAATAATAAATTACATTTTTCTTACTTTTTCCAATTTTTGAATTATAATACATATATTAAAAATAGTTTACAATTAGTTTAAAATTTATGATTTTTTTTCTTTAAATTTCAGCCTTTAAATAAAATATTTTTATATTTGTAAAAAATATTGTAAACGAGAACCGACCGACTCAGATTTCGTCTTCACCGAAGCCTAAAGAAATTTTTTGTTTGCTCTCAAAAATTTGCTCTCTTCTCAGTATCACAAATTTTTTTTTCCAAGGGGGATGGAGTGCAATGATCACACATTCACACATTGGGTCAATTATTTTTCGTTCAAGTGCACGACCCTCTCCCAATGTCATCATAATTCACGTTGTTGTGATTGCGCTCGGTCAGCACTCAGCACAAATCATAATTTATATAATTTATCGGTTGTGACAGTGCTTGACCGACGAAAATCACAACTTTCCTTTCTCACGATACAAAGTATCGTTTTTCAAGTGCGCAACGAGCACTTAAGAATTCTTTCTCAAAATTTTATCGAGAAGTAAACAATTTCTGTTTACTTCAGCGTTGAAATATTATCAAATTTCATCCTGTCGTCGCGATAAAGCGTCAACGATATCTCGCTGACAAGGCAAAGATGCCAGCGAAATTGAAATTCTGGAAGACACGAATCGAGGAGTTTAGCGTGAATCGTGAAGAAAGTCGGTCGGGCTCCGTCTAGTTGAGCGAAGTCTCATGTAAAAATTATAAAATATCATTTAAAAGTACACAAGTACACAAAATCTCACTTAAAAAGTGCATTAGTAAAAGTGTTTCAATGAATTAAAATAATAAAGTTCTAATTTGTACGCGACCGAGTGCTTTTTATTTAATTTCTTTAACTTTAACAAAACAAATTAAGATTATTTACAGGTTATCTTATCTTAACAAAACAGAGACATTGTCCCGATCAGGATAACGCTGGACTCCGCCTGGGCGTTCTTCTCTTTAAAGAAAGCACGACGCCCCGGGTATATAACAGGAGCTTCTAGATCGTTAATGTTGACCCGCTCGAAGATACTGAGATGACCCACACTGGAAGAGGTGCACTCATCTGGCCTTTCCTTTCAAAGCATACTAGCCGCTGCTTCCCTCTGAATAAAGAGGTAGAGAGGCTGTAAGTCAAGAATGGCTTCAAGTGTACGTTGAGGGCACGATGTAAAGGCGCCAGTGGCGCCTAAACATTCCATCCTTTGCAGCTTATCAAGGGTTCTCCTGGTGGTTGCCTGCAATGTTTTAGGTCACCACACATTTGCCCCATAAGAAAGTATGGGTCTGACTATGCCCACTTTTCCCGAAAAGCCTATGGCATGAGGTAAATGCCCACAGGGCTTTGTTAGTTATCATTTCCAGGTGGGGATTCCAGGTAAGCTCGCTATCTAGGATTATTCCTAGATATTTTGCTTCTTTTGAATATTCTAATGCAATTCCATTTAACTTAGGAGATGGGATCTGAAGACTCCTTTTCCTATTAAAAGGAACTAGCACTGTTTTACCTGGATTTATTGATAGTCCCATGTTCTGGCTACATCTGCTAACGATGTTAAAAGCAGTTTGCATAAGCTCGGGTAGACCTGACTCAAACTTTCCTTTAATACAGATGACAATGTCATCAGCGTATCCCTGGGCCTTAAAGCTGGCCTCTTGGAGTAAATTTAATAGCTCATCCACAACTAGGAGATATAAGAGTGGTGATAAAACCCCACCTTGCGGGCAGCCTCTACTGACCATGATTGTTGTGGATTCGCCGTTCATGGTAGCTGGCTGTTATGTAGCGTTTCTCGAGCATGTTGCCAATCCATCTGACGATGCAGGTTTCTATGCCTCTAAGGAACGGATTTAATTTGCTGATGCGTGGAATAGTATATATAGGCAGTAGATTTTGTGTGAAAATTCATTTATTTGGGCGATATGATATATGTACAATAGGATGATCCAAAAATGTATGGATTTGCAAAAGTGTTAAAATGTCTAAGTGCTCATTCAGAATTTATTAGCTAATGTATTTTTTAACTTTAATGCAAAATTTCAGTGAAATTCATTAATGTTTAGAGGTCGCTCAAATCGAAAATAGTGTTTTTTTTTGCTGTTTTGGACTTTTAGAAAAACTGTTTCAACATTTTCTGTCTTAAATTTTTAAATTGACAATATTTTTTCTTGATTCTTCTTTTAAATTTAATGGAACTTATAGTTATTGCAGTAAAAGTCGTTTTAGAAAATTTAATTCTTCTATTTTTATACATTTTTCAAAGCGAAAATTCGGATACGGAACTCCAATTTTTTGAATTTGCGTCGATCTTTTTGTAAGGAAAAGTGGCACGCGGGTATACTTTTTCTACTATAATGTAATTTACAAGGGATTATCTTTCAAACGACTACAACTTCAGGGTGTTATGTAGTGTACCAACTGTTCTCAAAATGCGATTATCGAAGGTGAAGAATTTTTGCAAATTACAAAGATGTGCCGACCATAAAAGTAACGACTTTGTACCAATGACAGCTTCTTTTGCAATTATTGGATTGGACACCCACGCATAATATTAAAAAGTATTTTGAATTTTGCATGTCCACCTGTCCGTCTGTTTGTCACTCTGCCTGACTGTATGTCCGTCGATAACTCGAGAACGCGTTTACTTATGGTGCTGAAATTTTGCACAGGGCTTTTTTTCTAAAAAAAAAAGTTAATTTAATTTTGATAATGGAACAATTCGGGCAACTCCTTCGTAGGCTTGCCATACAAAAATTTGATTTTCAACGGTATATTTGGCCACTGCCGAAGAACGCGTTAACGTAAAATGCTGACTTTTGGTACGTGGTGTTTTCATAAGAATAGTAAGGAACATTTCAAAAATTTAGTAAATCGGACGACCCCTTCTTGGTGTTGCCATACAAAACTTTGGTTTTTCACTATATATTTGGACACTGACTGAGAACGCGTCGACATGGAGAGCTGAAATTTTGTAAACGGCGTTTTCATAAAAATTGGGCCACCCTAATATACATAGTAATTATAATTGCAAATCAAATGTAAATTCATAAAAGAAACAAAATGAAAATAAATATATTCAAGGAATCACAAAAAGCAAATTACTAATATTTTTGGAAAGTATGCTATTTTTCAAAGCAAGTGGGTAAATGTATTGGCACTTGACACTGCTTGAACTGCCACGTAGTCTCTTTCCTAATTTTATGAGAATATCAAACACGGAATCTTTTTGTAGGGTATTGCTTCGACCCTGTGGAAGGTATATTCTCGGGAAAATATGTCCAATTTTTCGCTTGCAATCGAAATGGTGTATTCCTATTCGAAGTCCGTCCAAGACATTTATAATCTGGCAAGGTCTCTTGTTCCAGTAATTCTTCAGCAATATAGCTAATCGAAAGGAAGCAATGCGTGGGATGATTTTGCAGTTGATTTTAGAATGTAACATATGTGCACTATAAAGCGCAATATCTAATACATAAAAAAACATTTACATATTTTCTCATTATAGGGAAACACGCTAACATTTGATCCTGTTTGTCAACGCCTCCCATACCTTTATTATGCTCAAGCATGAATGACGGTTATATAATATTTTCGATACCGCCAACTTTTGTTTTTCTCCGTTTGCCTGTGTCTATCAAGTCAGAATTTGAATGTTTCGTGCTAAGCATGTGAACGTCTTTTTTTTTCATTTTAACGCTAATAAACCGCGACAAGATAAAGCTTTGACTTCTATTTTTTTCAACTTATGACCAGCAAGTTCCTTTGGCATATTCTTCCTATTTTTGCGAACTACTCCAACAGCATTTGTATTATTTTTTAGTAAGCTTAGGAATAATTGTGGCGAAGAATACCAATTATTTATATACAGCGTGTAGGCTTTGTTTAAAACAGATTACGCTACTTCCATAACTACACTCTTAGAATCAGGTATGTCACTTCCCTGTATTTTAACTTGGCCAACATAAATCTTGAAAGGAATACAATAACCCGATGAAGATTCGCAAAGTTTATAAAACTTTATGCCAAAACGCACTCCTGAAATTGAATTCAATTGGCCTATGAATTTTATCAGTGATTCATCAAGAGATATTTCACTATTCGAAGTATAGAGACAAAAAAAATTTATTATTGAGATAATCTACAATATTTTTGATCTTCCGTATTTTATTGTTTTTATTTTTTTTTTCGTTATCTGTCAAATATAAGAAAGTTGAAATATCAAAGAATCTGTCATGTGACATAGTGTTTGCAAAAACAGGAGTACTTATAATGTAATTTTCATCTTGTAATTCACAATAGTCATCATAATCATATTTTTAAAGTCTCCTCTTCCATTAAAACTTTCGTTATCACTTTCGTAAAATATACCTATTAGTTATTTCTAACATTTTGGGGCAGTCTATAACAAACAAGGTTCACTGAAACACTGGAAGAAACGCCCTCATACAACTGATACTACTCACTCTTGCCATGAACAAGAATAATCATGTTTAATTTTTTCCTAGTTTGAATGACGAATTAGATTCGTCATCCGTAGCTTAGGCAAAACAACTGTATGATGAGTCTCAATCGTCAATATGTAGCAAGCTTATCTTCCAGGCCTAGATCTCGGGATACCGTCGTTAATTTAAGACCAACCTCCACTTTTCGTTCAAATTTTCGTATTTATCTTTATTTTTTTAGATTATGTTCTGAAAAACCAAAATGAGTGGTACCAAGCTTTCTCCCAAATTTTTTGGGTTGATGCATGTCTCTTGGGATGTATCAATTAATCCTTCTTTTAATTTCTTTGCAAAAAACTATACAATAGCCTAAAATTTTTTTTTATTGCCAACATTTCATCAGTAGTTACTGAATCAATTAGGAGTTACTTATTAGACCCGACATAAATTAGGCTCTTATCTATGCATATATGGCATTCTTCTTTTTGGAAGTCTACTTCAGTGAAGTTTTGTAAATAATCTCTTTTGAAGAAATTTTATAAAATCGTTTTCAAGTATCATTAGAATGTTTCAAGAAGAATATGATCGCGCGGTTTCTATGCCTGTAACTCTGTTTTTATTTTATTAGTTATTTTAAAAATATATTACAGAAACAACATATATATGTATTTTATTTTTGTTAGTGATTTGTACATTTATTTTTATCGTCAAATATTATTATTATTATTATTATTTTACGTTATTAATTGATTTTAAATATGTAACTCGTTCGGTACTTTTTACTCCTGCCTTATCTTAGTTGCATTACCTTAAAATGCTATTTTTATATTTACTTTTCGGAAAAACCTTTGTAGCCGCATTGCAATATAAATAGGTATAGCTATAACCTTTAGTCTTTGATATCTGCCTTATACCTAAATTGACCCCCGCGCACTTCTTACCTCGAGTGGTACAAGAACATGTTTTTAGATAGAAAACAATGACCACAAATCATTTATAGTTCTAAGTAGTATCAGAGTGCTCACAAAAAAAATAGCAATATAAAGATCATTACTTTACTTAACCATGATGCCTGGCAGTGACTGGCTATGTGGCAAAATTACCCCACAACAAGTACATTCCTTTCATGTACGTTCTTTTTTTATTGCCCATTTATATTACGAGATATTAAAGGTGGCACGGCACTTCTTACCCGCGGCACTTTTTATTCCACCAAACCCTACCCATTGTTCGAGAAATCTATTTATTACATTTTCAAGAGCTAACCATCCTGTGAAAGATGTTTTTAAAATTTTATGGACTTTCACACATCGAAATAATTCTGAAGCTCCTTGAATTCCGATTGCCTTTTGGCGTTGTGAGAAAAAAATAAAAATGTATTTTGCACTAACTTTTCCACATTGTCTGAGATGTTTCTTTCTGCCTCTGAAGAACACAAGTGTAGCGAATGACATACACATACAAATGTTGATTATTATTTTTGAAAAGTGTTTTGACACCACCTTTACAACCCATCATCACCGGGAAGCATTATCACCAGCATATCCTATCAGATTCTGAATAGGAATTTCCAACTGTCCAAAAAGGGATATAATTGAATCATAGATACACTTTGCGTCTGTCTTATCCAATTCAATTACGCACAAAAACCTGTCTTTAACTTATCCTGTAGCATTGTCGAAATTTCTGCAAGTCAAACATATAGACATTTATTAGTGCTTATATCTATTGTTTCGTCTACAATGTTTGAAAATGCTTGTTTTTGTAATATGTTCGATATGATGGAGAGACTTTCCTGTAAAATTGGCTTGGAAATCGTTACGGTGGCATTTTACGGTCTTTGGAGAGGTTGGAATCAATAGTAACAGCTTTAATTAGTTCAATAAGAGGGCAAATTAGCATAAAAGGCAGATTTTATGATCTACTAAAAACATCATGGGAATTTAAAAAATTTTTATGGTACCACCTCAATTTCTTGATGTCTTCTTAAATTTATTTTATGGTTAGTGATTGTTTTGCAGCATAATTTACAAAAAGGTTTCGGGTTCTTTTTTTGAACCCAGCTAAATTTCGATAGCCAGGTTGATCTAAACTGCTGAGTCCATTTAACTTAAAGAATTTTCAGTTAGAGAGCTGAAATTTTGCATACGGCACTTTTAAAAAAAAATTTAAATTTAAGTTCGAAAATGGCACAAATCGGTTAGCTCTTTTGTAGGATTGCCATAAAAAAATTTCGTTTTTCACTATACTTATATATTTCACTTTTGGTAACAGATAGGAGTTATTTTCAGTTTCAGATACAAAATACTGTTGCAAGCATTGCCTTGGTTCGATCTTTATTTTCGATATAATTCACAAGTTCTTTTATTTCACTCTACTTAATTTTATAAACTTACAAAAAATTACCAATAAACTCTACTTTAATTATCAGTAAGAGTGTTACTTGAAATGATCGCTATCCCGCCTTCCCGAAGATTCCACTACAGAAACATCAATTCTCCGAATCTTAAGTTGTTTAGTGTAATTTTATGCGAAGTTTCCCTTTCCAATAGATGTCACTAGTTCCGTTCTATAGCACGTATCATTGCCCCTTATTAATATTGTTCGCCCGGAACAACAGGTTGGTCTACGGACCACGGTCTTGATGCTCGTAGTATTGACAAAAGCGATCCAGGTGAAAGATTTTTCGTTTTCCGCTTGTGCCACGCAGAGTCCTGTATACCAGGTCATTAATCCTTGTTACCACTAAATACGGTCCCTGCCAGTATTGTTGTAATGTTCTAGAGCAGTGTTCCGAAAAGTGTGTGCCGCGCACACTTGTGTACCGTAGAAATGGTGTGCCGCGGAAAAATGGCTGGCAAGTTTTGTCAGAAAGATATTATAAAGCCTACACATTATGTATATAGCTGATAGTTACGCGAGTGCGGCAGTTCGTTGCATGAGGGACAGCCATAACCGTGCCCATCTGACAACGCGCTGCCAGAGTTGCCAACTCTTGACTAGCTTTGTGGCAAAAATTTACATAAAAAGTGGCTATAAGTAGCTACATTTCAAGTATTTGTGGCTAAGATACGTTTGTATCTATAACCTCAAAACTATAACCCAGGAACTGTGATGGATCTATATGCTATTTAACGGCTGAGAAAACTAAGTCAATCCAATGTAAATTGTTGAAATCAGGATTTTTCCACAAAGCGACTTACGGCAAGTTAAAAGTTTTGAGGGTTCGATGTTATGCCCTTGGAATAATTTCACAGTTACTTATACTTCAGAAACAACACTTTCTAAGTAAATTAAATAAAGTTGATTTGTTGGGTTGGTGTACATTGAGTGTAAAATATAACAATTCTCTTTCTCACGACTCAATTGAAAATGTAACGATAATTCATCCCATTGCACTATAGTATGTATGCGAGATATGACAGGTTCAATTGACAGCCAACGAGTACCACATACTTTTAAAATCTTATGTGGCTATTTTTCACTTTTATGCTCCTTGATTTATTTCAACTTAATTACTCAACCCAGCATTTGACCTTCATGGAAAAAATTGCGGTATACCAAAAATATCCCTTTCGATACCGATTTCACACATTTTTTGCTACAAACAGTAAGCATGGATTTTTTCCTTTGTACAGAACTCAAATAAAGCTTCGTTCTAGTTTACAGCTTACGGTTTCACTACTTTTCTCATGGAAAGGACGTTTTTTTTTACTTACTTACTTTCCAAAAGTTTAACTGTCGAGCGAGCTGTCATACTGCTGCCAATTTTGGATATTAATGATAGTGATCTGACAAATTATCATGGAGAGACTTATGCTTGAGCAACGCTACCAAGTAATTCAAATTTAATTTGAAAATCAGTCGTCGATTCTCGCGACTTATAACTAGACAGTTTCGTGATTTTTATGGTGCACATAATCGTCCATCTGAGCAAGCCATAAGTCGAACTGTGCATAGATTTTGTACCACATACTCTCTGCATGATGCAAGAACACCAAATCCATTACATCCAGAAAAATGCACCGTTTGGTGCGGTTTACATGCTGGTGGCATCATCGGGCCTAATTTCTCTCTAAGCTTGTATTACGGACGGTCAATGGAGATCGTTAGCGCACCATAATCAATGACTTTTGTTTGAAAATATGGATGACATTGATCCGGCCGAGATCTGGTTTCAACAAGATGGCGCTACGTGTCATACGGCGACCATCAACTTTGAAATCAAAGTTTGACGATGAGTTGATTTCGAGAAATGGACCTATTAACTGACTTTAGAAAGAAAAAGTGGCTAATAGCGAAAAGTAAAAAAATGCTTTAAAAAGTGGCTAAATTGGCAACACTGCGCGCTGCGCCCTTCTTAGCTCAATTGTCGTCACGTGCTTTTGTAAACAAAAACAAATCGCTATTCGCCAGTAACTAACCGCTGGTTTGTGATTGTGTCATTGTCATCGCAAACGTAATAACGACTTTTTTGAGTGATACATATAATGGATACATTCGCTATACTGCAAGTTTGTCAAGTGAAACTAATGATTCCTAAGAATAAGCAGAGTCGACGAAGAAAAAACCTAAGTTCATTAATCGATAATATGATGAGAGCTATGTAAGCTATCTTTATATATTGCGGAGAGGAATTAAGCCCAATACCCAAATGTCTTGTTTGTGGAGAAACTTTCGGTAACAATTTGATGGTGCCCCAGTAAACTTTTACGACATTTAACTACTAAACACCCATCAGTGGCTCAAAAAGACAGCCTTTTTCAAAATTTTAAAGACCAGTCTTAGACACAGGTAGCAAGCAAGCTACGTGATCACTAATATGTTAGTTAAATTCAATTTTCAGTTATCTTCCTCATTCTCTTGATGAAACTTTAATTTTATCTGTTTGCAAAGAAGTTATTAAGATTATGATTGGCCAAGAACCCGCTAAGGAAATCGAAAAAATACCTGCGTCAGCAGAAACGATCTCACGTCGCATTAATGTTATTTCTACCGACATTGAATTAACGTTAATTGAAAAATTAAGGCTTGCTACAAATCCACGAGTCTAGTAATGTAAGCGCATCTCATCTCAAATCTGAGGTTCATTGACGGATGTGAAATAAAAGAGGACTTTTTATTTTGTATTCAATGTAACAGACCAGTACTTCAGTGGACGTAATTTGGAATGGCATAACTGCATAAGCATTTGCACAGATGGAGCAGCAGCTATGACAAGAAAAATTAGGGGATTTATAACCAGGGCTTCTGGAAAAACTCTAATATACACAGGAAAACACTGATGACGAGGTCTCTGTCTGGTGAATTGTTTTTTGTCCTTCAAGAGAAGTCGTAAAAATTGTCAATTACATCAAGTTGCGACGAACTTTCGTCTGTTCAGTGCAGGGTGTAAAAGCGTTTTCCCGCATTTACAAGCTAAAAAATGAGACCCAGACGCTTTTAGATGCCCAAGGTTCAGATTTTGCTTCTCTGTTTAAAGAAGAAGAATGAGTAGTAAAACTTGCATATTTAGCGGATATATTCGCTCATTTAAATGAGCTCAACAAAAAAATTCAAGGCAGGCATTCTAATATTTTAACGTCATCGGACAAGACTGAAAGTTTTCGCGCTAAGTTGGTGTTATGGATCAGCCACGCTACCAATGGTAGTAATGAAATGTTCCCAAATGTCATGTCAGAAAAAATGAAATCTTATTTTCCTAAGTATGATCTGCAACCTATGGACTGGGCACGAAATCCATTCTCAGATAGCATTTGTCTTGGGCACTTACCAATAAACAAGCAGGAAGAATTAAAACTGATCAGAGATTGAAACTAAAATTACCTGAAACAGAGCTAGCACATTTTTGGCATTTGCTATTGCAATTCTCTTACCATTTGCCATGACCTCTTCTTATCCGAATTTCGATCGCCTATGCTCAATCAGGCAGGCTCACATTTCTCATTAAACATCTTTTCATATTATATTGATTTAAATAGTAAGTAAATATTAAATAAACGTTGGTTTTTTCTATGGTGTACCTCTAAAATTTCTTGATTTTGTAGGTGTACCTTGAACACAAAAAGTTTGCGGAACACTATTCTAGAAGGTACCTTGCGTCGTTTCAGATTTTATACACAAACAAGAACACCTTCATTAAATCATATTGAATTAGCACGTAAGTCATAGCGGGTTTTCATCCGATTTGTATTTATTGTTAATCTCGGTCTCATGGCCTCGTGCAGATCAGCTAATCGCTGTCCGAGCTCTCGTAACTTTTGTTCAGTTCTAAGTGTATCATATTTGAGGTCACTAGGGAAACGCATCTCGCTTCCGAAAATTATCTTAGCTGGGGTTTGTGAACAGCTGATCTATAAGCCATTAGAATCCCAATCGGGTTGATGATAATCAACTACTTTCTATAGATGCTCGAACAATCTCCTGTTGATGTGTTCTACGATGCCAACACATTGTGAGTGTAGCAGAGTTGTTCTGGTTTTTATTATTCCCAGTATTTTACACATGTCTTGGAAGGTCCATGATTTTAAGTTCTTTCCTTGGTCCGAATGAAGTTCACGAGACTCACCAAACCTACTGACCAAATTCGTTATTATTTTTGTTCTTCAAATTTAGTTTCCGGTTGATTGGGAGTTTGCTAGGATTCAGGCCATTTACTGAGATAGTCAATAGTAACTAATATATAATGGTTACCGCTATCCGTTTCTGAAAAAGATCCAGCGATGTCTCTGACTATCCATTCAAATGGGGCTCTGACATTATACCTAAGCATTTCTCTTTTGCTTCTGTGTAGTGGCCCTTTGCAAGAAGCACACAAAAGCTATAAGTATACATGAAATTCACAACTAGTCCATATTCGGTCTTAGACACCATGTGTAGTCAGCGGTTCCTTTACTTTCCAGTATAGCTTCGCGTTTAGGGCCAGGTATTTAATATAGATGCAAATAGTTCCAGAGTATATCTACTAAATAGCCATCAAAAAACAATGACTAATTTTACATTTCGTGTTGCTAAACTTGTCTTCGTCCTATTAATTATAATTATTTAAGTATCCACCAGTCTACAACAATCTCAAGAACACGCTGCATGAATGTAACAATAAGAGAAATACCATACGAATATGTTTAGCATACATTTCCCAGCGGTTGTGACAAAATAGACAATCTCACCAGCATGCTGATAATCGACACCTAAATGCGCAGCCGCTGAATTGTGAATATTCGGTTGGCGTTAAAGATTAAGTTCCTCAGAAAAGTACAAAAACGCCTGCCAAATTTCCTAATTAGCCTTTAATAGTTTATCTAGACCTGGCACTTCTCGCGGAAATGTGCTCCTTAGCCACGTTGCATAGTCTTCTATAATCCTGGTGAAATTTATAAGGACTGCCTTGCACCTGCTTAATCTAAATGTTACTTGTAATATCACAACAATTCAAATGCTGCCGATTACTGCAAACTGCAGAGTATCCTCTGTCTTTTCAATAGGTCCCACATAATACTGCTTTAACGAGTGACTTGTATTCAAGTGGAAATTATAAAGGCTTATAGAAACATCGGAAAAGTATTCTTATCAAAGATAATTTTTAATTAAATGATATTTCCAATAGATGGCAATGCAACTGTTTCAACAATTGCAACTATATTGCAAAGGATATCTTTTCCTAGTACGTTAGCACAATGGGCCGCCTTGATCTCGGTGCTCTTGATCTGTCATCCCCCTGACTTGAAAAAAAGGGATATGATTTCAGAAATCAATGCAAAAAAAAAACTTACTTTTGCTTTTTTTTCCCTCAACGCAATCGATTTCAAATTTAAATCTCAAGACGGCATACGAGCACATATCTCAGTTTCAAATAAAAATTCTCAATTCACGTACAATTTTCATTTCATTTTTAATACGACCAAAATCGCTTTTAATTGCTCGACAGCTATACCCCGAAATGGTAAAATCTTCATTGCAAAGATTCGTAAGCCGATAAGTCTGTACCAAAAATGTACAAAGTTCAATTTCAAACCTCACTCTAGCGATAATTACTACTAATAAGGTCGAAATTAATTAAAAGGAATTCAAAGGCCCAGCTGTAGTCAGGCTAAAAAAAAAAAGTTGAAGACAGTGTTAATTACTATTTCATCAAATGCCATTCGGGTGCGAATTTGCCGCCAGTTGGAGTCTCAATTAAAATTCAAGGCACAAGCTACGGAGAACTTCACAGACGCTGCTGTAGATCCATTGTACTCTGTTGAATGACTATGACGTGCCTCTTTCATAGATTTAAATTATTAATTGACTTTACCTGTTCGCAAATTAATGGACTGCTTTTGCTTAATTATTTACTGTGCACACGTACAAAGATGGAAAACTGAGCCAACAAACTACCACTCTCTCATCATTTATCTGTTACGACACTGTATACGACACTGTTTCGAAGTACTGCAAGGATTTTTTGAAGTCCGGTCCGAGTGTGAGGATGCTAATTAACACTAATAAACTTTTCTTTAAAGTCGCTCTTCAGAGTTATACTCTTAGCTTATATGGATTTTAGTAATTTTACAAAAGTAAGTGCTCTGAATTTCCTTCTCATCTACTCGGGGAAAACGGAATAAATTAGGATAACCAAATATGCATAGCACTAGAAGCTATGAAAGCTTCTGAAATTGTGTCAACAGTGAAAAGTATGAATCTAATCTACCTGAACTAGCCCAGTTGTAAGTATGTAGATCAACGTTTTTATTGAATTTCTAATTAACAACGGAGGAAGTAAGACTTTCAAGCCCTCTTCCAGCCGGGATACATAGCAACTTTTTTTTTTGTCTTTAATAATTAAATTACTGAAATATGGAAATTGATGGCTAAGGACTTATGTACTTGTACATTTCTGTTTCACTTTAAGCTCTGTGATAATATATTTATGGCTTTGTAGCCAGTAGGGGATTTTGTAGGCTATTCAGCCTTCTACTTATAATTTATTATCTTAATACATAAAAATCACGTGTTAATGTGTTCGTACACGCAGATTTCCAGATTGCAATGAAATTTTGTGAATATGTTTGGTTGGTTCCAACTTGAAAGATAGAATAGTTTTGGCCAGGTAGATGTCCAGATCTAAAAAACTGCCTGAGAGCGCGTCAGCATGAAAAGTTGAAATTTTGAACACGGCGCTCGCTTTCATAAAAATTGCAAATATAAGTTCAAAATTTGACTAAATCGGGCAACTCCTTGATCCTTAGTAGGGTTGTCATATTTCGTTTTTTAGTATATATTTGGATACTGCCTGTGTATTCGTTACATGTAGAGAACTGAAATTCGGTACGTGGTGTTTTCCTAGCAATAGTAAATAAAATTTAAAAAATGGATTAAATCGGGCAATCGCTTCCTGATGTTGGTTTTTCACTTTATACTTGGAAACTATCTTAGAAAGCGTCGATCTGGAGAACTATAATTGTGTCCACGCCGTTTTCATGCAAATTGCAAATACAAGATCAAAAATGGACCTAATTGGGGGACCCTTTTTTGGTGTTGCCATACAAAACTGTAGGTTTTCACTATATATTTGGACACTGCCTCACGCGTCGACGTAGATAGCTGACATTTTGTACACGCGCCTTTTTTAAAAAATGTAAATTAGGCTCAAAAATGGGATCAATCGGGTAACTCTTTTGTAGGGTTGTCATACAAAAAATTATTTGGTACGTGACGTTTTCATAGCAATGATAAATTAAATTTCAAAAATGGACCAAATCGGGCGACCCCTTTTTGGTGTTTCCATACAAAACTTTTGTTTTTCACTATATACTTAGTAGCTGCCTGAGAAGGCGTCGAGGCTCAGCAATCTGGCAACTCCCTCGTAGGATTGCTATTAAAAATTTTCGTGTTTTACTATATATTGGGGCACTGCCTGAGAACGCGTCGAATTCTTGGATATTATGTATCTCTACCAACCCACGCCCACCCCCACCTATCTAGGTATCTATATTATCCCCGGGTAACGCCGACGGGCCCTCCTAGTTATATTATATATTATTATCAATGGAAGTATTTTGTTCTAAACTTATGTAACAGGATTATTATTATCATCTTCTTTAATGTCACTCGGCACATTTTTTTTTATATAGGTGGTTAAAGTTCTCAGGGTTGCCTTATGAATTAAATATTGAGACGGCAGTGAAGGAGATGGCGGTGAATATTTCACCGGAATACATGTGGATGTGGTCATGTGATATTGGCCTTACTGTTCGAAATATGAAAGAGCGTATTGCTTGGTTTCTACAAGCTATTATAAACAAAACGACATCTATGAAAATAAGGATATAGGACTGAAAGCCAGTCAAAATCGGCGCAGTATTCAGCGTATTAAGCTAATTTTTACATCTCCAGATAAAATCGAGGTATTTCATTTCATTTTTGCATGAAGAAGATGGGAGCAGTTTAGTTTAGATTACTGGTCCAGACTACTATTTTTATCAAAAAACAAGTCATCAATACCAATTTTTCATATTGAATTTAAAAAGCCCAAAAGCTCAGCTTTAAAATGGCCTATCATACTCTGTACCCAAAATGTAACCCTCTCTGCGTTTTTAGCACATTTCCTTAAGCATCTGCAGCGAAAATGACTGAAAAAGGTCATTTGCAAAAGATAATTGCCTACTTTTTGGCACTTATTGAACTTTTTCAGCAATTTTCGCTTAAGAAAAAGTTCAAAAAACCCAGAAAAGGTTACATTTTGGATACAGAGTGTGATAAGTTCTTTTAAATCTAAGCTGTTGAGCTTTTTAAATTAAATACAAAAAATTGATATTGATGACGTATTTTTTGATAAAAATAGTAGTTAAATAAAAAAAAAAACGAGTAAAAATTCCGAAATTTTAACTTCAAAACGGAAAGGGTGAGGGAAAAAATGTCAGAAGATTCAGAAGTTACAGGGTGATCTATAAAAACATACCCAAATATCTTTAAGTCCCGTTATCTCGGAAACCGTTACGATTTAGTTAAGTGTTTTGGAAGAAACCGCAGGAGTTTCGATTAACGGCTTCCCGAGATAAAGGGAGTCTTGTGTTTTTTTTAGTTTTTCTTTGTGGTGCCGTTATTTGCTATCTCTTGAACGGAAAGAGCTGTAACTGTGAATTTTTGGACAGCTGTTCATTTAAGGATCCTGAGCAATTAGGAGAAAACTGCAATTAAATCGGTCGGTGCGTTTGGGAGATAGCGGTTTTTGTGTGTTTTTGTATGTTGGCGACCAACGGAGGACCATTTTTTGCCAACTTGAGAACGGTAAATGCTGGACCGGTAATTTTTGGGACGATAGCTTATCTCCAGATTGTAAGCGTTTTAACCGCATTAAAATCGGTTTGCTCATTTAGGAGATAGTTTGTACTAAGGATTCCGGTATATTTACAACCAGCAGAGGATCACTTTTTGTCAACTTTCAAACGGTAAATGTTGTAGCTGTTAATTTTCGGTACAGGTATCTATCTCGAGATTACAAAATCATAGAAAGAAACCGCATCAAAATCGAGCGGAAGGTTTGGGAGATATCGGGTTCTGAAAATCCCTGTGTACTTCCCGCCAGCAGAGGACCGCTTTTTCTAACTTTGAAACGGTAAATGCTGGACCATCAACATTGGGAACGATTTTCTAGCTCGGGATTTTAGGGTGATAGGAAAAAACCCCATTAAAATGGGGCGGGGAGTTTAGGAGATAGCGGTGCGTTTGAAAGTGGTGGGTCCTAGAGGCTCTGACGTGTTGCTGACTACTTTCTGTCAGTCCGTTCGTTTTAGCTTTTGCTTATTACTGTTTGTTTGTTTTGGTCCGTCTGAGATTGTTTGTATATTGTTTATTACTAACTTATGAACTTATTTTAATTTTTTGATTATATTTACTCTTCATATATTTATTTATTGGACTATATGTATGTCTGTCCACGTACTGTGATATTTATGTTATTTATTACGGTTTGTTTGTTTTGCCCCGTCTGATATTGGATATTATATTATTTATTTATTAACTTTGTGTTTAATTTAATTTTTTGACGACATCACCGACGAGTGTTCAACGAACTGTGATATTTATGTTATTTATTACTGTTTGTTTGTCGGTTCGGTTTGGTTTTGTCTGTCGTTTAGGCTTAGTTTCAAGTCATTTAGTTAATGCAGTCTCGGATGGTGAGTACCTTATTCTACTAACTCACCCTCTTCCCAAGAAAACTTAAACACGGCGGATTACCGCTTGGAACGACTTGGGGCTAGTAGGTGCACTGGGAGAGTTGTAGGCACTTAACTGTGCTTTAGATAGTGACGCATTTTATCTTATTACGGACGGGCAGGTGAGTAATATTACCAATATGTCAGTGCCACGGGAAAATGACTTTGCCTGTGAATGTGGAAAATCTTATGCAAGTTTGCAAAATCTGCGCGCACATCAACGCAGATATTGCAGAGGTCCGGGGGCACAAAATGATACGATATGTGGTATCTGCTGAGTACAATTTAGTACATATGCCGGTCTGTGACAGCATATCAGATTAAGGCATCCAATGGAATTTAATGCGGATATGCAGGCAGAGTGCGCTAAGTGAAACCAAGGTCGTTTCTGATGCTGATATTAATCAGTATCACGTCCCTGGTTACATCTTCGTGCCTCTTTTTTCTCAGCATAGAGGGATCGCAGTATATATTCGGAATGATGTGGCCTTTACTATTCTTCAAGATTTTCCTTCTGCTAATCCAGAGTTTAATTATATCTGTATTAGGTTCAAACTTCACAAGCACATCATATACTTCTGTTTCCTTTATCGCAGCCCAAATATGTCTGATGACGACACGGTATCCGTATTTGACAATATCTCCAAAAATATTGATCATTTGCTTTCTGTTTCCCCCTCTTCCGAAATCGTCCTGGCAGGCGATTTTAATGTTCATAATATACCGTGGCTCAGACATTCTTCTACCACAAGTCCTGCGGGCCGTTTCGTTGAACTCTTCTGTGAATCATTTAATTTGCAACAGCTAGTGGATGCACCAACGTGAATTCCTGATACACCTGGAGATAAAGCTAATTTACTCGACTTGTTTCTAACATCTCATCCTGACAAATATTCCATTTCAGTCGGTTCCCCTCTTGGAAATTCAGACCATTGTTTAATCACGGCTCAATTTACCACCTCAAACCTGTGCCGCCCAACTGCTCCACCTACAAGTAGGCTTCTTTGGCACTATAAGAATGCTGATTGGGAAAGTCTCAATAAGTACCTCAAAGAAATTGATTGGTCGGTCTGTTTTGTTTCAAGGGATGTTGATGAATGCACATTAGAATTTAGTAACATACTAAATATTGGCATGCATGAATACATTCCGTATTCTTACAGCAGGTCTCAACAACAGCATGATCGCTCCTGGTTTAACGATAAGTGCAACCAATCTATAAAAGCGAAAGAGTCTGCTTTTCGCGCCTATCAATTGCATCCATGTCCGGAAATGAAACAAGTCTACAAGACTGCACGGAACACCTTCAAGTCCATTATCCAGAGAGAAAAATTTCTTTTTGACCAGAATATTAGACAAAGAATCTTGACAAGCCGCAAAGGTAGCAAAGGTTTCTGGTCCCTGGTCAAAACCATCAGGAACAATTTCACCAGTTCCTCTATACTACTTAATAATGGTGAAGTGATTGTTGACTCCCTGGATAAAGCTAATATTTTAGCTGCTAGATTCGTTTCAAATTCTCGTCTTCCACCAACTTCACAAACACCTGTTTTGCATCGCCCGTGTGAATGTGTACAAGAGCCAATACACGTTCGTACGAGGGATGTGTTCAGGGTCCTTAAGGGGATCAACGTCTCCAAAGCCGCAGGTCCTGATGGTTTTTCGCCCCTGTTAAATAAAAGCTGCGCCTCATCCTTGGCTGCGCAAACTCTTCTACTTGTCTTATTCGACAGGAAAATTTCCAACTGCTTGGAAGCTAGCTCACGTTCAGCCTATTCCCAAGAAAGGAGAGGGTAGCGATCCCTCAAATTATCGACCAATTGCGATCACTTCGATTCTTTCAAAGGTTTTTGAATCTATCATTAACTCAAAATTAATGAAGTATCTAGAAACTAACCATCTCATCAACGATCGCCAATATGACTTTCGAGCTGGACGCTCATCTGGAGACTTGCTGACCTTTCTTACGGAACGTTGGAACCGTAGTCTTCACAATTTTGGTGAGTCTAAAATCGTTGCCCTAGATATTTCAAAAGCCTTTGATAGAGTCTGGCATCCAGCCCTTTTAGCCAAACTCAAAGCACTTGGTCTCTCCCCTCCTCTTGTATTATGGATTGAAAGTTTCCTATCTAGTCGCCAAATACGTGTGGTAATAGATGGCGTTACGTCTGAACCGCATCCCATAAATGCCGGTGTACCTCAAGGCTCTGTTATCTCTCCAGCTCTCTTTTTAATTTTCATTAATGATCTGCTTTCCCTTACTTTCAATCCCATCCATAGTTTCGCAGATGACAGTACTCTTGATTTCGCTTACTCCTTTGACACTCTTGCGGAATCCAGGGGGAATGCTGCATGTGTTAAACGAGATTGCATGACTAGATCATTGAATAACGATCTTGCCAATATCCTCGCTTGGGGCAAAGCGAATCGCGTCGAATTCAATGCATCAAAGTCCCAAAGCTGTCTTATCTCATTAAAACAAGATCATAACTTAACCACACCCGTATCTTTTGATGGAGCATTAATTTCTGATTCACCGTCACTAAGAATTCTTGGCATTAATATTTCCAGTAAGTTAAACTGGACAGATCACATCTTCTCTGTTGCCAAAGAAGCATCGAAATGTCTTGGATTTCTGAAAAGGTGTAAGAAATATTTCAGCCCGTCAAATCTAGCGCTCCTCTACAAGTCCTACATTAGACCTAGAATGGAATACAACTCCCATATATGGGCCGGGGCTGGTCGCACAGCCTTAGCTTCATTGGATATTGTCCAAAAGAGAGCCTTCAAGCTCATTGGCGATTTGGCAATAACTTGTCATATCGACTCACTCGAGCACCGCCGCAATGTTGGAAGCCTTTCGCTCCTTTATCGCTATATGCATGGTCAATGTTCTGATGAAATATCTAGTCTAATCCCTTGTTCCTGCACGCAATACTCGCGGTGCAAACCGCGCACATCCTTTAACCCTTCAAATTACTTTCGGCCGTACAGTGGAACAGCTTACCATCTTCTGTTTTTCCTCCGGCATACAATCTGCGGAAATTTAAGGGCGACATACATCGGCACCTCCGCCACTTTCCTCATATCCCCTAATCCTTTCCCTATCTCCTTCCTGCCATGCTGTGCTTTGCATCATAGGGTATCCCCTGAGCTTGGCTTAATAATATAAAAAAAAGAAGAGAGCGTTAACGCGAGAAGGGCCTGGACGGAGGAGGAGGAGTTTCAAGAAATGGCAAAATTGGAGGCCAGCTGTGCTGAAGGAACATCGGCGACCACTATAATTAACACGCTCCTCCACAACTCAACAAGATCGGCGGATGCCATATGTAGAAGGAAGCAGCAGGGATATAAGGATAGGGTAGCAGCCCTAAAATCTGAGGCGGCTATACCCGAACCTCCTCCGAACGTCGTGGATGTAAGCGTGGAGGGGGAACGAATCGAGATGAACTTCTCATTCAAGCTATTCGGAACATGGACATCAATCATCTCTCCAACGAGAATCGGGTACTGAGGGAATCGGTTTTGAGTGATCCAGTGGAGACAGTGAGAGCGAGCTTGGATACTTGATTGGGAGCTTTGATGGGAAGATATGCGAGAGCATCGGGGGGACGGAACCAAGATCAATTCTCAAATAGATCGAGGATACTCGCAAAACTGAACGAGCCTAATATTAGTAATCGCAGGAAAAGAACTCTGGTTTACCAGTTGACCTTGATGGACTACTCTAGAGACCAGAGAGCGTACGCTCGTAATTTGCTCGATGGAACTCCAATCAACATGGAGAACGATTTGCCAGATAGTGACTACCAGGAACTAGTATCAGGAGGTATTCACTACGGCTTCGACGGCGGATGAGGAGGAGATTACGGATCCGAAGATGGAATCCACAGAGATTAGTACTCCGATCTCAGTGGAGGACATTAAAAGTGTGATCCGTGACAGTAAATCCAACTCTCCAGGTCCAGATGGGATCACACTGAAAAATGTTGCCCAACTCCCAATTTCCAAGCTCGTTCTGCTATACAACACCATTCTCCTGGTGGAGACGATTCCTACAGCGCTCAAAATGAGTAAAACAATTTTGATTCCGAAGGCAACTGCGGGGTTGAGTGATATTAAGAACTGGCGCCGAATCTCGTTAAGCTCCATTCTGCTACGTGTACTCAATAAAATAATAGCAGGCAGAATCTCTGCTAAATTAGAATTTAACCAATCGCAGCGAGGCTTTACGAGGATATATGGATGCTTTGTGAATTGTATTAGTCTCGAAACTATTATCAAAAGAAGGCGTAAGGCTGGGCAGCCTACCACAATACTTGCGCTTGATCTGTCCAAGGCTTTTGACAGGGTGTCGTATAAAAGTGTAATGAGAGCGATGAAGAGATTTCGCGTGGACATGAAGATCAGAGCATATGTTGGAGATAACTATGACAACACCGTAACGGACCTCTCCTGTGGAGGTCATCATATCGGGACCTTTCCTATATTGAGAGGGGTGAAGCAGGGGGACCCACTTTCCCCCATCTTGTTCAACATGGTGCTGGACGAACTGCTTGATAGGCTTGATAGGAGGACTGGTATTCCCATTGGCGACCAAAAAAATCTGTTCAATAGCATATGCGGACGACCTGATTATATGCTCTAAGGACTCTAGAGATGTGGAGCGTATGTTGAAGGAGGCGGTGAACTTTTTTTACGCTAGGGGCTTAAATCTAAATGTGGATAAATGTAAGCTCTCTGATGCTCAGAACGGTGCCAAGAAAGAAAAAGGTGTTCCCCGTCGTATGTTGTGCTGTCCCGTTTACCAGACAATTGATGCTGTATGGATCTTTTATTTTCAGAAGAAGGGTAAAGTATCATAGTTCACTTGTGAAAGATAGAGCCAACGGAGACATAGTACACACACAATACACTCAACACACAAACATATGCAGAGATGCATGCACCAAGGCACAAATTGTACAACATACGAACACACAAATAATTATACACCGCTGTTTTCGTCTTAATGAAGAAACCCCAAGTCTTATGCAGCATCGTACATTGGAAGCATACAGATATTTCAATTTAGTAATGTCATTTATAGATTTAAGCTAGTTACTACTGAATACTTTCTTTTTTTTTTGTTTACTTTCATAAAGTTGGAAAGCGCTAAAATAAATTATTTATTATAAATGGAAAACACTTAAAATCGCTACAAAATCATAACTCTTTCAGCTTATGTTAATCTTCCGGGAACATTTATCTGTAATCTGTAGGCTTCCCAGATTTCCATACGAAAATGAAATAGTTAAACAAGAAAAAAACGAAATCTAGTAAATAATGTTAGACATCTTCGGTAATGGTCACTGTCGAGGAGACCTATGAAATTAAAGTTTATCGCAGGTCACTATGTCCAGTTCATTAAGAAAAAAAATGTATATCGATATAGCTTATGAGTGTGACCCTTACGAAACAGGCCGAAGTTCTAAAAACTAGTTTGGTAAACTGCATTAATTTTCAGACCAGTCCGAAAAGAGAAGAACAAGATCATGACGCACCATTTCCTCTAAAGGGCAGCTGGACCACTTGTTCGGGAGCTACCAAGTCAGTCAGAAGTGTATTTATTAAAAAAAAGGAAAAGGAAAAAAGAATAGAAGATCAAAAATAAAAGAAGCAAGAGTATTAAGAGAGAGAAAAAGGAGTTTGGAAAAAATAGGAAAGTAGAAGAATTCACTAAAGGAAGTAGGTACTGGGAAGTTCTTAATATAAAACTTATAAAAAAAAAAGATCTAAGAGTTAATGAAGAGGAACTCCACGCCGGCAGTACCCCCCAGTTAAGTACCTAAAGAATTCACTTGGAAATTTTTCGTAAAGGTACATGAGGAATTTATACCCCCAATTGTGATCGGGGAGTTTTTCGCTACTTGGGCAGTAAGTTCACTTCGGATGGCCTCCTGAGATGTAACGCTTCAACTCTCTATGGCCAGCTTACGAGGGTCCGGAGGGCTCCTTTGAAGCCCCATCAGAAATTTGCGATAATTCACAAATATCTGATACCGAGATATATTTCGAGCCTGCAACAGCCAAATGCGTCAAGGGGAATGCTTTAAGGCTGACAGAAAAATAAGAGCGGCTATGCGGGAGATACTACATTTCAACATTCACTGCGCCAATAGTGTCTTTTGCACACCTGTCAAAAAATGGGGATTTGGAGTGTTTTGCTTCGAGAGGTTGATACCAGTTATAACTCAGCAGCGCCTGGAGAAGCTGAGCAATATGTCACCTATGCTGGCCTCAGTCATCAGCCTATAAGGTATACAGGATAGATTGCGCACTATAAATGGGGGAGTAGCGTCAACGGATGAAGTTCGTATTGCATTAAGTGCAGCGACTTTAAGTGGCAAGGGACTTCACCAAGCGGGCAACAATAAAGCATGCAACGATTACATCATGCGGCCGCCTGTATTTTGGAACGGCGAGGAGTATATTAGCGCTCTCCAACTAAGAATGAACCGCCTTCCGTGTAAGGGTATTCCATCTAACCCGCCGGGAGAGAGGTTCTGTAGAGCTAATTGCCGTAAGGTGGAGTCTGTTTGTCATATCTTACAGATGTGCCCGTTGACGCATTGGGTGCGTATAGCAAGGCATAACCAGGTCGTCAAACGAATAATGGATGCGGCAAGAAGGAAGCAGTGGGAAGTAGGGTCGGAGCCACGTGTGAGGGGAACCGATGGTCTTCTGAAAAAACCAGATATGATCTTGATAAAAAACAGCGATCTGATCATATCTGACGTAGGGATTCATTGGGAGGGGGATCTGGATCTAACGGTTCAATATCAGCATAAGGTGGCCACTTACAACTCACAGGGTTTTATCGAAAAAGTAAGGGAGATGTTCCCAAATAAAAACCTCTTATCATGGGTGCAAGAGGTACATGGTGCATCCAAAATGATAACCTAATAAATCGGTTGGGACTACCGCAAAATGTGTCGTGGACTGCATACTAACGCGTCTAAGGGGAGGTTGGACAATACACAGGCAATTCATGAGGATGGTCTGGAGAAACAGGGGTGACAGACATTCATGAATAGCATATAGAAAATCGAAGCAAACACTCACGCTACTACTGGCAACAACACAGTGGAAAACGTTCAGACTGGAGATTTTAATATTAACTTTCTTGATGTATTTAATACTATCATAATTATTCACGAGTTTAGTCTGAAATTTAAACATTAGTCCAGTTTGTATGAAGTAGTGTAGAATGTGAAGGAAGTTGTAAGTGTAGGATATAAGCTTTGCATTTCGTACCACTTTACTCCATTTGATCCCTCTCCCTCCAAACAACCGATTGCGGACAGGCATGGGACCAAGAAATATTTTCCGTTTAGGGGAATGTCCGTTATTGCGGGAGTCAAAATAAAAACACCAAGAATGCTATGCATAGATAGATACATACTACAGTATATATGTATGTATATAATGTAGTATGTATTATGTACATACATATTTATTTGAACCAAGTTCGAATAAAATATATATGAAGAAAAAATTATTGTTTAATATTTATTTGCTTTACCCTTACTCCTTCCAATTTCAATTTTTTTCACTTTTTATTAAGGAACATACTTTCCAGTTATTTATGTATGAAAGAATTTATTTAAAAGAATCATCCATTCCGCTTTGTTGTAAGCGTATCTCAGAAGTAATCACATTTTTGTAATGTGTCCAAAAATTTGAAATCATTTTATTTTTTTAAAGCATTTATAGTCATAACCAATCTGTCATCTTTTTATTCAAATACATTATTAGGACTATATAAATGTTTTCACGAATATACCTAACTACTGTTTCAACGAATTATAGTCGAAGGTAGTCATCATTAGTCAATCATGTCCATTGGTATAATTTTTTTAACATTTAATCCAACTAGCACAATCATAAACTCGTGGATATTTGTGAATAAAAACCAAAACACAGTAGCGGCATCGGCAATGGCATTGAAGATAGAAGCAGTCAAAATCAAGAACTGCAGATGTCAAAGATCAGTGCCGATGCCTGCGTCAGTTGATATTTAAAGCGGCATTAAAGCATCCGAATGAGTTTACAGGTAAAATAAAAATATTTAAAATAAATTGTGAAGAAAAATTGGTGAAATTTGTACGGGAAAATCCATGCTTATATTTAAAAAGTGACTATGTGATTATAAAAACAATTTTAAAAAAGGTAAAAGATGGAGCAAACTAATTTGTGAAATTTGAATTCCTTGCAAGTACATTATTTATTATAATTTTTGTATTTTGTTATAACTCCAAAAATTTATTTGATGTTATAGTTTTTAAATATAATTCCTTTTCACAGGCGGATAATTAAAGGATAACTGGAAGGAACTCTTTGAAGAATACTTTTATGGGTGGAGTTGAAAAGAAAGATCTCATGACACCAAGTGGAAGTACTTTCAGATTATGATCTTCTTGGAGAACAGTATTCATAGAAGGTTATTGAACGAACGGGGAATGCCCATTTTAAGCCCGACACCTTAAACGATGTATCATGATACTCTGAACTTTTTTTATTGACAATATTTATTTCTATCTAGTGGGGAAAAGCTGGGGGAGGGGATCAAAGTTTGATCTAGTACATTTTGAAAACTCGAGTACAGAACCGAATTCCTTAAGTCCTGAGAAGAAGTTTGAGCACCCACACGCCTATACTCGGAGGCTTAAATAGCTATTTATAGTCATCCCAATACTCTTTTTATGTATTTCCCCCTTTTTATTCGCGACTGAGGTACTGGATTTTTCGCTCCTTAGATCGGCTCTAACTCGATAGGGTTATGTCCGATCGGAAAACGGGTCGCACTGTTCGCCTCAGTTTATTACCAGCTACAATTCGTAGAAGAAAATTTTTAGGGTAAGGGTAAGGACCCCGGTGGTTCCAATATCGCATGTTGCATATCGAATTAAAGGTTTCGCCGAGTACTATCGGGTGGTGTATATTTTTCCCGATTTAGAAAACTTTCTCGGGACGTTTTGGCCGCCGGAAAAACCATTTTCATGCGCTTGGGTCACATTCACCAAAGCTACTACAATTCGCATTTTTTTTGAAGTTCTTCTTCCATGGCCATTAGCGCTCTGTTGTGAACGTTTTTTTTTATAACAAGTCATTTTCCACGGCGCACAAATTTCGTACAATCACGAGAATTAGAAAAGTCTACTTTTTCACAGAAGAAATTAGCGAAATATGCCTAAATTTTGTGGCACAAATGGTTGCCACTGAATTTAGGGAAATATTTCTTATAGTGTAGGTAAATTTCACCTATCTATAGGGAGTTTGAATTCAATAGGCTTTAATGAATTTTCTATCGGGAGAAGGGAAATTGTTTACATGTAAGTTGGGTGATATTCCATGAATTAAATAAATGCACCATTAAATTAATGTACATTTTTCGACATATTTTGTGGAAATATCCGTTGAATTTAGAGAAATATTCAATGCTCAATGTTCGATGAACTATTACACGACTGTAAATAACACATTATTATAGATGGAAATAAACATAAAGTATATTTTGCACAATTGGTGTCTAAAAATATCTCTTTAATATAGGCACAAATACCTCCATTAGTGGTAGGTACTTTTCCCTCAAATTAAGTTTTCCTAAAATAATTCAGTTTTTTATTAAGCAATAGGTGAAAGGAAAAAATGAGTGTACAAAACAAAAATCTTTAAATAAATTTATTTCAAAGAAAAAACAAAATATAGACATAATGCTTTACAAATTAGGTTGTACCTACTAAATCAAAATAAACACATTATTATTTTCGAAACAAAAATTAACTTCAATGAAGGTTTTGAAACATGACGATACGATTATATCTACTAGTGCTGAATTGCTGCACAAATTGTTCTTACACTTCACTTTATGGTTGCACGATTATTGAATTCTTAAAAATTTTAAAATTATTAATTCGCGCATGTCTTAACCACACAAAGGTCAGAATAAAACTCATCGGGTTATAACAAAATAATGTATGCCTTGTATTTGCGATATTTTTACTAAAGTGAAGGGTTTCGTTTTTCCATAACATAATGGAATTTCTAAATTTACCAAATGAGTGTATATTTCTATTCGATTTAGTTTTAAGATTTCAGAACTTATTGGTCGCAAAATTATAAAATATATGGAAAATAATACAGCTTAGGTAAAACTACATACTTTTCATGTAAAAATTCCTTTTATACAACTTTTGAAAAGAAATCTACCCCAAATATGTTTTTCTATGTACTATTTGATTAACTTTAGGTAGCCGAAAGGTATATTGCCAATTTTTAAGGGAACACTAGACTTATCTTATGGAAATTCCTCGCACTGAATATAGGGAGCCGTACATTATTTTTTGCAGTGTATGTAAGGTCAAAGTGGGGAATTTTATCAAAACGTCATTTTAAGTTATTACATTCTGCTGCTATACCACTGATATATGACATCATCAAACATGTTTTAACGTAATTATTTCAATAAATTATTAGAAAATAGTTTGTTGTATAATTTTTGTTTTCTCATAAATAATATTACTGAAAAATCTACTGTTTATACTTATAATTAAAATGGTTTATCAAAACCCTTCTGATTTTTTCATATGGGGAAATACTCAAATGAAAAACAACTTTTCTTGAAATAAACATCATTGGCATCCATAATTAATTATGACTTGATAATTAAAAACTAAAATCTTAAATATGTAAATGGATGAGTTCATCACACAAAGCTTTAATAAATATTACAGGGTTTGAAACCGAAATCAATTTTAACCGGTAGGTATTATTCGTTCTCTAATGAATGTGCTTGTAACAAAACTAAATATAAGTCACGTACAAATTTCGTTCTCAATCAGAATCAAAAATATTTTTCTCGCATAAAATGATCCGAAGAAATGAAATGAATTTTATATTTGTGAGTCTCATAAAACGTTTTCACTAAAGAACAGCACAAGAATGTATGTATGTAAGTTCAAATGTGAAAGCTCTGGCTGGAGGTGATATTTGAGAAGGGCACAATTCATATTTTTTTGTTCAAGGTTTCTTTTAGGTTTCAAAATCATGTGAGGGCATTTATTGGCTATTGACGAACTTAATCTAATTGGGAACGAAAACTTCAGAACGGAAAAATATAGCCCTTTATGAGAGTTTTACTTTAGGAACGAATTCTTTTTCATTTTTGATCTTTTCGATTACAACCCATGTTTAGAATCGTAAATAGGGCCTTATCCTCATCCCATCCTGATAACAAAACAGAAATTTCCATTATAAAATTTTTAAATTTGGAAGTTACTACTTTGCAAGTTGCACTGTTATGGTCGCATGGAAATGTAGCCTTAGATCTTTTGCACACGAAGCTTCTCAGTTGCGACGGACTGATTTGTTATCGAAGTTGCAACCGGGTTAGTAACTGAGGATTCGCACACGAATCTACATAAATGATGGAACTCAAATCACTTTGCTTCATTAGCAAGGCTAAGGGCATGGCCACAATAGCGCCCTGCACCTTGCACCGCACATCGCATCGCCATGAGCTTGGTGTGCGATGTTAAAATTTACCCTTTATCTCAAATAGAAATGACCACAGTGGCGCAGCGCATCTTGCATCGCCCCCTCACCATCCATTGCACTGAGCCTGTTGAGTTGTTACTTCTTTTGTGCGATGCGTTGGTAACATTTATCCCGACTGAGGTAAATTTAATAGATTTAACGATGTTTTAGTAAATTTTTTTCTGTCGAGTAACATTTATAGCGAGTAAATTCAGTAGATTTATATATGACAGTAAAATATGGATACTCTTGGTCCTGCTATTTTGGATGCGGACAGAGGAAAGCTCCAATACTTTACGCGAAAGAAAATACTCTCAAGATGCGGGTGGAGAAAGATATAGATGACAACATCACATTTCTTAATAGCTTACTAACATGTTAGATCATTAGCTCCTTGGCAAAAGATAAGATATCGAACTAAGTTTATGCAACTTCTCTTGGAAGATTTCATGATCACGATATCGATCCACGGTAACCAGCCATTTAATTATCCGAATAAATTTTCTGTGATTTTTCCATGCAGAATACTGAAAAGTCTGAATATGCATTCGAACATCCAATAATTGTAATTTATTTATCCTATACAATAATCAAGCAAAAAAAAATCTTAGCGTATTATGACCATTAGTCTTTCTATTATTGTGGAAATTCGTCCAATTTTTCACAGTTTGTCCGTCAATCTTGTCTCTAATGTAATCAAATGTAGATACGTCCATACATTCGTAAATCCGTTATAGGTCTCTTCGAAGATCATGATAGAAATGACGAAATTCACCGAAATCACTTTTCTTAAAGTCAATTTCATGAATGCGGCCTGTTTTTTTAGAGAATTTTTAAAAAATTCCACTTACTAACTGCACACAAAATTTCATCCTCTTCAGAAGTAATGCAACTAGAGTGCTGAATTCTGCCAATACTCCAAACTGGACAGCACTTTCGCAATATCATAACTTACTTCGGAAGTAAAATGTTCGAGGTTGCTTTAGGCAACGTGCAGTGCTTCACTGTGGCCATTAATTGCGCGATATGCAAGGGAATAATTGGTCTTGTGCTGTGCTATGTGCGGTGCGGCGTTGTGGCCATCCACTTAGTCTCTAGTTTTTGAAGTATTTATAATTAATATATAATTAATAAATGAGTAAATCAAGTGACAAAGAGAATTTCGTCCTCCAATAATATTATCAATACAAGAGACGTAAGCAAGAAGATTTTGGAATCATCCCTACATTGAAAGGAATAGAAACTGTAGACTATTCATCGCGGTACATGAGTTTTACATTCTATAGAATGTCTAACGAGTCTTAGCTTAATTTAGTGCAAATCGTTGCTTCTTATTTTCAAAGGTCGAATTCAAATGTGAGAGAAAAGAATGCATGAGTGCTGAGGAAACTTGTTTGTAACTGATAACCTGGAGATCAGCACGACGAGGTGTCGAAAGTGTAAGTTGAGTGCATGAAAGTATATGAAAACGAACCCCGAACAGCTGACAGTCTAGAGAAGCGACAGAAAAAGGTGGCGTGATTTTTCCGAGAGGCAAGTTAAGTTGGGTTAGAAAAGAAGAACAATAAGTGTTAACCTTAGATTATATAGCAAAAAGGATAGGCTATGAGGAAGAACAACTTAATCATTTTTCTTTATGTAGTAGAATCGCATCGATGTGTGTGTTTAGTCATGGAAGTCGTAAACTACAAAATTTTCTGAGCGGGCACATAATTTAGTGGTTGAAACTTTATCAAGTTTTGAACAAGTTTTATAATTTCCTGTCAGCGCGACTGGAATCTTTTTTCAGTTTATAATTTTTTTTATAAATTTTTTCATTTTTAAGAATTTTCCTAACAGGCCATTTATTTTGCGATAATAATTTTTGCGTTGCCTTTGTATGGCTGATATCATATAGATACCCGATGACAATTCGTAAATTCAAATCTAAGAATATAGAGATAACAGGGAGTGTTGATAACTCTAAAATTCGTGTGCATGAGCGTGGGTTTTTTCAGGGTATCGTGAAGTCGGCCAGAATTATATAGAAGAAAGAGAGAAATCAATTTTCAGCTGTCAAACGAAGTTTCCAAATTTGCAACAATCTGAATCTGATGATAATATACGTGGGGAATCATTTTCTAGGCAAGTATATGTATTTAATTATAAAATAATCTTTTGTGTACTTTACACACATTTTTATATTAAATTAAATTGATATTAATACCAAAAACTAACAAATATTTGTTTATTGAAGATTTGTTCTGTTTGTGACAGCTGAAAAACTCCCTGGGTATCTTGGCGCAGTGGCAGCAGTATTTCTTGTTGCCCCGCTCTCTGTATTGATTATACTACAGATGCTAACTCAACCAGAATTTAACTACGCCAAATTTGGCTTATCACACTTCCTGTACTCTCTATATTCTAAGATTCAAATAAATTGAGAAATGTCAGAAATATCGAACTAACATAAACTAAACACCCAGCCCTCTTGTCATTTTCCTCCCGGGTCCACAAAAAAAATGCTTATTACACGTACACGAATTTTACACTGCATAGTCAATCCTTTTTGCTATATAATCTAAGGTGTTAGCACTGAGGAGAAAACTGTGGAATGGGTTTTTTTTTGTTAACTCCAATACATACGAAAAAAATTATAAAACGGGAAAAGTGAATTGAAAATAGAAGACTGAGACAAGGCAGTCAAACTCCCAAAAAGTTTTCGCTGAGTATACCCTTGATAAAAAGGGGAAAAAAATCAGAATTGTAAGGTGGAACTGCAGAATTTGGGAACATGTGTGGCCGGCGGATTTATCCGTAGGAAGCATGCCGACGAGAAAGGGGGAAAATAGGAATCGAATATGTTAAGTAAGTCAAGTAAACTATTGCATTTAGGTATATAAAAAAAGGGCCGATTGAAATTAAAAAGATTACGTAAGATATTAACCAATCTCATGGCGTAAATTCATTACTAAGATCAGGAAAATGACACAGATAAATTGAAATTAGTCAATAATAGGAACATCAGATTGAAGTGCGAAACCGAATGAATAAGGACTTTTGCGAGGATTAGAGAATAGGTTAGGAGGGCTGAGACACGGTCACTCAGACTTAGGTTAAGATTAAAATTGCATATAATCTTACAGAACGAACGATCAAATTCGGAAATACACTTTTGGAGACGTAGAGTCGAAAATTCTTTTGTTACGGTTCAGCCACGTCTACATTACGTAATGCAGGAAGCAGGAAGAAACAACAAGAACGTGAGTCACAGTATTATTTTTCTTTATTAATTGTTTATTAATTTTCTCAGAAAGTCAGTGGACTTATCAAGGTTCGTTCTGAAAAGAGAAATTCAGAAATTCGGCCCAAATCAATATTAAAGTATTTAAAATATATAGAGTTCTTCCTTAGAATATAGAGAGAACAGGAAGTATTGATACCTTTAAAATTCGTGTACATGAGTGAGGAGAGATAGGAAGCTTGGTTGTAAAGTCAAATAATAATTGTAAATAAGTATGGCAAAACTGACGCTTAAAGCCCGGTATGCTAGAGCCAAGGAATTCGGTAAAGGAATTTTTCTACTTATTTCTTGAAGAAAAGTTGACATTAAATCAAGAAATTGTTGACAATTGGGATTTGGATTTGGAGTGTGGTACCTTAGAAAATAAAGAAGTAATAAAGAAAGTGAGGAAAGGTGTAATTTCAAATGAAAAATGAAGACACCTAAAATAAATTTTATTCCTCCATTTGTCCGTTTAAAATTCATTCACCTCTTGCAAAATTCCTTACAGAAATAAGTGCATCAGTACTTGTATCTTCAAGACATATTGATATAAATGGTTTCTTCGAAAAAGAACGACACTTTTTGTCAATCGAGAAGTAGAGTTTTTCTGTTCGAATTTTCCTTTCTCTAGCATATTGCTTTAAGGAATTGGCAAAGAGAAAAATTCCTTGAGCACTTTCTGAATTTTATTTTACATAGTTTAGGTATAGAAACAAAAATTCGTTGGCTCTAGCATACCGGACTTAAAAGTGAACAACTCGTCTATAATTAAACCTGAGAACAAATAACGTCGACTTTATTGGCGAGTAGTTTTTAGGGTCCTCATTTTTGTTCTAGGGGAAAAGTCCCAGATATGGTTGGCACTTATGTTTGTGCGCTTAGTATTGTCATTTATTGTCTCTAAAGGAACTTTTTGCTTATAATGGTGTCACACTAAGTTTTCAATATTTCGTTCATTTCTATTCAAGTCCACTGGAGTGCATATCAACTTATAGGACTCTTTAAGGTGGGTGAATGCAACGTCTTGTAACAGGAAAAGTGAGCTTACATTGAGAATGTATGCATAGCTAATAGGGATTTAGGGAGGCTAGAGTTAGGAATTCCAAATTTTTCATGTTTTTGTAAGAAGTTATTGCATACAGTAACACTATAATTTACCAGAATTTTAGCGAGAGATAGCCATAAGAAATCCGCATAAATATTGAACTTTGAATGTTACAAATTAAGAAAATTTGTTTACCATGTAACAAGAATTGGATGAAAAGATTTTTAACGTAATGCGACATACATTAAAATTTTTCTTGCCCTTGAATCTCCCAGAGCCCTCTCAAGAATGCAGGTCGCATAGGCCCACTCCTCCGCTCAGTTTCAGGTTAATAGAGACGTCGCAAATAAATTCAAACTCGAATTCGTTTATTTATTTATAACATCTACACACTTAAAGTCTGGCTTTCTACTTATGTGTAGGTAAAATTAATAAATAAAAATCTGCTGCGCTATGAGCTGGAATAAACAGAAAAAAGGAAAGAAAAAAACATAAAATAGTGTAAAAACTGTGAAACTATTAATACGTTTCTGCGACTCGGTGTAAACACCGCCTCCGAATCTGTCATTTCCCTAAATACTTATCTATGAGAAAAATAGTATAGTATCTTGCCCCTAAAATCACGATACCACTTTTCCTGATCTCCAAAGGTAGAGTATTCCACAGCCTGGTAGCACAAATAAAAAATTGACGCTCAGTTACACGATAACTAAAACTTGGCATATTCAACGTCACAGTTGTACTGGACTGAGAAAACAATAACTTTTCAAATAGCTAGCTAGGCACCTTTCTTACAATTAAATTATACAAAAATAAGATTACCCTGGAATCAGTATACGCTCTTAACGTGCATCCAAAGGATCCAAAGACGGATTTTACATAAGGAGACACATGGTCAAATGGTTTCAAACCGTACACGTAGCAAACAGCCGAATTGAATGCGACAGTGAGTTTTCTTTGTGACAAGGAGTCCAGCTGGCAAAACAATTCACAAGCATAAGTTATCAAAGGAACAATCAGTTGTTTCATGATGTATTTCTAGGAGTAATGAAAGAAGTAACGGAAGACTTACGAAGTGTTGCGTAAATCTTATACACAATACTGTTGACATGGTCAGACCACGTAAGTGTAGTGTTAAAAATGATGCCAAGATTCTTTGTCGACCTGCTGTATGGAATAGGAGTATCATCTAACATCACTACAGGAATGTCTGTGATGTCGAGATTATTTTTATACAAAAGAATTGCCTTAGATTTTACGGGATTTAGAAGAAACTTATTCTGTAGACCCCACAAAGATATTGATCGAAGGTCTTCATTCAGTTTACATATCGCATCCTCCATCAATCCACGCGGTGTTGAAATATATAGCTGGTAATCAGCATACAAGTGAAATTTACATTTCTAAATGGCTGAAGAAATATTATTTATGAACACAGAACAAAGCAAAGGCCCGAGGATTGACCTCTGCGGAACACCAGTATATACAGGAAAAAATTCAGAGGATTACTCACCACAGCAGACCTTTTGTTTGCTGGCGGTCATCTAAATATGACCAAATAAGTCTGCAAGCACCACTAGAGAAATTAAACAATCTTTTAAGCTTGCATATGATTAGTGAGTAATTAACTTTATCAAAAGACTTGGAGGAATCTAAAAGAGAAAGAATAGTTTTCATATCAGAATTCATAGACAAGCGAATATCATCAAATATCTTTAGAAGGGCTGTCGAACAACTGTGTTTAGGTCTAAATCTAGATTGTAAATTGGACTTAAGTTAGTTGAGTCAATAGACCTAAGTATTTGCTGATGTATGAGCCACTCAAAAACCTTGGACAAGAAAGATAAAATGGAGATGGATCGGTATTCCTGGGAATTCTGTTTAGGATTCTTAGTGATGGGGATGATCTTGGACAGTTTCCAAGATTCAGGGTATACAGATGTGAGTATTATGGTGTTAAATATGTACGTCAGATTGGGTAGAATAATAGGCAATAACAGTTTAATAAATTTGGTATGTATATTATCAAGACCAACAACATTTGAGCTGACTGTGAAAATGGCTTTAAAAAAATACGTGCCGGCGATATCATTGTGAGTCCGGGAAAAAGGCATTTGATGATTGTACCACCAGATTCTCATGAGATCTTAAACGTAAGTGATATCAGGCAGTTCCTTCAGCACAGGCATTCTTTTGGTTAACCCACCCCACACTCTCCGCCCATTCGCCGCTATGGATCACTAGCTGTCACGGAGTGAGCTATCAGCTTCGGCTGAGAGTCTGGACTTCACGTCCAAACAAGTCCTCAGTCATCATAGATCCATAACAACATACAAATGTATTAAAGTAATTTAAGTAAAAATAAATTGAGTTTCACTGAGAAAAACTCGCCGAAAATACAACTAAGTTTAAATTAGATTTTTAGAACTTTAGAGTTCAAATTAGAACAACAGAATCATAAAACATTACACTAACTAATAGCTAGTGGAAGTTTTAGTTTTCAGAAATTATTTAACCAGAAACTATTGTAGATTTGCAGTTAAGTTGAAACTTAAAATGATTTATGTAAAAATGTCAATATGTACATGTACAAGTATATACTTACAATTTCAACAACAAAAGTTTACTTTTAGATATCATTATGTTTCCTTGATACTGAAGATAAATTACCTGAAAAGAAAAAAAGAATATTTTAGAATGCTTTTAACAAAGTCACTAAATAAGAAAGTTATTTAATGAAATATGTAGTGACTTCAATAACATAAAACATAATACGGAATCAAAAATTAAAATATCAAAATTAGAACAGAAAGTGTGGCGTTTTTCACAAATTTAAATTAAATTAAAATTATAATAACACAATTTATAGCAAATATATTAACTTATTATAAATCTTGTGGTACAAATTAGCAGCCTTACCTATCAACTTTATAAGTGGAGTATAATTGCACACACAATCAATCACAATACAATACATATAAAATGAAGTATAATAGAGATAAATTACAGCACCATATTTCCACGTGTCTCACTATTATTAACGAAAGTTTCACGTGAATATTTTTTAGAGTTTTCGTTCTAACAATCGATCAAAGATGTTCTTGCCTTCAGACTATCTGGTCAGAGATTGAGACTGGAGACGAATCGTGCGGGAGTGGAAAGAATACTGTTGTTGAATGAGGCGATTATTCGTTAGCCCTTTGACTGGAAACGAAAATACCAACTCTAGCTAGATGGAACATGTGCGAGTACAGAATAGTTATCATCAGCAAACATCTATCGCCATCGTGCATCTCCGAGAAGCCAACTGGATGACTACCCCAACTTATCATCTTATTTAAACACAAGCCTAGAATAAATACTTATCTCATGGCAGCTTTGTTGATTATATTTCTCAATTTGTCATTTTATTTTATCTAAAAATTATTTTCATAATTAGATAGAAATTTCAATTTTTAGTAATATAGTCTACTAGTAATTATACTTATAATGAAATGCGTGTGTGGTATCAAAAAATAGGAACTTAAGGCCATGTGATAGGGGAGTAATTTTGGAAGAGCGGGTGCGGAGTAGGGTGGGGATGGGAGCGGAAAAACGTTTTTCGTTTTTTTTTCAGAAGTTGTCAAACCCAACAGTGCTAAGCTCAGGATCTAGATGTCTAATCGAAACACCGAGAAATCTCCTTTTCCGTTAGGTAAGCGTGGATGTAATGGGCTATATTTTATATCGATTAACGGCAATTTATAGCTTTGGCACTTTTTTCAAAATATAGGCGAGTGCGAGGAAGGGTCGTGGAGCAGTGCGGTTTTTTCAGTTTTATTTGTAGTCGTGGGGTGAAAAATTGTAATGAAAAAAATTTTGGTTGGGCGTTTGTGGGAATGGGAGTTTGAGGGGTTGGAGGGTTAGACCAATCCGAATGGCGGTTGTCCAAAATATGGCATATTGGGTATCAAATTAAGGAGGGTGGAGTGTGATCGTGTAGTGGGGTGATGTTTTTGATCAATATGTCTAAATGACGGTATTTTTACCGTTCTTTATTTTTTGAAATTTTCACGGATGCATGACTTTGTGTGAGAGAGCCGCAGAGTAATGCGGTTTTTTTAGTTGTACTTGTGATCGTTCGGAAGAAAAACATAGGTGGTGAAAAAATTTTCATAAAAAGTTCGGGGGGGGGGGAGTTGTACCATAGCCTTATAGGGGTTGTCCAAAATGGAGCGTGTGGGGTATCACATTAAAGGGGAGCAGAGTTTAATTGAGTGGCGGGGTAAATTTTTAATCCTGTAAACTTCATTCGGACGTTTTTATCTTTATTTACCTTTATTTTTTGCCACTTGAGTCATATACACCAAGTTCCTGCATTTTGCATATATTTCGCCCCTCTTTCTTTCATTTGCATTAGCGGTCTGTTCTGAACATATTTTGGTTTGGGTGGTGAATTTCTCCGATGTAAAGGCTCTTCACAAACACGGGATTAAAATAAGCCCATTTTCACTCAAAAAACGCAAACTTTCAACTTTAATAAGGGCTGGTTCACTCCTTTTCGATATATCTCCGAAATTATTAAACACATTCAAAAACTATCTAAATATGGAATTAGGGCACAAAATATAGATGCGATTTTATTCTACAAACATGTTTTAACGTTTATATTTCAAAATTTTATAGAATCTCTTCAGTACTGGAAGACGACCAAATTGAGCTTTTTTCAGGTCATCCTAAATTATCTTGACACACTAAAATCGATATTTCTTTGTAAAAGTTAGATGGATTTCAATAGTTATTTTTTCACAATATAGCTAAGATATGCAGCATTACTAATTAATGTAAGTGCTGTGCCCAGGGGGGTGGAGATAAAAACGGTAAAATTTTCTAAATTTTTGCAAAATAATTTATTTGGAATCAGGGTATAAAATACGTAGAAACAAATCAGCCGATGGCACATATGGCGGCAATGGCACGGCAATATAGAAATATAGTAATTGTAGTGGCGCGGCAGCGGCTCTACCGTCGTGCTTGCATACAGCCTTAGGCCGCCCACAGATTGGCGAGCGGTGAGCGGTGAGCTTTCACATTGATCCGCTTTAGATTTTAGTTGCGTTTTAGCTCATAATGGTGTCAAGGCTTATGAGAAAAATGGTATTACTCGATAATTTACGGTTAAAGAGATTAATTTTAGCAAGAAAACGCAAAAGACTAGCAGTTTTTAAAATAAATAAAAACCGGTTGGATTCGTGAATTAACATATTAATAAAATAATACTTTCGATTTTTTCGCTCAGTTCAGCTGAGCTGTGAAAACACCGCTCGGCGAACAGCTCAACGCTCTTCAATGTGAAAACTTTCGTAGCGACGGTCTGGCTAGGCAGTGTTTTACCTCTCACAGCTCATCGCTCACCGCTCACCGCTCGCCAATATGAAACCGACCTTAGGCTGCCCACAGATTGCCGAGCGGTGAGCGATACGCGGCAAAGCTTTCACATTGATCCGCTTTAGATATTAGTTGCATCGAACTTTTACTGCATAATGATGTCAAGGTTTATGAGAAAAATAGTATTACTCGATAATTTACGGTTAAAGAGATTGATTTTAGCAAAAAAACGGAAAAGACTAGCAATTTTAAAATAATTAAAAACCGGTTGGAGTCTCGAAAATAACATATTATATGAAGATCTTCCTAGAAATTCTGAGCAATTTTTTGAATTTCTACGAATGTCAATTAAAAATTTCGATTAAATTTTAATTAAACTTAGAAGTCGTCTGCAGAAAAAAAATAGACTTCTAAAGGCCAATAAGTCCAGAGGTAAAACTTTTGTTATATAAATTACAACAAAACTAATGGGCAACGCTCACAGCCATCGCTCACCGCTCAGTTCAGCTGAGCTGTGAAAACACCGCTCAGCGACAACGCTCAACGCTCACCGCTCACCGCTCTTCAATGTGAAAGTTTTCGTAGCGATGGCCTGGCTAAGCGGCGTTTTACCTCTCACAGCTCATCGCTCACCGCTCACCAATATGACAGCGACCTAACTGTTGACTGGCTATAGAAAGCTGTATTTTGGGGGATTCTACTTCCCATGAAGCTTTATAAAGGCTAAAACACGACATGACCAACTCGATAAATTACGCCGTAAAAAACTTCTACAAAACGTCCGTAAAACTACAATAAGAACGACACGAGCGCGTAAGAACTATCAATACGTAATTAAATTTATCCTGTAATTTTGTGTTCTGAATTAAATATAGGAAAAATTTCAACGAATAAATTGAAAAAATATTATATTAATGCAGTTTGTGCGGCGTTTTTGGTCTATGAAGAATTTAAAAAACAGAACCAACAAAGAAGAAGATGATGGTGGGTCCAAGAGTTATATAAAACTTGGCTGGAGTTACGTTTCTATGCGGATGTGCTTTCGTATAAAGTACGGTGCCATTTTTTAGTGCTTTATATTAACTTCACCGCCGGGTTTGTCCGCAGACTTAGAAAGTCTAAATTGACCCAGTTCCCCCGGTATCCAATCGAGCTGAAATTTTCAACATCGATTTGTCGTCGATGACAATGCACTTTGGCAACACACACACACGCTGTGAGACCTGTGCTCAAGCGAAGAGGGGTGCCGGTTTTAAAAAGGATAACTCAACTTTTAAAATTCAAATATAAAATCTTTTATTCAATATACTGCTTAAAACTAATATCACACATAAAATCAGTTTTGAACAAAATACAAAAATATCTGAAAGCTATGTAAAATAATTCAATAAAAAGTAAAATTCAAGAAACAAGTTAAAATTCAGTAGATCCTGTGATTTGGTTCCCTTTAATTCTGTAAAAAAGCAGAAGAAAATCCACAATTAACGTCATGAATTAATTCAAACAAATTAAATAAAAGATTCTGTGCTGCACGTATAAGCACTGTAGCAGTAATAGAAATTAGGCAGAAGTATGTTTTTGTAGCAGGAGTAAGTTCCTGCTTAAATAAAGGATAGAATGAAACAGAAGTAAATTCCTGCTTAGATGTAAGGTGGAAGTGAAGCAGAAGTAAATTTCTGCAGTAGGACTAAATTCCTACTTAGGCGTGGGATGGAATTAAAAGCAGAAGGAAATTTCTGCAGTAGGAGTAAATTCCTACTTAGGTGTGGGATGCAAAATAGCAGCATTAAATTTCTGTAGTAGGAGTAAATTCCTACTTAGGTGGGAGATGGAAAATAGAAGAATTAAATTTCTGCAGTAGGAGTAAATTCCTACTTAGGTGGGATGGAATTAAAGCAGAAGTGCATTTCTGCAGTAGGAGTAAATTCCTACTTGGGTGTGGGATTGAATTAAAGCAGAAGTAAATTTCTGCAGTAGGAGTAAACTCCTACTTAGGTGTGGGATGGAATTAAAGCAGAAGTAAATTTCTGCAGTAGGAGTAAATTCCTACTTAGGTGGCAGATGGAAAAATAGCAGAAGTAAATTTCTACAGTAGGAGTAAGTTCCTACTTACGTGGGAGATGGAAAATAGCACAATTAAATTTCTGCAGTAGGAGTAAATTCCTGCTTAGGTGGGAGATGGAAAATAGCAGCATTAAATTTCTGTAGTAGGAGTAAATTCCTACTTAGGTGGGAGATGGAAAATAGAAGAATTAAATTTCTGCAGTAGGAGTAAATTCCTACTTAGGTGGGAGATGGAAAATAAAAGAATTAAATTTCTGCAGTAGGAGTAAATTCCTACTTAGGTGGAATGGAATTAAAGCAGAAGTAAATTTCTGCAGTAGGAGTAAATTCCTACTTACGTGGGAGATTCTGCAGTAGGAGTAAATTCCTACTTAGGTGGGAGATGGAAAATAGAAGAATTAAATTTCTGCAGTAGGAGTAAATTCCTACTTAGGTGGAATGGAATTAAAGCAGAAGTAAATTTCTGCAGTAGGAGTAAATTCCTACTAACGTGGGAGATGGAAAATAGCACAATTAAATTTCAGCAGTAGGAGTAAATTCCTACTTAGGTGGGAGATGGAAAATAGAAGAATTAAATTTCTGCAGTAGGAGTAAATTCCTACTTAGGTGGGATGGAATTAAAGCAGAAGTAAATTTCTGCAGTAGGAGTAAACTCCTACTTAGGTGTGGGATGGAATTAAAGCAGAAGTAAATTTCAGCAGTAGGAGTAAATTCCTACTTAGGTGGGAGATGGAAAAATTGCAGAAGTAAATTTCTACAGTAGGAGTAAATTTCTACTTACGTGGGAGATGGAAAATAGCACAATTAAATTTCTGCAGTAGGAGTAAATTCCTGCTTAGGTGGGAGATGGAAAATAGCAGCATTAAATTTCTGTAGTAGGAGTAAATTCCTACTTAGGTGGGAGATGGAAAATAGAAGAATTAAATTTCTGCAGTAGGAGTAAATTCCTACTTAGGTGGAATGGAATTAAAGCAGAAGTAAATTTCTGCAGTAGGAGTAAATTCCTACTTAGGTGTGGGATTGAATTAAAGCAGAAGTAAATTTCTGCAGTAGGAGTAAACTCCTACTTAGGTGTGGGATGGAATTAAAGCAGAAGTAAATTTCTGCAGTAGGAGTAAATTCCTGCTTAGGTGGGAGATGGAAAAATAGCAGAATTAAATTTCTGCAGTAGGAGTAAATTTCTGCAGTAGGAGTAAATTCCTACTTAGGTGTCGGATGGAAAATAGCAGAATTAAATTTCAGCAGTAGGAGTAAATTCCTACTTAGGTGGGAGATGGAAAAGAGCAGAATTAAATTTCTGCAGTGGGAGTAAATTCCTAGTTGGATGGAAGCAATATCGGATTTTGGAAATTCTGATGTGTTCAGATTAAATTCTAAATTGGGAATGGTGATTCTGCTGTGCCTCGTTACCTTTATATAGCCGCCGGGAACCGCTAAGTTTTAACTTCATGATGGATTGCCCTGGCAACGCTCGTTCTCGAAGTTGTATTCGATTGAACTTTGACGGCGGTGTCCCGAAGTGATGTCATATTATGGCCACTATCGAACTGAAAGGTGGATTTCACGCAGTGAACTCTGACTGCGGCGAAAACCATCTGACGTGATGTAATGTTATTTGAATGACATTACAAATATAAATTATTGGATTCAAGTGCTTAGAATATAGAGACAACAGGAAGTGTTGATACCTGTAAAATTCGTGTGCATGAGCGTGGATTTTTCAGAGTATCATGAAGTAGCTCAGCATTATATTCAAGAAAGAGACAACTCTATGTTTAGCTGTCGAAATATCGAAAAAATCCTTCCTCCACCGAGATTTGTTTACGTTTGTAACAGCTGCGAAATTCCCTGAGTATGATGGCGTAGTGACATTGAATAAGAATATTTTCGATGGGAGCAAACGTAATATTTTCAACTATATATCTTGTTGCCCCGCTCTCTATATTGATTCTACTACACGGCTGTACTGAGCGTTCACTACAGGGGCAACAGATACTAACACAGCCAGAATTTGACTAAACATAATTTGACTTATAACACTTCCTGTACTCTCTATATTCTAAGTTCAAGTGAGGAAATGGTAAGTTTTATGATGTTCTACGATTATTAAGATGTTATTAATATGTTTTTATTTTAATTTTCAGGTGGAAATGTAATGGAAGAAATTTAGGACGGTGTTGTACCAAAGGGAGGAGTTCCCTATTATTAGATGAGTGCTTTTTTTACATTGTTTTTAGAGGTGAATTCTTTGTGGATTTTTTTGTATTTTTTAGGAGGCACGTACTGGGGAAGAATTTTCCATCGGGATGCCGATTATGTATGCGGACTGAACACACACACGCACACACACACACACACACACACACACACACACACACACACACACACACACACACACACACACACACACACACACACACACACACACACACACACACACACACACACGTACACACACACACACACACACACACACACACACACACACACTCACACACACACACACACACACACACACACACACACACACACACACACACACACACACACACACACACACACACACACACACACACACACACACATACACACACACACACACACACACACACACACACACACACACACACACACACACACACACACACACACACACACACACACACACACACACACACACACACACACACACACACACACACACACACACACACACACACACACACACACACACACACACACACACACACACACACACACACACACACACACACACACACACACACACACACACACACCAGCGTTAATTGCATCTCGACTGGAAAATAAACGTCCACGAAAAGGAGAAATACGACACGATGAATCTCCAACATCACGTGCATCACGGCTTGCTCAGCAAAGGCCGACAAATGAAGAAAGACGACGCGATGAATCACCAACATCTCGTGCATCAACTCTCGCTCAGCGACGTCAAGCAGATGAAGGAAGACGAAATACTCAGTCGGATCGACGCCACAGTAACTGCTTTTGATGCAAAAGCTTGTGTTTATGCTGACTGCATCCGCGAAGTGTGTCATAAGCAATGCTACAAGCAACAAGTGTCAAACTGTTGCTTTTCTGGCGGAAGTCAAAACTATCTTCCCATCGAGTTGTCCAACAAAAGGTAATTGCTTTTGTGCCACCGTTGTAAGACACATTTGAAGTCGAGGAAGACACAAGATCTTTCGAAGTCATATTGGAACAATCTTGATCCTGGTGTGATTCCTCAAGAAATTGCAATTTTCACACATTTCTGAAAATAATCAAGTATGATGGTGTGTTTGGGCAGTTTGAATTCAAATGTCAAGCAGTTTTGTTCGCCCAAGATATTTTTGAAGTTACTGAAAAGCTTCCAACAACGTTGCCTCGATAACCTGATTCTGCCGGCTTGATTGTCATCACTGAGTCACTGGAGAACCTCGACATCATACGTGAGTTCGCAATTTCATGGGAAAATGTAAACAAGCCAATGGAGTGGCTAAAGGCAAATAATCACCGGTATCACGATGTACAAAATGTAACAAATACTACTCAGCTTGATGTCGCAAGTTTCATCACAGTTCAGTCGCCTCCAGCACCACTGCCAAGTCGTGTTCCAATCAGTGAATACTCGACAATTATCCGTGCTCAGTGGAATGAGGCAAATCCGATGTTTGGTGAAAATTGGAGCTATTCTTCGCTCGATCATTCTGTCGCCAACTGAATGGGACTCCAACATAGTCAATAGTATTTTGAGTGAGTCGGATGCACTCTATGAGACAGTTCTGTCGTTACCTGATCCGCAATCAATTCCACCGAGTGGTTTTCTTCTCGTTAATAAGTTCAATGTCGTGTCAAGTGATATTACAATGTTCGGAGTCAGTCTATCACTTCATTACAGTCTCTTCGCTCAATATGTGCCGTTTCGTGATGAGGCTGAATTGCTGAGAGGATATGATTCATCAAAAGATGCTTTTTTAGCTAGAGAAGCTAAAAGCATACATGGAAATTCATCGAGCACGAGATCGACAATTGGACAATGAAATTAATCAGGCAAACGCTTTCATCCATTTGCAGAGTCTAGCCAATGATGAAATTGAACTAGATGAGAATGACGACGATGCGAATAATATTAGGCCAAGGGATATCTATTTTCAATGTTCCTTATCCAAAATGAATGTTGGCCAAAGGGATCTCTTTAATTTCATTACGAAAAGTATTGAACAGCAGCTAAAAAGATCAGCAGAGCGAGTCAGAATGTTCATCACTGGTGGTGCTGGGACAGTCAAAACATTCACACTGAACTTGATCAAGGAACAAGTTCGTCGTTGCTACGGTGGGTCCCATAGGTTTCCATTCTGCGCACTTTACTGTTCAGCGTTTACATCAATGATTTGGGCTGCTCGCTTGATGTATATTTGAAACAAACAGCTTCCTTACTTCGTTCTTCCCAACCGGTCTATATGAGTGCCTTCTTTCAAACTCTACTAGGGGGATCAAACTGCTACTTCCACGGTTCCAAACTTCCATATTCGACGGATCTTGTATTGTTCAACTAATTCGAATTTGTACTCGCTACCTCATCATATCCAGACAGTTAACCCACTCGGCAACTTCAAACGACTCCTATTTAGCTCTATTGCCATTTTGTTTCGGTACTTGCACAAAGGTTGTCAATCTTGTAATATCAGTTCCCAGGAAATAAATAAATTTAATTGAATTGAAATGGATGCTGTTAAAGTTGGTGTTCTTACTGGTGTCGCAGCAAACTTGATCTCGGGTCGAACTCTTCACTCGATGTTCAAATTATCAGTCCAACGACATGGAAAATTAAGAAAACTTCAAAATCTTACTGGAATATATTTGAGATCTTTGCGATTGTAATGGCGAAACACTCAATTCCTAATCATCGACGAAATTTCTATGGTTCCATACATTTGAATTCCCGACTGCAGCAACTTAACGATATTAGTGAATTTTTTGAAAGTAGGAATATTCTTCTGTTTTTGCCGCACTTTGTCCTTTTATGTACTTGTACAGAACATGCAACAGCGAGGAGGCACAACCTTCATTGATCTTCTGAATGACTTGAGAATTGGAGAGCTAAAGATAGAGCATATTGCAATTTTACTTGGAAAAGTCGACAAAAACCTTTGCGATGAATTCGGAGTTGGAAAAGCGCTTTGCATAGATCCCACCAAGGCACTGGTCGATGAACATTATCATGAAGCTCTTCGTCATCACCAACAACAAGGCGTTAAAATGGAAAATCTTCGAGTAGGTAATAAAAAATATTAGCAACATCGGAATAGAGATGCTCATTCGAGAAGGCATCAACAAGACCGAAGGATTGTCTTTATCGGTGCGAAGGTGATGCTTAGATAGAACATCGATACAAGCAAAGGCCTCGTTAATGGTGCGATGGGCGAAGTAGTCGAAATAATTTGGCCATTATATCGTCGATAGCCAACGACTTCTGTCAAAGTTATCGGCAGGTACAGCAGAAAGACGAATGTTTCCGCTTATACTATGTTGGGCAGTGACAGTTCACAAAATGCAAGGTTCAATCGTCGATCGAGAAGTCATTAACTTGGGATCAAAAGTATGTGCAAAAGGTCAAGTATATATCGCGCTGAGCCGAGTGAGATCGCTCGATGGAATTCGATTAGAAGATCTTGACGTTTCCAAAGTACAAGACAAAAAGTATTGCAATCAACCAGCGTTGGAAGAGATGGAGCGTTTGCGGAAAGTTCCATCATATCGAAAGATCAACTAATCTCTTCAAAATTGAAATAGTAAGAAACTGAAGAAACAAACGATTTTCCTTATATTTATAATTTTATTTTATTCCTTCCAATGTGATGATATGTAAATCAAGTGAATGTTGTGTGATACAAGAAAATAGTCAAGAAAAAGAAAAGAAACATTTAAATAAATATCAATCGCCGCGCATATAAAGGATTTATAGTGAATAACTTTATTTTTACGAGTTGATTTGTTTATTTAACTAACTTTGATGTTTTTCGTTGCATTTTTTATTTGCTGATATTTTTAATCTATAAACAAGCAAAACATCTTAATTTTGTTAAACGCGACAATGTCGAACGGTGTTGTCAACATTGTACATTTTATACCTCACACCGACTTGTCATTAGAACCAATGGCGTTTTTACGGTGTTATTTGTCGTGTCGCTCTTAAATTTTTGGAAGATGGTACTGGTCTACTAACAACTGAAGCGAATTGGGCTAGAAGGCTATGTAACAAGCAGTGATTTCCTGAACGGAGGTTAAGGTTTGAATATATTAATTCAATATAAATTCTATTTTTGGTTAAAATATTCATGAAAGACGTCCCATTTAAAATAAGTAGTCTTTATAACAAAACAAAACTCTCCTAGAATATTAAGTAATTTTCATTTCATATTTTCATTGCAAACAGATGACAAAATTTCCATTGGAATAATATCAGATTTCACTTATTTGGAAACATTATATATATAAAAAAACAAAAAAAAACGAGTTAATCTAACAAAATTAAGCAAAGCAAAAATGAGAAGCTTTTTTCTGAGCGAATTATGTAAAACACCACCCCCGCGCTACATATTGTCAAGTGAAATTAATTTATTTGCACACAGCTTCCCGCCAGCAGCGACAAAGCGACGACAACAATTTGTCAACATTAAGACTTGAACGGAAACGGAAAACGAACTCGAGAGAGACACTATTGTCTTAGCACTGCCACTGTGTAAATATGTTGAAGAACGGAAAGTCTAAAAATAGCCTAGAGAATCACTTGATGGGATCACACTAAGCCATCTCTACTGCTTGATAACGGAACAGCTGGTGAAGCTTCAACTTTTTCAAAGTGCTCAATCTAAAGAAGCCTATATAAGCCCATAGGTGATAGTGGGTGTTGCTGTTGGGTGGTGTCTCAATTCCCAGTCACCTTGCTCCACTTCTACTCTGGAGGAGAATACCTTGAGACGTGCGTGGATTAATTTCCAAAGAGTCATTGTTAGTTCATTATTGGGAGGTGGTGTTTCTTATTTTAATTCTTTTGTTTGTCACGTCAATAGTAAAGAATCATGGATTCTTCTTCAATAAGTTTTTATATCCATGTGGACCTAGAAGAAGGAGTACAGTATACATATAAAGCCTATGGGACTAGGCGAAAACAAATGTACATATGTATGTGCCGAAATAGACCTCATTCAACGGCACGTCCGTGTATTGAATTCAAATGGAGAGAACAATAATTATCCTGCAATAGACAATTAGGAGACAAAAATTTGGGGGTGGGACTGCGAAAAACGTGACTTGAATCTGAATGGCTATTTATTGGAATTTTTCTCCGGAAAAATATCGGAAGGCGAATTCTGTTCTCCGACAATTTAATGCTTTATAAATGAAGGGTGAAATTTTAATGGCGATGAAAGTGTATAACGCGCTAAATAAAAATACTCATGGACCTTAATTACAGGAAAGGCAAATTACTCATTCTATAGGCTATTTTAACGATTTAAATGGCCCTAGTAACCACAGCTCCGATGTGCTCACATTTTCCAAACTATACTACAAAAATATTGGACGGAATTGTCCGAAATTGTCCACTGCTTTTCCAATTCTTATTTCATAGAATATTCCCATGGAAATTCGCTAGATTTTCTTAGGAACGGCCAAATAGGTCGTTCTGTGTTAAAATATATATCCAAACAATTTTTTTTTAATTTTTTAACCCGACCAATTTTGCCGTTCCTAAGAAAATCTAGCGAATTTCCATAGGAATATTCTATGAGATAAGATTTGGAAAAGCAGTGGACAATTTCGGACAATATTATGAATATGAAAACATATGGAGAAAGGTTGGACATTCTTTAGAGAAAGTAAAAATTTATATCATATTTCCCAGAAGAGAAGAGACAAGTAAAGGCAAAATATCTGGATGGTTAAGTGCTGTATGGTCCATGACCTTCTCGTCAAAACACTGCAGGCATCATTTAAGCTCGGCCATTTAAAGCAGAATATTATGAAACTGTAGACATAATAAGGGGCTGAGATGAAAAGATTTTCAGACAATTAAGATTTACTACAGTGGTGGAAATTTACATAAAAACAACATGATGTGTCGTAAATAATTTGAAATTGCATTATTGTTGGCAACACCTTAAGTTTTTTTTCTTATTTAGATCATCCATCAGACTCTTACCAAGAATTCCGTTATGATTTTTTCTCTCTCTCATACCATTGTTCACCTCCACATTTACTATTTGAACGCGCTAGTGAATAATTGTATAATTTTGGTGGAAATTTATATAAAAACAGTTGTAGTTTAGTGTTTTCTTGGTTTTTAGTATCGAAAAAATTCTTGAAATTACTTTTAAAAGGTAGTAATATTATCTCTGATTATATATAGATTTAAATATATAAAAAAAGATCTAACTTTATTGAAGATTTAGTTGAAAAAATCAAAAAAAGATTTGTGTTTTTATGTAAATTTCCACCAAAATTATACCATTCAATTTTCTGTCTTGATGAGTTGGACAAAGTTTGGGTCTGTTCATCATTTAAATATATAAATATAGCAGTCTGAGACATTATTTAAACGATTAACAAATAAGTTTAAAATTTAAGCAAATAAAATTAAACCTTGAACAAATGATTTTAAACCCTTCACAAATGATTTTCAAAAAGACTTAAACCTTTAGCAAATATATTTAAACTCTTAACAAATTTTTATTTGTTTTTTTTTTGTCAATTTTTGGGTGCATATATAATCTGCATTACTTATTATATATGTATACATATATGTATTATATCTGCAGTACTTCTCACTTTTGAGTGCAACGGTTGAACATCCACTGCTTTAGGAGTAAGTAAAACCAAATCCATTATATAGTTGGAACAGTCATTAGGTGTGCTTTGTTGCGCTAACTTCGATCACTGAGAGAAGATTATGTTCTCTACTCATGTCACCTAAAACTGAACGTACATGTGCCTTCATTTCAGAAAAGGAAAGGTCCAACGACTACCTTCAAATCCCGATATATCTCAAACCGTTAGGATGACCCCCCCCCCCCCCCCCCCCCTCCACCTCGTCTACGCCGGACCTATCCATAGCCTTCGGATATTACACCACTTACGGGACAACCCGAATATTAAACAATTCTGCAGTATTGCAAACCGATTTAGCGGCGAATACTGTTTTAACTTATGACGAAATAAATTTGCGTTATTTTCAGAATTATACTTAAGCACCTATATTAGAGACAAATTGTTTCACACGAAAATCAAAATCGTTGGTAGCGATTGCTCCCCTGCTCCCCACTACATACGCTTCTGACGGTAACCTTTATGTAATCATCCCTATAGGCTCTATAAGGGGTTTATAGTAGTCACAAAGAGGTTTCGAGTACTAGTCTATATAACTCAAGTTATATAATTTGGTAATGGAAACCTTACGGTTACTACCATAAAAAAAAATATTTCTTGGGTAGCACTGAGAGGGTGTGATGTATCATGCATCATGTATTAAATCGCCTAAACAGATCTGTTCATTCTTCTTTGAAGAAAAATTCTTAAAAGGAATTATTGAAATAAAGAAGTAGTTTCCTACATTACAATAATCCATACTCACGCATATTAAGGCATCGTCCTAGAAATCAGAATAATCAATAATGGGCATAAGTTCAAAAAACAAAAAAAGGATAAAAAAGAACTGCAATGAAGGAAACAGCTTGGATCAATAATAATGTGTGGCAAGCATTATATTAATTTTAGATTCGATTTGTAATTGTTTACATTAGTTAGGCTTAATTTAACTTAATATTCTTTGTAACTGCTTCCGAAAGTGAAATATTTAATTGCAGATAAATAGTCATGTTGTGCACTACATAAAATAAATTAATTGAATTGAATTGAATGTGCACAAGGGTGATTGATATCAAAATTCTTGTGGCTGGGTTAATTTGAAGTTCTTCTTTGGTGTGTTGGGCTATAGTTTGGCGACTTCCGCTGCAATCAGGAAATGGACAGAATCAAAATGAACAACCTTCGTTTTCATTTTTTAAACACAAGATTGGCACAATTAAATGTAAAATGAAAGCGTGACTAACTAAAATTAACCCTAAATCATATAATGGAATTTAGCTAAATTACATCATTCGATGGAGAGGAACATACATATTTGCCCGGTGCGGAGGGCGGAATTGAATAACGCTAGGATCCAGTTGGTGTATTTCTCAGCAAAGTAGTCAGATATAATTGCATTGGCGAAAGGATTATTACTGGACCGTTTGTATATCAAATTGAAATGAATGATAATAATGCAAGAATATACCTACTCGCAGCCAGAAATAATGACCAATCTAAATATCTGCGTAATCTCAAGACAGCTATTGCCCGAAATAATTCTTGCTTAAAAGAAATTGGTATTGATATAGAGTATCATCATGCTCCTAACCTGTCATTGTATTTTTGGTAAGTATGCTGAACGCTGACGTATCATATACAACGATTTCTGTTGATGGAGAATATAGAAACATTTTTAAGAACTTTTATTTTTAACGATTCTAAATCAAATCATAAATAAAGAGATAGATGATTTACTCTCTTGTAGGCGGTTTTTTTCCCTTGTATTTATGATTTGATTTAGAATCGTTATAAATAAGAGTTCTTAAAAATTCATCTATTCTCCATCATTGATCGATTCTAACAAGTGTTGGTTCGATTTCCCTCCAGGAAAAATAAAAAAAATAAAAAAATTGATTTCTGTTGGATGAAGACAGCATTCGGATTCTTCCGGGTTTTTCGTGGAGGTTACGGGCTTATTGTAGCTGTAGCTTCTTTTAGCAAGACCTCAGTATCAATCAGCACTAGACTGCTCTAACCTACCATAACTTGAGGTCTTCGATTTCATTAGCTGAGGGGATATCGTCATTTTAAAAGTACATATTCATACATATGTATATGTACGTGCAAAGTAGCATCGGTAGCAGTCGCCTTGAAGACATTCTAGTAAAACATTGCATGAGACCAAACACTATCGTGAATACTTCATTCATTATAGAACTGATCAGCTCTCATCGTCATCACCCACGTAACCCAGATTATAACCAAGACTTGATCTAACAAAGGGCGAAATATGATCGGACTGTTTGAGATTATAAGCATATCGGATGGCAAAATTACGTGCCTCGTCCAATTTCTGTCGAGAGATTGAATCCAACTTACAAAACACTTCAAAACTATTAGTCCAAGAGCTAAGAGCGAGAAATTACTTTATATCCTATGCACACGACGCGATAGAATGATCATTGATCCAATTATGTAATTGATCGAATGATCATTGCTTGGTGAGACAAGCACACGATATCTGGACGGTAATTCGATTTGACAGATGACAGTTCTTAATTTTGTAAATTAAAAACGGTGAATTGTGAAGTAATATGTGAAAAATTGATTCGAGCCTTGTATTAGATATATAATGTGAGAGAATTTTTTACAATAATTCGCTTTGGAAAATACGCAAAATTGAACTTGAAAAATGTATCAGCAAATTTCATAAATGACATATGACAGTGATGGCTGGAAGATCAGCTGATTTTTCCAATAACTTGCAGTTACTCACCACTGAAAGCGCACTTATTGGCAAGAGGATTGACAAATAATACATAATTGCAAACGAATGAGTTTGTGAAGCCGTAATTGGTGCAATAACGAAATGAGTGATCATTGCACCAATGATGCAATAACACACGAGCTATGCAATGATCATTGATATGTTCCGTTTTTCTAGGGAATTAGTTCGGCTAGTTTTTTTATGTGCTTCTCCTTACAGTATAATCATGCGGCTCATATGGCTGCGTTTACATGTGGTACGCATTCCGTTCCACAGGTAAAAAAAAGAAGTTTTCAAAATGATTTTAATTCAATTTTTTTTCATCTATTTTTTATACCCTAGATGAAATCTATAGGGGTATACTAAGTTTGTCATTCCGTTTGTAACACCTCGAAATAATGATGGTAGAGCAAAATGAATTGGACACCCACGCATAATATTAAAAGTTATTTTGATTTTTGCATGTCCGTCCGTTCGTCCGTCCGTCCGTCCGTCCGTCTGTCTGTCTGTGCGCACGATAACTCGAGAACGCGTTCACCTAGAAAGCAGAAATTTTGTACATGGACATTAAAAAAAAAAGTAAAATTAAGTTCGAAAATAAGACAAATCGGGCAACTCCTTCGTGGGGTTGCCATACAAAAATTTCGTTTTCCACGATATATTTGGACACTACCTAAGAACACGTCGACATAGAAAGCTGAAATTTGGTACACTGTGTTTTCATACTAATAGCAAATAAAATTTCAAAAATGGGCTAAATCGGGCAACCCCTTCTTGGTGTTGCCATATAATAATTTTGGTTTTTTACATATACTTTGAAAACGATCAGTCCTAGACATTTTTATTGTACAAAAAACTTCTTCAGAATAAGAAATCCTATAAAATTGGTTATAATCATTTTTTCTGTACGACGAGCCGTTCTAGAAATATATGTGAGAAACCAATGCAAAAAATCAAAATTACTCAAATGGGTGACCATACGAAATTTCATACGTGCATTCATCTACGGTATCATAAGAATTGGTCTTAGACCAATGCTAGCTTTTTCACTTGTTATTTATAAACATGGAACAACATAAATATTCCTAGACAATTTCCTCATTGCTAGCACCGTGGCAGACGTCTTTTTTCGTTAAAAAAACAAAAACAAATTATTTTATTACGGTTGTAATTTTTTATACCAATCGAATCACATGAAATTAATTTCCAAAAAACCGTTCCAAAAAACATCTTCATAGCCTGGGTGCGTTTCATTCACATTATTAAAATTTTTCGAATACAATACTGAGTGTGGTTGGTTTAGGATAAAAAATAAATTCGCCATTTCAGGGATTACATATTTATACATCTGAAAATTAGCCATGGATGTTTTTCTTCTATTCTCGTCAACATATGGAGACAGATTAATAGGGTTGTCCCAATAAAGTCCACGCAGGGCAAATCGGACAAATCTCCTCTGCACAGCCTCGATGCGATTTATGTATACATCATAGAAGGGAGACCAGACAGGACTGGCATACTCCAAAATGGGTCTAACGAATGTGCAGTAAAGGGTTATAAATGGATCATTAAACTATTTTGACCATTTCTTTACAAATCCCAGACTAGCATTAGCCCTGGCAACGATTGTATTAATATGATGCTCGAAGAAGAGAAGAGTATTAAAAAAGACACCCAAATCTTTAGTTTTGTCAAGTCTAGTTAATAAGCATCCATCTAAAGTATAATTAAAGCCCAATGACCTCGTTTTATGAGAAAAGCACATAGTAGTGCAGTTGCTGATATTAAGAGGAAGACAGTTAATAGTACACCATTTATGAAAGGTGTCTAAGTCCGAGTTTAAAATTCCACACGCGTTTTCATTAGAAACAATGCGGAAGATTTTGGCAACGTCAGCATAGTAAAGTATTCTTGAATTAGTCAAAATCAGAGATACATCGTTGATGTAAATTCGAAAAAGGATTGGTCCAAGATGGCTGCCTTGAGGAACGCTGGAAGTATTATCTATTTCGTCAGAATGAGCTGCGCGGAATATAACTCGTTGCGTACGATCAGATAAATAAGAACGAAGCCAATTGACAAAGACAATAGGAAAACCAAGAACAGTTAACTTGTGAATTAATATTTTACGATTAATTCGGTCAAAAGCTTTACTGAAATCCGTGAAAATTCAATCCACTTGCTTACCGTTTTCAATAGCAGAAATGCAGAAATTAGTAAACTCCAAGAAATTAGTCATAGTAGATTTACGTTTCATAAAACCATGCTGAAAAGAGCATAGGAAGGGCTTGCAGTGGAAGTACAAAACATCACAAACAAGGGCTTCAAATATCTTACCAATACAACTTAAATTAGCGACAGGTGTGTAGTTAGAAATGTCGGACTTGTTGCCCTTATTCTGTAAAGGAATAATCAAAGAAAGCTTCCACTGGTTAGGAAAAGTACTACAGGTTAAAGATAAATTAAATAAATAACACAAAATAGAAACGATGGACGTAGCACAAGTTTTTATGAGTGTGGAAGAACGCCATCCGCACCGCCAGAAAAACTATCAGCTATGCTTAAAATATAGTGGGAGACAGACACTTGATCGAACAACAGGTTTTAGGTTGAAGAGAAGTCAGCGGAAGATTCGTCAGATGGGTAAAATCAATATAACTAATATCACAGAAGGCAGTTTTAAAGAAATCACCAAAAAGATTGGCAGTCTGTAAGAAATCCACACTGTCCATATTACCGAGTATCCGTCACAGTTGCGCTTAGAGCTAAAAAACCTTCAAAATTGCTTTGGTTTAGCACGCAAAGCCGATCTCATTCTAAACACATAATCGTTGTACGAGTCTGTCAAACACGAAATGTACTGAGCATGCGAATTAGAATAAATTACATAATCAGCATCACTCCTTGAGGAACAGAATCTCCTCCAAGCTTTATTCTTTAAATTTTTAAGATGCTTCAAAGAACCATTGTACTACGGTTGACAATTCGAATCACGATTTTAACGAACAAGTGGAAGACAGTGAGTAAAACAAAGAAATAATATGTTATAAAACGACTTAACAGCTTCTTAATCACAAGCGGATAACTATTCATTCATTTTATCAAAATCAGCTTTTTTAAAGTTATAACAAGATCAAAAAACAAAACTATATCTAGTGCTGTATGATGACTTGTTTCGGGAACCATAGGAGTTAAACATCGCTTAACGAGAGTCCCATTGGGATCGGAAGAAAATACCAGGTCAAGAGATTTTCCAAACTCATTAGTTACGCCACTAGACTGCAGTAGGCCCAAAGAAATAATGTTGAGAAGTCGCCGATCATGAAGGCAGCAAGCCCTCATCGTCGTCCAGAGAGTGTTCCCAGCTGACACTAGACAAGTTAAAGTCACCAAAAAGCAATATATGAATCCAGCACGTCAAATATCTCAGCTGATGCGCATGGAGCGATGTAAACTGTAGCAACATATATGTTTTTGTGTGAGAGCTTGAGAGCTACACATATAAACTCTAGATCGCCGGACTCAACGAAATCGAATAACGTGCATGGAAGGCTGCGACGAACGGCACAAAGCCCTCCACCTCCAACAGGACTATCCAAAGACAGACAGACAGAATTCGGGACCAAAAACCTCTGCATCTGCAATCTTTCCACACAGCCATGTCCCGGTCAAGCAGACCACGTCAAAACTGGAGTTCGTCAAGCTTGTAAAAAGCCGAGTCGTCTTGGATCGAAGACACCAGTTACATTGGAATAGTGGACGGAGATTTCGCCAACAAGTTTTTTGCCTTAGCAGAAGATCTAGAACGCCCCTTTGGAACAAATTAACGCACAATAGCATTGTGGGGCCACATCTCAGGAGACAGGACCGCCTGAAACAGATTTTCCGGAACCAATCAAAGACCTCGGAGTGCCGACACGTGATGAAATATGTCTACACCTTTTCCAAATGTAATTCAGAAAGTATCAACTGTAATTCAGAAAGCACCACTTGTAATTGAGATTAGTCAATTGTAATTCAGAAAGCACCAATTGTAATTCAGATTAGTCAATTGTAATTCAGAAAGAAGACACTATTTGTTAAATGTTTATTTTTATTTTATTATCTGCAATATAATTATTTTTGAATAAATCATCGACCGACTGGCATGTCGTTCATTGCCAAGGCTGTAGATTGGTGTACTATACAGTGTTGCACAGCACGAGCACAATCACCTCCGACTATGATGCTCTTTGCGTTATCTGTAATTTCCTCCAAGTAGACCAATCTCTGTTCCATAATGCCAGGCCCTGCAGCGTTTGGAACACGAATGTTGCTTTTGGCATCGGCTTTGATCTTAGACCAAATATTCTCAATGGGATTTAGCATTGGAGAGTAGGGTCCTAGCCGCAACAGAGATGCTTTCGTCCCATTAATTATTCTTTCTAGCCTTGAATGGCAAGGTGCGTTGTCTGCAACAATCACTAAATCTATCAGTTGATTTCCCATATCTCGCGATTGTTGCATTAATCTTCTTACCCAATCATTTGCTAACTGTGCAGCCAACGAACCTCTTCTGCGTTCCATAGATATAACTCCTGTAGTAGAAATTGCTCCAATCAAATGTATGTTAGGACCTCTTGATGCAGGAAGGTGTTGGACTGCTCTATGACCAGCTCTTGCACGGCCTCTTGTTCGACGGCAAAACAAATTAAAATTAGTTTCATCCAACCAAACAATTTGTTTCCCCTGTTGTATGTAGTGATTCAAAGATTGGACATATTCAGCTCGTTTCCTTTTATTAACTTCGGAATTCATTGTAACAGGTTCAATATGCACCTTTTTTGTATTGAAGAGTCTGCCTTCTAAGTAGTTAGCTACAGTTGACACAGATACCACTTTGCGGAAATTGTTCATAATTTTTTCTTTTAATTGCTTCAATGTGAGGCTACAGTCCTCTTCTACCCATGAAACCATCAAATTAATTTGATCCTCAGTTAGAATTTTTGGTTTTGTTCCTCCTTGTGGCAACATTTTTTCACGTCCAGATTGGATCCAGTGATATGCGGTTTTGAACTTGATCTCCTGCGTTGCAGCCAAAGCATCACCTCTGTTCGCACAATTTACTAACCTTTCACGATCTTTTTCAGTATATTTGTTGCACTTTTTTCTTTCAATGGCATCAGTTCCAGTCGTAGGAGCTTTGCAAATAGGACAAGTACTATCTGGAACATCGATTATAGATTGCGCGCACTTTGTATGAAATATATGTAGGCATGGTAGAAGCCGTATAATTGGATTCCTTGTCATCATAACTTGGCAAATTGCGCAATTGTCCTTAAGTTCCATTTTTAGAAATATGGTATTTTACTTTTTGAACTATGTATTAATTATCTGTGTTAACTTCTTGAAAAATTAATTCAGATGTTTGAAATGTCAAAATGTGTTCATGGGCTACTACAACCATATGTATAATTAAGAATTTTTGAGTACAGTTAACAGTATGTAAGTTTAATAAAATATTAATTGGATTTGTATAGCCGCGGTACATGTAAATGAAATTTTCTGAATTACAATTGGTGCTTTCTGAATTACAATTGGCTAATCTGAATTACAATTGGTGCTTTCTAAATTACAATTGACTAATCTGAATTACAATTGGTGCTTTCTAAATTACAATTGGAAAAGGTGTAGTAATCTCATCTTCGGTAATGTCAGGATGTACTCTAAATACGAAGACACATTTTGGAAGGCTGGCTGGCCACAACGAAAAAACGTCTCCAATTACAGTAGGAGTATCATTGGTGGAGGTACTATCCGCAACCAAAGCAGACCGCAATATACCGACATCCGAATATGCTAGCACAAGACCTGATCATAAATGCTTTTTACAAATGTTGCAAACTGGAATGTTTTTGATTTTATTTTTTGTTTGAGAAGTCCTACTTTAATATTCAGTTCGTTTTTCATGTACTTAGTACACAAAATAAAGAGTAAAATACGTTAGATACCGACATTATGGAAATTCTGTAAATTTTTTTTTCGTAAATTATAAACTATCAGAGTTAGATTTTCAGCATTAGTTCAAAAAAAGGTCCTATTATATCACACAATATTGGCAAAGGATATCTTTTGTAGATTTAGAAACATTTATAAATATTATATTTCGAGATGTAATATTCCAGCTGTAATTTTTATCATAAAATCAAAAACAAAAACAAAATGTTCAACTTCGACAGTTAACTAAGCTTGCCTAAGTTGTAAATTTTATGTCTTTCGTGCGCAATATTATTACTTATTGTTTATGGGATGTAATATTTATGAGATAAATTTTTATATTAAATTGGTATTTATTTATTGTTTATTTATTTGAGTTCGTGGTACATTACCTTGTTTTCGTTATGTTAAATTAATTGTATTAGCTAGAAAATGTTGTTTTACCTTTTTCATTAAATTATTTAAATGTTTTGTTGAAATTAAAATGTTATTTGTATCTTTCATATTATTAATTATTATTAGTATAAAAGTTAATAGAAAATTTATATTTCTATATTATGTTTTCAAAACATAGGCTGTGTCAAGTTTTAACTAGTTTAATAAATTACCCCATATTTTTATTATTAAAGGGTTGACTAAATAATTTAAAAAGTAAATAATAGTTAAAAGTTGACCAATAATGATGTAAGCAACTTCCACTGGAATGTTAGTAAAATGACTGTAATTACTATTAATCAAAATATAAATTGATTAATAGGGTAAAACTGTAATCCTTGGAATTTACTTAAGTGGTAAAACGGTAAGACTATTAGAATTGCAATTGATATAATTAAAAGGAAATATCATTCAGTTTGAATGTGAACTGGAGTTACAAGGATTATCTGGGATGAAATTATCAGGGTCTCTTAATATATATGGATTAAATAATACTAATAGGGCAAGAAGTATTAATATTACAATAACTCCAGTAATATCTTTGAATGAGAAATAAGGATGGAAGGGAATTTTATCAATATTATCATTTAATCCTATGGGATTATTAGATCCTTTTTGATGAAGAAATAATAGATGAATTATTATTAAAACTAAAATAATAGAAGGTAAAATAAAATGAGAACTGAAGTATCGAGTTAATGTAGCATTTAATCAGATAAAAGTATATAAAAATGAATTATAATATATACCTCGTCCAATATGTAAATAAATAAAGAAAAATAAATACAAATAAAGAAGAAGGATAATTAATGTCTCGGAAAATATGGTTTACTCTATTAAAAGCAAGATTAATATGTATCTGCAGTATAATGTATAGTTAAAAATAATCCTGTAATAATTTGTGTAATTAAGCAAAGTCCTAATAATGAACCAAGGTTTCATCATACAGAAATATTTATAGGCGCAGGTAAATCAATTAAAGCATTATTTATAATTTTAATTAAGGGCTGTTTATTTCGTAAGGGTTTATTCATTAGTTAAAGTGTCGTAAAAATCCATAAAACAAATTAGTAATTTTAGCAGCTGCTACTAATGTAATTAATAAATAGTAATAATTAAGGTAATGATATTAATTGGATAATCGTATAATTTATTTAGATTTAATTTATTATCTGGTATAAATCTTGTAAGGAGATTGATTTTTGTATTTCATTATTTTGAATATTTAATAATATTGAATTTACTACATAGGATTGCCCGCTTGCTAGGTTGCGCGATGTACAGTGGGTGTGGCTGGGTGGATGATTATGGTGGAGAAGCGTTGCACTTGAGAACAATGTTGAGGTGGGAGAGAAAGATAACTTCAAGTAGGAGAAAAGGTTTTAGTCGGGAGAAAAAGATAGCGTGATGATGGAAAGAAAATATGACAGAGAGAGGATGAGGAAATAGAGAGCTAATAGGCGTAGCCCTTATCAGCCTCTTCAGCAGAACTCCTTTTGTGTATAAGGGGGGGGGGGGGCGAAAACACCATCTTCCCTCTGGAGCCCAACCCGGATGCAAAAGCTGTAGATATTTTAACTAACAAATAAAATGGCAGCATTCTTCGTTTCCATAGAAGTCGAATAGAACACCTTTATATTGGAAAGTTACTTCACAGGTGAATGTGACTGTGACCGAAAGCTGAATATGACTGTGACAGCAAATAATAGCAGCTTTCCATTTCAAATCATTGCATCCCTTTCACCCCCGCACTTCTAACCAAGGAACTAGATAAAATGAATTTTCCATTTATATCGGGAGATTCCAATATCAAGTTCGTGTTTTTTTTCTCCGATAATTTATTCATAATGGACTGTAACTGTAAATAGAGTCATCTTAGGAATTTTACGTACTATTTAATTGTCGAAAAAGAATTAAATAGTACATAAAATTCCTAAGAAGACTCTATTCACAGTTAGAGTCCATTTATAAAAGCAGACAATATATGGTTTTTGGAATACACAACCAATTCATCGGTCCTGCGTAAACGATTATGTACTGAGCTGATATATATGTTTGTAACTATTCGAATGCCTTATTGGACTGAGATAAATTTTCCGAAATAGCAGGGAAATCAAGGATTATTATGCCTACCATAACATGTTGGAATAGTTCCAGATAATCCTGAGAGGTGGCAGCACTTAGTAAAAATATGGAAATTGTAATTCTAAAATGACGGCTTTTGGAGCGATATCGACCGAAAAGTGGGGTTGAAAAAAAAAAGTAACCTATTTTTTGTTATGTACTCTCCCAGACCTTTCCAAAAGTACCGGAATGCTGGGAATACGGGAGAAAGTAAAAATCGTAATTTTTTGTATGCCCCTTGCAAAATGCACAATTTTGCTGCTATTAAATTGGAACAAATTTTGAACGAAAGCGCGAAATTCATTCAGGTAAAATGCCGACGACAGAAGATATGTAGGTTGCGGATTCCGTAGGTGCAACGCCCGTGGGTTTTCAGAACTTGCAGGTAGATGGTGGAAAATGTCCGTGCAAAATTTTTATAGTTTTTAATAATTTTAAATTTAGGTAAATGAAATCCGCTCTTCCTGAAATTTTGTATAGATAAGGTCCTAATAGGCGCGCATCCATAAAAAAATTGAGTTAAACGAAAATTCGTTTAAATAAGCTTCGAAATGAGTATTTGAGACAGAAATAATCGGGAGGGGAAAGAAATATGATAAAAAAAATCATAAATAGATTAGCGAAAGGAATTTTGCCAATCGGATGATATTTAGTCGAGTTGTAGGGTGGGGGTGGTTTGTCAGGTATTAATTTAATCCAGTTAGGATGGAGTGATGTAAAAGGCGAAGCAAGTTTGATAATGAAATCTGATTCACATATGAATGTAGGTGTGATAGAAACTATGTGTAGGATAGTCGTTTTCCATTTCATATCACTTTACTCCATCTTATCCCTTTCACCCCCCCCCCCTTCCCACTATCAAGCGATTATGGAAAAAGTAAAATTAATTTCCATTATATATGAGCAATCTTGAATATCCAATTGTTGAATTTTTGTCCGCATAATTTGTTCCGAATGAACCCTTAGTCTTAGTTGATATATTTTTGCAATTTCATGTACAATTCAGTGATGTTAAAATAATTAAAAAAAAATTAATTATTGCGTAATTTAGTAAATGCCTTCTTCTCAAGGACCTCACGTAATTGGAGAAAAATGGTGATGGTAGGATCTAAGTGAAAGGCAACCTTGGTTAAAGAAATTTAATCGAACAGAAATATTTTGTACAGCGTAGGAAGGGGACAATAGCAGCTTTACACTTCATTGATCATTTGTCCTCCAGAACAGACAAAATCGAGAAATGAGAAATTTTTACGGATCTCTCTAAATAAATGTATTGATTTCAAACATTTTTTTCTCCGATAACTTATTCATAATGCATTCTAACTGTGAATAGGTGTTATTAAGATTTTTATGTAGTACATAATTATGGGAAAAAAATGGTTAAAAAATAGTTAATACTGGTATTTAGTTGGGATCCCTATATCCCGGACTATATGAAATATTAAAATTACAATTATTTTGGAGTTAATAACTTTTTTTTTTTTCGAAAGTCGTAGGTTTTGTTCTAGGAATTGTCGAAAATTGAAATCGAACAGTTCTTATTCCGAAATCTAAGAAGTTTTTAAGTTTTATTTTTACAATTCTAAATTAAATTATTAAATACAAGAGAAAAAAGCAACCGGCTCATCGGTTGTTGAAGCCGGAAACTTTCGCTTCTGGGTGACTGTCCTTACCACAGAGCTAACGCGACAGATGCATTTTTCTCTTGTATTTCACAATTTTACTAGCCTAATAATTTAGAATCGCAAAAATAAATCTCAAAAAATTCTTCTAATATTCCATCTATGATTGATTCTAGCCTCACAATTGCTAGAGTACGAGTTCAGTATGGGTGCAATATAAATATAAAAAGTTCTTATTCTCCACATATCGACCAATAAGCAAACTCTTTATCCTCGATGTTGACGATAAAAAGAATCTAAATGGTTGATGATATGAAAGCTTCAAAGCTACACACATATAATCTGCTCTAAATTTTCTCTGTCAATGGATAATTATGTACTAATTAGATCCACAAAGCATCAAGAACTGTTGCTGTGTAAGATTTCTCAACCGCCTTTATCCGAAAACATGAAATACTATTTAATTGGAAATCGCTTGAAATATTTGCAGATGTGCTATGGCTAAACCTAATTATCAGGTACCGATTATAATATTATTACACAAGTAAGATAAAGAGACATCATTAAGATTTCCTCAAATTATTGGAAATGGGTAAATTGGAATTGGGGTGAGGTGCAATTATAACATATTCTCGTGAATAATGAATTACACCCCTCAAGGCACTTCTATGAAAATATTTTCTGAAAACTTCTTCTTTTTTTTTGAAGATAACATTAATGTCCCCAGAAAGCACTTCATTAGTACTCAGAAATAAGACCAATTGCCAACCTGTGAAAAACAAAAACACTCTACGAGAGTTTTTTTTTACTTGTGCGTGACAATTTTTGCTGTGAATCCTAATGCCAGCTATATAAATATATAAACGGCAGGGGAAATATGTTCCAATTGCCGACACTGATAAGACATATTCTCTCCTTGAGGTTATCAATGTCGAGGTCAATGTTACTATGAAAAGTATTCAATTCTCTTCATTAATCTTCCACAAAGCAAAAAGTATTTTGTGCAGATAAACCCCATAAAACAAGAAGAAGTTGAGCTCAATTTGATAGAGACGCGTGCATGGTCATCATGGGAGTGATTTTGTGATTCAGAAATTGTCGTCGGGAAGGTATAATATTTTCTGGGAAATTTATTTAACTGATTGTGAATCTCCTCCAGCAACCTTAGCCTTGGCATTGAAAATAACACAGAAAATTGCAATCAAGAAAATTGCCTACCCCGGCGGGTAGGATTGGAAAGGTGAGGTGGAAGGGCAGTATCGAAGCGAAAAAAGTGGGAGACATGAGATTGATAGAAATTTCGTATCTTCTTCAAATGAGCTTCACGTGCTCAGAACGGAGCTATCAATTTCAATTACATGAAATTGCTAGTTTCCTTGAGGAACTGCTATGTACCTACTTCTCTCCTTATATTGTGTATACGATTGGATTAAGGAAGAGATTCATATAATTCTGATGACAATTGCTACCTTTCTACCTTTGCAGGACAAATGGTGAAATTTAATACATCAAATATCCTTAAACATTCTCTATAGAACGATTCAGAGTAGATAAGTATTGTAGGAAAAGATATGTAAAGATATTGTCCTTTTATGAGCTTTAAATCAGTCGTCGTTCCCTTTTCCTTTTCGCAGGAATTTCGGATCGACAGCTCAGTTAGGGATGGAAAATTTTCCAGATAACTTAAACTTTTCAATGAAATCAAATAAAATGCGTCTTGCTATGCTTTTTGAAACGGAGGAGAATGAAAATGAAGGCAGGAATCTGAAAATTGGGTATAGCAGTTAATACGGTTCGATTGATAACTTGAAAGGTATTGAGAGCTCAGTGACTTCAGATTTATAAAACATTAAGGAATTATGGGTATTAGCTTCAATGATTTTGATCTGGATCAAATATTTATGTATCGCATACACTGATAGTTGTCAATCATGACACTATCACACTGAAGCAACTTCTGAATTTCGAAAAAATTGCTCGGAAATTTTGTACAAGAGATTAATAATTTCTCGTAGGAAACACTTTTCAATGTTTTCGTTGACGAGTCGACGTCAAAGTTTTTCGCTCAACCAAACATCAATTTTGTGCAACGACAAAATCAACAAAAAATATGGACGAGCAAAATCGACGGAAAATGTAATGCAACCAGTCGAAATATCAACGGGGATTTTGCCATTGTCAATGTCCAGTAATTAATTTAAAAATACTTCTCAAGATTGGTTGCTCTGCATCTCGACACTCATGTTGATATTTATTTGGAGTGTCTTGATATGTTCCATTAAAGGAACGACTTCAAACAAACATAGTTTTGTATGGCAACATCAGAAAAGGTTGCTCGATTTAGTCCATTTTTGATCTTGTCAGTATTTGCAATTTCTATGAAAACGCCGTGTACAAAATTTGAGCTTTCCAAGTCTCATGTTCTCAGGCAATGTCCAAATCTTAATATATAAAAATCGCCCAACCGATTTCAATGAAATTTTGTGAATTTGTTGGGTTTCTTCCAGCTTGAGAGATAGAATAGTTTTGGACACGATAGATGGCGCTGTTGTCGAGATGTAAAAGACTGCCTGACAACGGGTAGATATAGAAAGCTAAAATTTTGTACACGGCGTTTTTATAAAAATTGAAAATACATGTTCAAAAATGGACTAAAGCAGGCAACTCATTCGTAGGGTGGCCTACAAATATTTCGTTTTTTAGTATATATTTGGACATTGACAACGAGTGCACGTAGAGAGCTGAAATTTGGTACACGGCGTTTTCATAGCAATAGTAAATAAAATTGAAAAAAATGGGGTTGGTGTTGCCATAGAAAATTTTGGTTTTTCACTATATATTTGGAAGCTGTCTGAGAATGCGTCGACGTGGAAAGCAGAAATTTTGTATACGGCGTTTAAAAATGTTTTTTTAATTTACGTCAAAAATGAGACAAATCGGGCAAATGCTTCGTAGGGTTGCCATATAAAAACTTCGTTTTTAACGATATATTTTGGTACTAAATTTGGTACTTGGTGTTTTCATAGCAATGGCAACATCTTCTTAATGTTGGCATACAAAACTTTGGTGTTTTACTATATATTTGGAAACTGTTCGAGAACGCATCGACATGGAGAGCTCAAATTTTGTACACGGCGTCTACATGAGAATTGCAAATACAAGTTCTCAAGTGGATCAAATCGGGCCACCAATTTTTGGTGTTGCCATACAAAAATTTAGTTTTTCACTATATATTTGGACACTGCCTCACGCGTCGACGTAGAGAGCTGACATTTTGTACACGGGTTTTCTTAAAAAAAATTAAATTAAGTTTAAAAATGGGATCAATCAGGCAACTACTTCGCAGGGTTGCCTTCCAAGAAATAAAAATGTAAAAATACCCCGGAGTAAGTTAGGTTACCCGTTCTTAGTGATGCCATACACAACTTTTGTTTTTCACTATATAATTGGTAGCTCCCTGAGAAGGCTTCGAGGTGGAGAGATCATATTTTGAACGCTGAGTTTTCATAAAAATTGCAAATATATTTCGGGACCAATCGGGCAACTGCATCGTAGGGTTGCCATACCAACATTTTGTGTTTTACTATATATTTGGGCACCGCATGAAAACGTGTGGACATAGCGAGCTACATTCTGCCACACATTTGACTGTATGCACGCCCGTTCATACACGCGCATACACACCCGCGATCGAGTCAAATAATAGTTTAGATATTTTTTATCTCTAACCACCCCACCCCACCCTCACTCATATAGGTATCTATATTATCGCCGGTCAACGCCGACGGGCTCACACTAGTATAAAATAAAAAACTAAAGTTTTGTATGGAAACACCAAGAAAGGATTGCCGATTCCAATTTTTCGTTCTCTAAAATCCTTATTCGGACTATTACGAACATTTAAAAAAAAAACGATTCAGTCGTTCTCAGTCGGCGCGTTTAGGCGGATACCAAACCGGTAACAAAAAATGATTTTCCCTTCGCGTTATTGCAAACCATACCGATATGGTTGGTATTTTTACATGGTTGTGACCAAACGCTACCAATTCTTCCAAACTGGTTTGGTCTCCGCCTAAACGCGCCCAGTGATGCGATTATTTATATAAATTATGCAACATCATTATTTTTGTTATTACCCAATATTTTTATTAATGTAATGCTGTTCTTATTGTCCATTATTGCCGATGTCCTTTGGTTACTTTCTTAGAATTTTGATCTATTTCGTCAACTGTCAGCTGTAAAATCTGAAATATTTTTTCGATTTTTGTTGTGATTTCTTCTGCTGCTTTCTTTCGTGTTGATGGTTTCGCACAATTCTAGTATATGATCGACGTCATGTGACTGTTCTTATTTGCAGCTTGTCTCTTTGCTAAACTTTGCCGCTGGGTTTTCTTCTGTTTTTCTTCCCTTTCTCTTACTTTCAACATTTCTGTTTCTAGTTGTTTCCTTAGTTTTTCTTCTTTTTACTTTTGCCTTTGGATAACTATTTCTTCTGTGTTTTGATGAGCTAATAAGACTATTTCTTTACGTTTTAAAGGATTTTTTTTCAGACTAACTGTCAGCAAATATCTTTTTCTGCATTTTCTTATCATGAAATCTTCCAAAGTGAGATGAAGATATTATATATTTAAGACCGGCCTTGCTTTTCCTGTTTGTGAAGTCATTGTGGGTAGTGATGGGAAAATCGTTACAGTTCGGTATACTTGCAACGATTCGTTACATGAGAAGCATATACTCGTTACTTTTAAATCGGTACTCGGTACTTTCGTTACTTTCGGTACTGCGGTACATAGTAGGCAATTACGTTACTAATTCTGTTGTGATTCCGTTATCTTGCTTTTCAGATTTAGATTTTCTAACATGATAGCGTTCAAAAGAATAATATTTTTTTTAAATATAAAAAAAAAGATATGTAGTACCTATTCTAGAAATACAAAAGGAGAAAATTATTTCTAATAAGAATTAAAGAAAAAATATGTTGTGTTATATACAACAGCGCCACAACTATACTATTTTTCAAGCTGGAACCAACCATACATATTCACGAAATTTCATTGAAATCGGTTGAGCAGTTTCGGAGTAGCGTTTAGGAACACAGTGACACGTGGTTTTTATACCCTAAATGAAATCTAAAGGGTATACTACATAAGTGTGCCATTCCGTTTGCGACACCTCGAAATAATGATGGTGGAGCAAAATGGATTGGACACCCACGCATAATATTAAAAGTTATTTTGATTTTTGCATGTCCGTCCATCTGTCCATCCATGCGCACGATATCCCGAGAACGCGTTCACTTAGAAAGCTGAAATTTTGTACCGGGTCGAAAATGAGACAAATCGGGTAACTGCTTCGTGGGGTTGCCATACAAAAATTCCGTTTTCCACTATATATTTGGACACTGCCTGAAAACGCGACAACATGGAGAGCTGAAATTTGGTATATAGTGTTTTTATGGTAATGGCAAAACAAATCAAAAATTGCCTAAATCGTGCAACCCTTCTGGTGTTGCCATATAAATTTTTTTTATTATTGTACTAAAAACTTGTTTAGTATATGAAATCCTATAAAATTGATTAGGTATACTAATTTTTTCTGTCCGACAAACCGTTCTAGAAATATAAGCGAAAAATCACTTCAAAAATCATATACTTACACAGAGAGGTGACCATGCAAAATTACATACCGGCATTCATCTCCGTAGTGAAGCACTGCAAAGTCTTAATTTATGCTGATGACATTAAACTTTTCGCTCAGATTAAATCTTTTAATGATTGTCAACTGATACAGGATGACCTCCACAAATTTTATGATTGGTGCAAAAGCAATAATTTGGTACTCAATATCGACAAATGTGAGGTGATGACTTTTCACAGGAATCTGAATCCTATCTCTAATGTCTATGGGTTCCCGGCTTCCTCGATTCGCCGCGTTAGTTCTGTCTGTGACTTGGGTGTCAAATGTGACCATAGATTGAATTTTAACTCCCACATAAACCACGTGGTATCTAAGAGTAGTTCTATGCTGGGCTTTATAAAACGTTGGTCCCGAGAGTTCTCGAATCCTCCATAACATTACGTTTATATACTTGTTTTGTGAGACCACTTCTTGAATACGCTAGCCAGGTCTGGTCTCCTTTTTACAGTAAACACATCGTCCGTATCGAGTCTGTTCAGCGAAACTTCCTGCGCTTTGCTCTTGGGGACCTACCCACGAATAACTCATTGATTCTTCCGCCCTGTGAGGATCGCTTGCAGCTCTTGAATATGCACTCGCTTGAGAAACGTCGCATGGTTGCCGATGTAATTTTTGTTCACCAACTCCTAAACGCGAATGCTGATTCCCCGTTATTAATTGACAAAATCTCTTTCGGTGATAATAGGCACAATTTGAGAAGGCTACCTCTGTTGCATGTCAACTCTTCAAGGTCTAACTTTAGCCTATTAATCGCATGTCCATTAATGTTAATAATTTGGCTGAGTATTTTGTTGTTGACGACTCTAAGCATGTCTTAATAAAACATCTATATAATATTTAATCTTTTGTTAAATTTAATTTAGTTTTTTTAACTTTTTGTTCTATGTCGCATTGCATGACATTTCATCTGGTGTTTGGTCTATGTTTAGGGTAACATACTAATACTAACACCGACTAAGTGATGAAACGCATGTATTGTTGAGACGTTTATTTATTAAACGTGTCCATGCAGCGAGCTTGTGTTAAGTTGGTTCTGATAGTCATATTTCATCTAGGGTATCATAAGAACTCGTATTATTGTTAGACCAATTTATATATTAAGATAAACAAAACGTTCTTTCGGATTAATATGGATTGCCTTCGTGAAAAGATTCTTGATAGAATGAACAACCCTAGACCCACCCTGATTCTCTAACTCGTAAAATACATGTCCAACTGATTCGATTTCCTTATGAGCTTCATAACTCTGATTATTTTACTTTATCATTATATATGGCCGACATATTTTCATGGGGTAAGTTAAAACTATTCTTAATTGTCAATAAAAAGAAACTTGCAAATTTGATTTGTTTCCGTTTTACGTATGGTTTGCTGAAATTCTCCTGGCATATTATAATAACGAATTAATAAAACTAATTGAATTAAAATACTATGTTAAAATAATTGATTAGTTAAAATTAATCTTCTAATTCGTAAAACAGAACGTTTGCAAAGCAAACAAACGCAATGTCTGAACCATCTTTCACTTCAAATATAAAAACGTATTTATAAATCCGATATTCGTAATGCAGGAAGTCCAAGGTTAATTTTGAATGATAAAAGCATTTTTAAACCTTTAGTAAGGATATTTTTCTATTTTTTATTTTAATAAAAAATATTTAGTTTAACAGGCGCAACTGACTGGCGAATCTTGGATCACGGTCACGCACCCACTATCCATCCTTTCTAACACAAATACAATACAATTCAATATTAAACCGATGTATTGTGATTGTGGGTCTTTCATATGAGTCACTGCATCGTTAAGATAGAACATTTCTCGGCCTAGCATTTTTGTGGCGGCGCGGCGCGCGGTCTGATCGGTAAGTGGTTATATTTTTCAGATACGGAAATCTTTTAAGCCAAAAGTCACCATTGACATCGAATTTTATATCTTATAGTATCGCGCGATAATTCAATTTCTGAGAAAGAGAACCGAAATTAATGATCCCTTGAGGGCTGTTTATTGGAACTACGTTCCTAGGAAAATGTGTGCAGGCCAGTTGAAGCTTGGCTTGGAACATGACCTTTGTAGTGATTGCCAGGCCAAGGCATCTACTAATGAAATCGTTGAAAATTTTCACTATTAATAAAAGACGTGTCTGCTTTTGTATAATAATGCACCAACCTAGAATTCTAATTTTCATTCTCCTCATCCCCCCCCCCCGCTTAGCACAACATCTAGCTCCATCAAACCTGAAAAGAGTGCTCAAAGTCAAACATGGAAAAACGTTATGAAAAGTGTATTCAAGTATAAGATGTACATGTGCATATCGCTAGGATTTATGGTTTGATCCAGATAATTTTTAACAATATTTTTAACCCCTTTTACCTCCCAAACGACGCATTTTATGTAGAAGGCCTTCTAAGGAGACCGCATAGAATCGTCTGGTATATATTACAATAAATTTGACCTCCTATAGACAGGGTATTTCCGCCATGTTAAAGCAGAAGGTGATAGTGATCAGCTGACAAACAAAGAATTATATAGCAGGGGGAGGGGGAAGTTACAGGGTGATTAAGAAAACGCGCTACACTTTCATAAAATACCCCCTATCTTGAAAAGTACAGGAGGTACGTAGGTCACTCTCAGCTCATGCCCTATGGACTACCATGCATGGCGGAAAAACCCTGTATAGAAGTTATAATCGCCAAATACAGTTTAAGTTAATGTAGCCAATTACTTTAAGTTGAGTATTGTTCAAATTATTTTTTCCCATTCTTCACTCCTCTTGGAGCATACAGACATGACCACATAGCGTTTCCAGTCCATATAAGAGCCTCAGATTCTTGAATCGTTTTTGTTTTCTTCGTTAGGTTATTGGTATGCAGTATCTATCCCAATGATGGGACTGTAATCTGTCCCTTATTGGAAAAAGCACACTGGAATCCATTGCGGGAACCATACTTTATTCCTATGCGATATAAAAATACTTAACTACTTTACTTCTGTAGATTTAATAGGGCTCTTGTTGAAGGTGCCAAGCTACATGTTCATCGCAATTTCTACAACCGCTGACTCTGAATTAATCAATCGTAACCGTAACCATCATTACATGATTACATTTTTTGATTACAAATTTGCAAGGGTTTTCAAATTGTATTTAAAAGAAAACAAGCATTGTTGTATTTCTATTCCGAGATCGGTAGTGGCACATAAACTAGTGTTTGTAAGCACATTTCTGTAGTGGGATGGTAATTGTATATCTGATATCTGTGGATTGGTAAACGGTATTGTTAGCAATTAAGAAAGAGAAAATTTCATATACGGTTCCGTTATTAGAATTAGAATGTTCTTTATGATATCAAAAACAATACTGTACCATGTTTTTAGGTAGTATAGTTAGTAAATCTAATCTTTCATCCTCTTACTATCATGTCAGTAATATTTACTCATTGAAGCGCTTCGAGCATGCTTCTAACTGGTTTATATATCGAGAATAACTCACATTGCTTTATTCTACAACAGTTACATTCTGCCCTTGGATTCATTTGAACTAGCATATAACAATGTGCAGCAATATGAAAAGTGTAGCAAAATCAAAGCGTTAAAAGGCATTTTGCATTATTTTCCGTGCTCAACGACTTTCTTATACGCCCCAGAACTCTAATCTTTTTTGCTATTTTTTTCACACATAATCAAGATCCTCGAATTTAAGTTGATGATCAGATATGTGCGAGTCTCTATCAATCGAAGCACTTACATCCCTTATACTGACTCCAGTTAATACAAAATCCAACAGTGCCTTGGAGTTTTCTACAATAAAAAATCTTACGATCACAGATTGTTTATTTTCTTAGAACAAAATTTTAAAATCTCATTTATAATACAAAAAAAAATGTAATCATGTAATTATGATTACGGTTACATTTTCCTAAGATTACTCAATGTAATCATGATTGATTTAATCATGATTATTAATCTAATTACAAATGAAGTTGATTATATAGGTACTATGCAAATGTTTTCATTCAGTTGGTTGTAGTTCGCTAATTTAAGCTCGGTATAAATTTTCTATCTAGGGATAATAATTAAAATATTAAATATTAATAATAAATAATTCCTGATAAACGACACTACAAGATTTACAATCTTTTAAATTAGTACATATTGTACAGACTGGCAAATCAAACTTCAAATACTAAAATAAAAATCAAAACCAAAATAAAAATAATAAAAAATTAAAACTAAAAAATAAAACCAAAAATTCAAAAATAAAATCAAAAACCAAATTAAAAGAAGGGAAGAGAAAAATAAAAACAATAAAAGATAACAAATGCGTGCGTGTCGCAGACAAAAAGAATTTTACTCTAGAAAATCAATCAAGGTCTGAATGTTCCAAAGGAATTTTTCCGCTGAATGTTACTAGGTAGCTCGTTCCAAGAACGAATTGCCTGAACAGTGTAAGAACCCTCTAAGACTGATGATTGAAACGTAGGTATAAAATAATTAAATTCTCCGCTTAAGATACACTTCCAGCGGACATCCAAGTACAGAAAACCTAATATGAGAGACATAGTCAAACCATCGAAATCCAAAAATAAACCGGACGTAGTCAATGAATGCGACATTTATTTTTCTAGTGCAGCTTGAATCCAATTTCATAAAATCAAGGCAACCATACGTAAAGTGTTGAAGGACTAAAGTATTTATTAGACGGCAACGCTAATTGGGGCGACAGAAAACTAACTGATTGCGGGCAATTATAAGATATAAAAGGGAATGAATCAGTGAATACTTTCATGCAACGAGAACGACGACATGTGGCTTAGTTTCTATAAGAAAATCCTTCATATTCCATTTTTTATATGTTAGTGTCCGTGATGCATAGGTGGAAGGCACGAGATCTATAACACTTCTTCGGCGCAATATACTTTCAAGCGTATGTAAAAAGGCTCAACTACAATGAGCATACTAGCATTACTGAATCAGTTACGTATCAACGATTATAGTAAGCATAGGAAAATAAAAGTTTTGTTTTTTGTCAGATACTTAATTTACGGTATCCAGTGGAGTTCCGCAGGGATCTATTCTTCGTCCTCTACTCTTTATCCTATATATCAACGACTTGCCACTTGTAAGTCGTGACGTTGATATTCATATTTATGCCAATGACGTTCAAATTTATCTTAGTCGCCCCATAGGTTTGATGGAAGACTGTGTGGATAGGATCAACAGCGATTTACTCAAAATTAGTAAGTGGACATTTGTACATAATCTTAAAATAAAGCCTAATAAGTATCAGTGCATTGACTGTTCGATGAATTCTTCGGAATTACCAGCTGCCAATGTAAATGGTATTGTGCTTCCGTATATGAACAAGGTTCCTAATTTGGGCGTTATACTTAATACGAATATGAAATGTTGCGATCATATTCAGGTCGTCTTTTCCAAAATTTGCGTCACAATTCGTCACTAAGTCACTATGGGGCGACTAAGATAAATTTGAACGTAAATCGGCATAAATATGTATATCAACGTAATATATAATAATATACTGTAAAAACCTAAATTTATTTATGGCAACTCCAAGAAAAGGTTTCCCGATTTAGTCCATTTCTGAACTCATATTTGCAGTTTTTACGGAAGCCTGGAGTACAAAATAAGAGCTCACCATGTCGACTCAGTGTCCAAATATATAGTGAAAAACCATAGTTCTGTATGGCAATACCAAAAAGGGGTTGCCGAGATTTAACCCAGTTTTGAAATTATATTTATTATTATTATGAAAACACCACGTAGAAAATTTCAGGCTCTATACGTCAACGCGTTCTCGGGCAAATATATAGTGAAAAACGAAATTTTTGTATGGTAACCCTACGCAGGAGTTGCCAGATTTGTCCCATTTCCGAACTTAAATTTACTGTTTTTTTTTTAAAGCCAGTGAAATTCTAGCTTTCTAAGCACACGCGTCCTCAAGTTATCGTGAGGACGGACGGACATGTTAAAATCAAAATAACTTTAAATTTTTTGCTTGGGTATCGAATCCATTTTGCTTATTTCTATGTGTTACAAACGGAATAACGAACCTAGTATATGCTATGATTTCATCATCTGGGGTATAAAAAGAAAGAATGTGGTATAAAATTCAGTTAGGAATACGTACTTCCTTCCGGTATTTAAGAAATGAGGAGAGATTGAGATCATAAAACAAGTACTACATACATAAATAATAGAAATAAATAAGAAACTAATTATGAATTACGTGAAGCAAGGCTAATAGAACTAGACTAAATGCACTTTATTGTCGCACTGTCCTGAAACTCATTAATTATTGGAATGAAAGATCATAATTACAAATCAAAAGTAAGTAGACTATATAACAGATAAGGAGAATCAGTAAAATTGTTAATTAACTTTTTGAGATCAGTAACAAGCAATAGAGAGGAAATATTTCAAAAATATAAAAGTGCGCTTATTGCAGGCTATGGTAATAGCTCTTCGGTGAAATTTACTTAAGGTCAGGCAGTAATTATAAAAAGGAAAATTTGTTTTCTTTCACCCGTACCTACCATTTTTTATCTCTTTTTGAAGTTGATGTGATGTGTACCATAGATGCTAATAATAATGGGTGGAGTACGTATTTTGTGTACCCCAAACAGGGTTTAATCAAACAAAAATGGAAGAAACGTTCAGTGATTTCGAAAGAAGTGTTTACATAAAACTTAACTTTCGAATCCCTAAAAGGGATAGGAACCTTTTTCTTTTAACAAAGTTAAAAATGATAAATCACCTTTTTGGCAAATTACATATTGCGTACTTTATATTATGCTTGTGGTAACAAATCCTCCATCCTTTCCCCCTCCCAAACATACATATACTCTTCTTATGACATATATATCCTATATGTAGGTATACCTTCACACATTACCACCTAAAACTCCCACACAGAATGTTATTAATGACCCGTCCTAATAGAAACACTATACGTAAAAACGCTAACCATTTACTTTTCGTTCACAATTTAATAAGACAGAAGAAAGCGAAGTTTGAAATCTCATTCCTGATGAAGATGACCATTAGCGCAGCGAAAATCTCCAAAGTGTCATCTTCCATTAACCTAGAAACCAGAAAACCCATCACTCTGGAATTGTTTCCCGGCTGTACACGTCCTCAGAGTGAAATCAAATTATGAAGCTTCATTTTGATGCCAGGACAAATAATGGTCAAAGACAACCCTTACCACATAAGATTTTCATTTAATAGTTGGGAGGGTCGTTTAAGGGGATGTGAGTATAGTGTGAAGTCGGTTTGTGGAAACGTAAATATACTGCCGCACTTCAGTTTTCTGTAACCAATCTTTGCGGGTGTGTAGGATCCCATTTAATGCTTCCTGTCTGTAATGTAAACTTTCATTTGAAAGAAAGCTTGAGGGCTATTGAGGGTATCACGTTCTGTCCATCTTGGTTCGTGTTTACTTTGGAAGGAAAAATCAGAGATTCTGTCTGTCTGTCTGTCTGGATGTTGTAAAGAATTTTTTCACCAGCATTTTCTTGAATTTAAGAAAATAAAATTTTTATACAATTAATATAGATTTTATTTAAAATTAAAAATTAAATTTTAATTTAATGCCAAGCAGAAGACTAGTTGATTGTTTGTGTGGTAGAGTGGAAGATGAGACTTAGTAAAGGGCCGCATTTACTACAAGGCGGTGTTGTGGTAAACCTCTAATTACTAATTTAATTCAAATAACCTGATGCTTTTGCGTATTGCAATCTAACAAAATCTGTCTCTAGTCCTTCCATATCTATAAATATACGTTATATATATATATGGGTACAAAATACAGAAAGTCAAAATCTCCAAAACAAAATCCCGAAAATCATATTACTGAATACCACATCGCGGCCAAAAAGCTCAATGTATGAACGCTTTAGATGAATTTCATTAACACATTGATTACAGAATTTTGAATATTTTGTCATTTTTGGATCTTGACCCTTCCTGATTTTTCAGGGTTTTTCGTTGGCAATACACGAGATGTGATCACAAATAATTTTATTTTTGAATTTTGCTGGCTATATATATACATAAGTCCAAATGGTATAATTTTTTGTTTTTGTATTGGTGCACTTGACACATCTTGAAATTAGTAGTCATATTGGATGCTTACTTTATTGTTGGCTGTTAAACAGATTACACGTATTTTGTTGTACTCTGCGATTTCTTACTTATTGAAAAAATGGGACAAAAAATTTAGCTAAGAATGGAATAAATTGTGCCGCCGCCGTCTTGGAAATGTTGATTGTTGCTTTTGACGAGGCGGTTGAAAAGGAGTCTGTGACGCGCAGGACTGCCAGGGTGAAAGACACATAAGAGCAAATCATGCTGCATGCATAACGAAAACAATTTTTTGTACTGAAAGAACTCTGTTATACCGATGATCGCTTTTGGATCTCCCACAGTGGGTACGGCACTGTAGTAGGGCACGACATGAGGATTATAGGCGTCAAGGAAGTTATGTGCTCACATGCGAGATACCACTGCGAAATAAATATGCGATTTCTGCACTCTGTGGGTACTGTTATATACGGTGATGAAAGGCGGTTGAGTTCCCCAAGGGGGCCAGGAGGAGATCAAACGTAGGCCACTACAAGGCCCATTATTCACGCCTCAGGACCCATGAGTAAGTTTATAGTCCCTAACTAAGACACTAGTACAAAGCATAAAATTGGCTCCCAACCCTCTTTACCTGCTTCATGCAATTCATCCAGGAGGTGTGAGCCACGGTATCTATAACGTTTCCGGAGACAATCGGATAGTGACAAAGACAGTGAGTCACCGTTTCGGATTCCTCTCCGCATTCTCTGGATTTAGGGTTATCAACCAGTGTTATATATAAAAACATAGGTACATATATGTACCATATGTACATATATGTATAAATATATATATATATCTGAAAAACCAAAAAAAAAAAAACCATAAAATATAAAAATTCAATAAACTAATCAGGCACAAAACATGATTAGTTTATCGTCCAAAAAGGGTGAAGAAAATTGCATCAGCAATTTTCTTCACATTCCAAACAAGTCATAAATTTTTTCCCATCAAACGACTTGGGAAAAACAAAAGTTTCATTTTACACCCCAAGTCGTTTTACTTTAAAATTTCCACGACCAAATTTTGCCTTCAGCAAAATTTGTCATTTCAACAATTTAATTTAAAAAAAAAAAGAAAGAAATCAAAAAGCAAATCGTACCTTCAGTACGATTTGTCGCGAAAAATACAATACGTATGTACATACGTACATACATATTACGGAAAAAGCTTTCGCAATAAGAAACGCGCGCAGCATAAATGCATTGTATGTATATGCGCGTCGCGATTTCAAACGGTGGCTGATGTTTTAAAAGGTGTAAGATTACATTTTTGCAGCCATCGTTCAACGCGAATAATTCTGGACATGTTTGAACATGTCCAGATTTAAAAAGTAAAATTTTCTCAGGATAAGAAAATGCGATCTAGCATTTTCTATCCTGAACAACGGCTCTTGATCACGATGAATGTGATCAAGAGTTGAGTCGGTTTTTAAAAGTCGAGTTTGAAGCATGAAAAGAGTCAGTTTTCGATAGTCGGTTTTGGAGATTCATTTTTGGTGGTGGTGATCGGGATCATTTCGCGGACAAAAAGGCAAAGTCTTGGTATTGGTGCGTTAGCAAAGAAAGAAAGAAAAATTTAATAAGCTTTTTGTGAAAAATCAAAATAAGTTCAGTGTTAAGCAGATTTGTGTTAAAGTGTAAATCTTAGGATAAGAACCAGGAATACAAATAAAGTGTAATTAAATAAAAAAAAGGAGAGTGCTTGTTTTAAAGAAAGAATCACAAAAGGATTATATCCAGGTGGTAGCTTAATACTGGGCTCGTAACAGTGAGTACCCCTTCAGCAAACAAAATATATAACAAATTGGCAATATATAACAAATTGGCAATATACAACAAATTGGCGCAGCCGGTAGGATCAAGGAAGCTTGGTCAAGTTAAAAGATCGTAAACGCTTGAAAAGCCTTGATCCTGCAAGAATCTACGGGGAACCTGTGACACTAGCCACACTATAAGGCCACGTCACCCCCAACGCTCGGGGTAGATCTCATCTATAGGCGCCTCTGCTCCAGGCGAGCAAGCGTTCACCCCAGTGAGTGAAAAAAAAAAGGGGAACGAAATCAACAAGGGACCTGGACTCACTAATAGAAGCTCATTCCCAGCCGGAAAGAAGTCAGGACAACGGACACCCATTTACAACCAACTCCAGGAGGAAGATATCATCGTTCCTGGGTTGAAGGGGATTTCGAAGAAGGCTTTAAGCCCCCCTTTCAACCATATCCAGGGGAAGTAAGTAGGCCTAGGCCCCCCCCAGCAGCAAAAAGAAGCACCGGAAAATTGTAACTTCGTTCCAGGATTGAAAGGGATCTCGAAGTCGGCAAAAGCCCCCCTTTCAATCTCAGCCAAGGGAATTAAGACGGCAGGAGCCCCCCTAGCAGCAAAAAGCATTCCAGAAGGGAGTACTCTAAGAAGGCTGGAAGCCCCCCTTTTGGACAACGCGGGACGCATATGTCAGGAGAAAGCTCGACACCGGCACCTGAGACAGGCACGAGATTAGACTACATACCTTCATCCGACGCGGAGAAATCCCCAGGTGAAAATCTCCAACACCTCCGGGAAGGTACAGAAAACGCCCAAGAAGACGACCCAGCACAGCAAGAAGCAACAGGAGTTCGCCTTCGAAGCGGCACCGTTTTAACAGGGCCCACAGTTGTATCTAAAGTAAGTCTAGATAAATTTTTAGATAAGTTATTAGAGAAGGCACGTGAATCCGATAAGCTCACTGTCACGCACTGCGACGCACTTGACCACAGATTAAGTCAAGGCAGAGAGCAGAGGCTGACGCAAATCGAAAAATTCAAAAAAGAAACAGAGCGATTCAAACAGGAGCTTATCGAATTCGCCGGGCTTTCGCGTTCTTTAGGTATAGATAAGACCACAGCCAGTGTAGTTGTAAGTGCTGATAGTGATACTAGTGTCAGTGATATTAGTGGTGACCAAACAACCGCAGAAAATCTCCTTAGTGGCTGGCTAGAAGTATCCTTCACGGATTCTAGTCCAGAAACCAGCCCTGAAACTCGTCAAAGCACCAGTAGACTACCCTACAAAAGTTTAAATAAAAAGATAATCACAATGGTAGATTATGCAAAGGTGGCCAAGCTCACGGCACAACTAGTTCCTCTGTTTTCGGGTGAAAATACCCCACAGCTAGGTCGTGAGCTACAAACATTTATTGGCTGTTGCAAACAGGCCTTACACTGTTTAAGTGAGGAAGAAAAACCAGCCTTCCTACATATCTTGCCCACAAGACTTCGTGGCGATGCATATCAGCTGTTTGCTTCGGACGTTCCAACTACTTTTAGTGAGGTGGAGGAACGTCTGAACAGAACCTATTTACCACGAGAATCGTACCAAGAGTTGGTCAACAAATTGATCACAATGAGGCAAAACCCGTTGGAAACTCTCACTGCCTTCACAACAAGAGTGAAGCAATTGCTGATGCTTTGCAATGAGGCAGCGGTACTGAAGTACGGAGCAACGGCAGTCCCAGCTGTGAAGACACAGTTGGCGGACTTCGCCAAGAATGCCCTCAAAAGTGGAGTGAACAATCCCCACCTATGCCAGTACCTCCTCACTCTGGTAGAAAATGATCTAGAGCAGCTGATACAAAAGGCTTTAGACATGGAAAAGTTACAAACAGGCACAGTTTTCGTCCAAACGCCGCTAACGCAGCAGCCATATCCAATGGCACCAATAGACCCAAGTCTTCGAGTTCGAGCCCTCAGCCGAACTCCTTACAATCAAGCACCACAGCCACCCATGTATGCATCACCACGAGCACAAGAGCCCAGACAGTTTAATCCCCCATACGTTCATGCTCAACCACTACGCCCGCCGCTTCCACGAAGGGAATCTAGACAACCGGATACACAGAATCTGGTACAAAACATCACCTGTAATTTCTGCCAGAAGCGGGGACACACCTACACGGAGTGTTTAAAACGCAAAAACACCCCCTTCTGCTCTAACTGTAGAAGTTACGGGCATGACATTCGCGACTGCCGCCGAAACAACCAAACACAGTCTGCAAATCGTTTCACAAGAGGATCGCCTAGCAATCCCCCACAGTCAGACCCAAGCAATACAAAAGGCCCCAGAGTCTTTAATATAAGACAAAAATGTGATTTGTGTGGGCGCCGCGGACACAAGATCGACGAGTGTCGACAAAAGCAAAAATGGGAGGATAAAAAACAGGGAAACGACAAAGAGTCGACCCAAAACTCCCCGGCTCGACTATAAACCCTACCAGCAATATAAAAGGGTCTTCTCAGCCGCCCGACTTCAGTGTGCCCACCGCCAGACTCCCTCTAGACATAAGTCTAAATGGTCAGGCCCAGCTAATAGTGGACACCGGCGCTGAGATCAGTATAATTAAGAAAAAAGCTCTCAAATCTCGCGAGCTAATAAATCCCAATAAAAAACTAACGCTTCAAAGCCCCTTTGGCACCGGAAAAACCTTAGGAAGTTGCCAAGGAAACTTCATGCTAAAAAGTAACTTACCTTGCAACTTTCAGGTGGTAAAAAATATCCCAGGTATTTCTGACGACGGCTTACTAGGAAATGATTTCCTAGCCAAAAATTGTAATGTTGAGGGACCCAACAAGGTTCTGCGATTTCCTCGCACGGAAACCAATCCAGAAGAGTTTGCTGTTCCATTAGAAACCGCATCGGACAACCCGTGTTCACAAAACACAGTCAACAAAGAGACACTGGTAGAAGATATTAAACCCGACGGGGATACACCTTCTACCCGAAGTGTTCTCAAAGCTTCTCAGTCAGAAGAAGTCGGCTGTGACTTACAAGAACGCGATAAGGGTGACTTGATTACCGAAGATCCGGCCCGTAAGACTGGACAGTATCAGGTGAATTTAAATGAACCTGTGTGCGTACCAGCAAGGTCTCAGATCGTAGTCAAAGTTCCGTTGCAGTTGCAGGAAGAAATGCTCAGTCTGTCGAAAGAAATAGACGACGGAGTCTTCTTAGCAAACAGCTTACTCTCAGCTGGGTTAAAAGCAGTCCCTATCGGAATCCTCAATACACGCAGTACACAAGTAGTTCTAAACAGCGTGAACCTAAATCTGGTTCCCATTAAAGACTACACTGTCGTCCCCATCAAACGAGAGCCAGACAAAAATATTGCAACAGCCCATCCTTTGAATCCCATGAGTCGAAATGACGGCGATGGTGAGCATCAAAATATAATTAGATCTAAGATTAAGAAAATAGGGCATAAGAGCCCCAGTCAATTAAGCAGTCATAAGAAACTGCTCCAAGACGCTTGCGGGTCCCTCATGAAAACCCCAACGTCAGGCGCTGGCCAGCATACAAAAGGTCTGCCATTAGCAACTCCCGCAGATCCACCTGGCCCAGCGCCTCTCATATATAAAACAAGTAGGTTAAGAGGTAAAATAAGTAATATAAAATCATTAAAGAAGACTAGATTTAAGAATAATAAAAATAGGGCAATAAGCGCTGAACAGACGGCCACCCTACAACACATAAAATACTTGTTCCCAAACGATGTCGAGCAAGAAGACACCAGTATTCATCCCCGCCTCACCAGATTAGAGCAAGAACTCAGTCTGGATGAAACTTTAAATTTTGAGGAAAAAGCCTCAATAAAAAATCTCTGTTACGAATATGATGACATATTCTTTTTAAAAGGTGACAGGCTTACACATACCAATGCCATCACCCATGACATCCCTCTGGTGCAAGACCAAGCACCCATTAACCAAAAGATGTACCGGTTACCAGAGACACAGCGAAATGTAATAAATGAGCAACTCAGAGAAATGCTTGACAACGACATTGTCCAGCCCAGCAAAAGCCCATGGAACTCACCACTGCTAGTCGTCCCCAAAAAAGCGGGACCAGACGGTGAGAAAAGGTGGCGCGTCGTCGTTGATTTCCGCAAGTTGAATGAAAAAACGATTGGCGACGCCTTCCCTCTACCTCGGATTGAGGATATCCTCGATCAACTGGGCCATTCAAGATACTTCACCACCCTAGACCTAGCCAATGGCTATCATCAGGTACTCGTCGATCCGAAAGATCGAGCAAAAACGGCTTTTAGTACCAACTACGGGCATTATGAATTCAAGGCCTAGAATGTTTCGTCTACTTAGATGACATCGTCATCTATGGAAAAAGTCTGGCAGACCACAACGAAAAGCTTCGAAAAGTCTTTGACAGGTGAAGAGAAAATAACCTGAAACTTCAACCTGAGAAATGTCAATTTCTCAGGCGGGAGGTAGTGTATTTAGGACACAAATGTTCTAACCAAGGAGCACTACCTGACCCTAGCAAAACGGCATGCGTCCAAACTTTCCCCATCCCTAAGACAGTAAGGCAAGTACAATCATTTTTGGGCCTTGCCAATTACTACAGAAAATTCATACCCGATTTTTCGAAAACAGTACGTCCACTAACAAACTTACTCCGAAAGGATGTAAAGTTTAAGTGGACTGAGAAATGCCAAGAGGCATTTCAAAGCATTAAGAACGCTTTAATTTCCCCTCCACTCTTAATATATCCCGATTTTTCAAAACCCTTTAACCTTACCACCGACGCCAGCAGCGAGGCTCTTGGAGCAGTTCTCTCTCAAGGAGAGGTAGGAAGTGACCAGCCAATTGCCTACGCCAGCCGTACCCTGAACAAAGCCGAACGTAACTATTCCACGATTGAGAAAGAGTTACTGGCTATAGTTTGGGCGACTAAAAATTTCAGGTGTTATCTGCAAGGCCGAGAGTTCACGGTCTATACAGATCACAAACCACTCAAGGGAGTCTTCAATGTTAAGGACCCCACATCCCGTCTGGTGAGATTTCACCATAAACTTTCCGAGTTCAATTATAAAATTGAATATAAGCCCGGAAAGTACAACACGAATGCCGACGCTTTAAGCCGCATTCCACGGGAAAATAACAAAGACAAGGAAACTACAACCTTCACGGTAGAAGCTATAGTCCACCACCAAATGGACTCGGACATAGAGGAGGAAAAACACTCATCGGACCTTAAGGAGTGTCTGCAATGCAATGCAGTAACAAGAGCCCAGACACGAAACATTCAGGAAAGTGGAACAAATCCAGACAGCCAGGCCAAACTAATAGAACAAGAAGAACAAACTCATCATCCAGAAGAGACCGCAGACCATGACAGTCCACCTAGTACCAATCCACCAATTATAGACGAAGCTCGTCCACCTGAAGTAATCACAAGCCCAGAGGAGATTCAATTAATCTTAAAAGATTATCATGATTCTCTCTTTGGCGGCCATCAGGGAGTGATAAAAACCTATAAACGGATTCGAAGAAAGTACTGGTGGAGGCACATGCTTAGTGACATCAAAAAGCACATTAAGCGGTGTGCCAAATGTCAAACCATGAAGGCTTCACCACAGTATAAAATGCCAATGGTGATTACAGACATAGCTGAACAACCATTCGACAAAATCTACCTAGATATAGTCGGCCCACTAGAGGAAACTGAATCTGGAAACAAATATATATTAACGTTTCAGGACAACCTCACGAAGTTCGTAGATTGGTATGCCATACCAAATGGAGAAGCTATAACGATAGCGCAAATTTTCTTCGACGAAATCGTCACGCGCTACCGCATTCCCAAAAGAATAGTCACCGATCAGGGAAGTAATTTCCTGAGTGACCTATTCAAAAAGGTATGCAAACTACTCAGGATAAATAAGCTGCAAACCTCAGCTTATCATCCCCAATCAAATGGAGCACTCGAACGTGCACATAGACCGTTGATTGAATATCTACGAACTATAGTGGACGAAAATCCCAGCTCATGGGATAGTTATCTGCGAACCGCTGCTTTCGTGTACAACAACAGTGTACACGAAGGGACAAAATTAACTCCCATGGACTGCCTCTACGGCTTTACAGCGGACGTTCCGTCCAACTTAAGGCGAGACCCCGAACCCGTGTATAATCACGAGAGCTACTACCACATTCTCAGGTATAAGCTTCAGAAGTCTTACGCCACGGCACGAAAAAACCTTCTGATTAGTAAACAACGCTCGAAAAATTACTATGACAAAGCTGTACGTCCCCTGACATTTCACAGAGGAGACAAGGTTCTACTCAAGAGCGAGAGTCGTAAACATAAGCTCTCCCAGATTTGGGTAGGACCCTACACGGTAACCGGTATCCCTAGTACTGTAAACACCACAATAAAAATTCGTAAACGAGAGGTCACGGTACATAACAACCGTCTAAAACCTTTCTACGAATAACATGGTGTCAATATAATTTAAGTAATTCAAAGACACATATATAATAGCATGTAAGCTATAAAGTCAAATAAAAACCCATTTTAATACCCTATCCTATCCTCTCCTAGATAACAATGCAGTCCATCATTTTCCACGGACTATTCCTGCTCATAATAGGAGCCCTCGCGGAGGAACCTTACTCTATAACGCCCCTAAATAATACGGGAGTACTATTTGAGGATCTTGGAAGCCTATCAGTTTACCACGACACTTGGAGCATCATCACTGAGTTAGATCTCGCCGAGTTGGAAAATCAGACGCGACTAGCAGAACGAGCGGAACACTACATACACCAATTGTGTGGAAATGGGTCTTCTATACAGGACCTTTGTACGCTACAGACAAAACATATACACGCCCTAATGGAAAATATCAATAGGCGTACCAGTGTTATTAGGGAAGCTGTGCCCAAATCGCGCAAGCCCCGATCCATCTTCGATGGAATTGGAAATGCGATGCATTATCTTTTCGGTACCATGGATAGTGGAAACGAACAAGAGGTGTACAGCCGACTAAGCGAATTAGAGGTAAATACTCAAACCTTAGCTGATCTGGAAAAACAACAGATCAGCGTAATAAAAACCACATTTGAACAAATTCAGAAACCCCTATCTTCCCTGTCTGAACGACAGCGTCAGATAACCAACCAGATTAACAATCTGAGGAATACAACAGACGAGTTGACAGCCCACCAAATAAGACAAGAAATTGTCTCTAGTCTGACACTACAAATGATAGAGTTGGAATTTAGACAACAAGCTCTACTGGACATAATAGTGTCCAGTAGAAATAATCAAATTCATCCACTTTTAATTTCCCCAAATCATTTGCTAGAGATTTATCACAAATCTCACTCCACTTGTCCCAATCTACAGGACTGTTTGTCAGTTCTGTATCAAACAGCAGATGTTAAGACACATTTGCTGCAGGACAAATTAGTTATCCGAGTCAAACTTCCCATATTTAATATTCCCAAGATGAAAATCCAACAGATTAGATGTTTTCCCATACGGCTGGATTCAGACCACTCAATAATACCTGATATCGAATTTTCCCATGTGGCAAGTCAAATACAGACCCAGGAATTTCTGCTGTTGAAGCCAGAAAACCTGAGATCTTTCAAAAAAATTTCAAAGGGAATCAATGAAGATACGTGGGTAGGTAAGCTGAACACACCACTCACCAAGGCTACAAAAACAGATGAATGTGTTATTAAACTTTTATTCAACCCGCTGGGCGAACGCCCACAGTGTAGCATCAGAGCTCAAATTCCCCCAAGAGATACAATAATTAAGCTCAATAGACCAAATTCGTGGCTGTACTCCTTAACCGAAACCACTATAGTACATATAACTTGTACTCAACAGTTACTCACTCATCGTCTCGCAGGACAAGGAATCATGACAGTCAACGAACCATGTTCCTTGCAAATAGGGTCTCACACTCTGTATTACGAAGCAGAAAATCTACATCCGCTAAAAGTTTTCCAACCAACCTACTTCCCAGGCACAAACGAAACGCAAGAGGAATTGGCAGAATATATGTCCAAGATATCCGCTCCTAAAAACCTTGATAAACAACCAACGTTACTCCTCGGAGATGATACAAACCAACGTATCCACCTAGATACAAAATCTCTAGAAGAAATCCGTAACAAAGTGAACAACATTCACTTTGGACCAAAGGCCAAGATTCCTCACATACTCTCTATTACATCCCTATCAATGACCGGACTCTTGTTGCTAATTGCATCTGTGGTGGCAGTAGCAAAATATATCGTACCGGCATTCATGACATGGGTTGCTAAACGAAGACAACAGCCCACAGCTGAAAACACCCCCATGGAACCGGTTTTGAAACGGGCTCAAAGTCTCCCCAGAGCGAGATCTATACAAGTAGTATAATCAACAGATCTATACTCGTTGGTTGGCCCCCGACTCATTCTTGTGTTACCGGCGCAGCATCCTACCCTTTCACTACACTGGTATTAGAAGATAAGTTAAAATAATAGTAGCAAATATAAGATAAAGCGAACACGCGAAAATTAATATTACATAAAAATAAAATTTATTTAGTAGTACCTAAAAAAAAAAAAAAAAAAAAAAAAAAAAAAAAAAAAAAAAAAAAAAAAAAAATAATAAATTAAATAAGTTAAAAGCCCTAGGATTAAAGCTAATAGAAGAAAGAAAAACAGAATATAATAGAATTACAACAAACAAATGACAGATTTAATCATAATCGAAAATTATTTAAACAAAAATAAGGAAAATAAAAATAATAAATAAATAATAATCAGTAGCAATAAGTAATAAGAACACTTAGCTAACTATTAAGATAAGATATTAACATAAAAATCTAGACTGGAAACATTTTTTTTACCCTTAGCAGAAACGAAAATTAAAACCGAATTTGTTAGAATTTTAGACATAATCCAGAATGAACAAACAACAATTAGAAAAAATACACGGAGTAACAAAATCAAAAAAAATTAACAATAATAAACAACGTAGAATATTTAAATAAACGTAGAATAAGCAAATATTTGGGCTTTAGTATAAGTCAAACCACAACCTACAAAGACATGGTGTAAGAAAACAAAAAGATAGAAAAAACAAAATATATATAAACTAATAGCGAACTAGAATCAACAAATTTGTAAACCAACAACCAAGAACTCGACTCATTTAAACACAAAAAAAAAAAAAACCCCCAGAAAACCCCCAGAGTCATTTTCATAGGCCTAACCTACGCAAGTACCTGAAAAAAAAAAAATAATAAACACAAACAGTAACCACAAAACTTTTTAGAAACAACACTCATTTAATTATGAAACCTTCTTTAGATTAAAATACAAAACAATTTTTTTTATTAATACAGAAAAATTTTGAAAATAGAGATTTTTTTTTGGTGCGTTTCAACGGTCGGGGTGATTGGCCATCAACAACTCCTACAAAGAGAGGGAAAAATTTTTATGGGATCAAGTTAAAATTCAAAAAGAACAAATTACCATGACTCCTCATATGAGGGTGGGGGGGCCGCCTCGACCGGCTCTGAAGTAGAATTGGATGATACATTCGGGTAGTCCCAGTCCTCACACTCGGAAGGGGCAACCCTGTTTTCACCCCAATGGACGACCGGCTCCAACGTAGAACGGGATGATACGGCCGGATGATCCCAATGGGCCGACTCGAAAGAATTACCACCCTCAGACCCCAAATCGTCTGCATCCCGCATGTAGGACGGATGCCTTCTGCACGCCAAACAACCACACCACCCAATTTCTCCAACCAGGGTAAGAGTCGCCCCTAGAAATATAGAAAACAAAAAAAGAGGTGGGTAAGAAAACAGCAACTATATATATTTATATACACGAACTTACCCAATGCAACCCAAGAAGCACCACCATGAGGCCCCAAATAGAACTCTCCTGGATAGAAAATATCCGCCTCAGCCGGGGCTGCCCAAAAGCATATATCCGGGCGACTCTCCCTCCGAATCAGTAGCCGAATTTGGCCCCGCCACCCGCGAGCCACACTTTGCACGAAAATTGCCATAACCCGTACACAATAAGGTGCCGGGCTTATATAAGGCGAACGAGGAGCAACTATCTCATAGAAAGGCATAATTTCAACTGTGAGGAACAATTAAAACCTAAATCCAAATGAAGGGCAAAACCCCTAACGTTAGCAAAAACCGATGGAGATACGATTAAAATGGGCCAAGCCCTTATCTCGGTAAAGCCCACGCAACCCTAGTAGCAAAAGTAGTTGCTCTTATTCCTTTTTATTCTTTCAAATCACACCAGATGAGCTCCATACGACACAAATTGCAATTTATGCATTTTGTATGTATGTAGCTACAAGAACACAGATCTCAAATATATTTTTTTTCTCTATTTTCGAAGCCGGTGCAAGATGCATTTCAATGTATTACACGCTATGGACCCATGGCATTCGTTTTATTTTTTATTTTTTTACTACGATATCAAATTCATTTCGATTTGATAAAACGCCCCATACAGAACCTACACCCACATAATTATTTTTCGAGAATTATTCCTCTTCAAAGAATAATTCTCTTTTTCACGGGGGGAAGGAATGTTATATATAAAAACATAGGTACATATATGTACCATATGTACATATATGTATAAATATATATATATATCTGAAAAACCAAAAAAAAAAAAACCATAAAATATAAAAATTCAATAAACTAATCAGGCACAAAACATGATTAGTTTATCGTCCAAAAAGGGTGAAGAAAATTGCATCAGCAATTTTCTTCACATTCCAAACAAGTCATAAATTTTTTCCCATCAAACGACTTGGGAAAAACAAAAGTTTCATTTTACACCCCAAGTCGTTTTACTTTAAAATTTCCACGACCAAATTTTGCCTTCAGCAAAATTTGTCATTTCAACAATTTAATTTAAAAAAAAAAAGAAAGAAATCAAAAAGCAAATCGTACCTTCAGTACGATTTGTCGCGAAAAATACAATACGTATGTACATACGTACATACATATTACGGAAAAAGCTTTCGCAATAAGAAACGCGCGCAGCATAAATGCATTGTATGTATATGCGCGTCGCGATTTCAAACGGTGGCTGATGTTTTAAAAGGTGTAAGATTACATTTTTGCAGCCATCGTTCAACGCGAATAATTCTGGACATGTTTGAACATGTCCAGATTTAAAAAGTAAAATTTTCTCAGGATAAGAAAATGCGATCTAGCATTTTCTATCCTGAACAACGGCTCTTGATCACGATGAATGTGATCAAGAGTTGAGTCGGTTTTTAAAAGTCGAGTTTGAAGCATGAAAAGAGTCAGTTTTCGATAGTCGGTTTTGGAGATTCATTTTTGGTGGTGGTGATCGGGATCATTTCGCGGACAAAAAGGCAAAGTCTTGGTATTGGTGCGTTAGCAAAGAAAGAAAGAAAAATTTAATAAGCTTTTTGTGAAAAATCAAAATAAGTTCAGTGTTAAGCAGATTTGTGTTAAAGTGTAAATCTTAGGATAAGAACCAGGAATACAAATAAAGTGTAATTAAATAAAAAAAAGGAGAGTGCTTGTTTTAAAGAAAGAATCACAAAAGGATTATATCCAGGTGGTAGCTTAATACTGGGCTCGTAACAGTGAGTACCCCTTCAGCAAACAAAATATATAACAAATTGGCAATATATAACAAATTGGCAATATACAACACCAGTCCAATCCTATGTAGGTTACCCCTGAGAGAACAGTGTCCAGTAAGAATAGGCACCAGAATTTTCATGGTAGGTGTGTTCAGATCTAGCAGATTTTTTGTAAGACTTGGGTTAGGCTAACCCAACAGTTCCTTTGTTGTTCTAGCCGAAGGGTCGTCTAACCAAAGACAACTTGATGGCAATGGGCCCAAGTCACAATTGTAGACAAGGCGTCCTGGTGCGACACAATTGTGGAGGGCGCCCCAAAACGCGCCAGCTCGTCCGGTTTTTTATTTCCACCAACACCTCTGTGACCAGGCACCCCAAGAACGAGTACCTTGTTACACTGAGAAAGGCAATTCAGGGTGGTCTTACACTCCAGTATTAGGTTGGAGGTTATGATGGGTTTTGACAAGGCTTGACGGCCGCTTGGATGTCCAAGTAGATGGTAATCTCCTTATTCTCAGTGTCTGAGCCAAGGAATGGCCTCGACCTCCACCTGGAAACCGTTACATGGCTTTCCAGGTGTATGGCAAGTGCCACATGAGACTCCGCACAGAGGACGCCTACTTCAGATTTGGAGCCATCTGTATAAATTATAGTGTCTATCAATGGGTGTACCACAGAGTGTGCTACCCATTCCCCTTAGATGGGATTTTCAGCATCGATGAGGTGGTCACTCTCCCTGTCGGTGTCAGAAATGATGACCGCACAAAATCAAGGATGGAACCGTGTTGAACCATGGCTCCCGAATGGATCCAGCTCTGGTACAAGTGCAGCCTCAGCGCTGCGATAGCGGCCCCCTTCTTAATATGTATCTGCACGCGGTGTATATTGAGCATAATCTCAAGAGTCCGAGTGGTCGTAAACTTGAATGCGCCGGTTGCACTGAGTAGGCACAATCTTTGAACCTTTTCCCATATCTTACGATGATTGGCATACTCCATCGCTTTCCAACATACCATAGATCCGTAGGTTAACATGGGTCAGATGGCGCTAGTATATATCATAGGATCATAGAGCTTTGTTCGCGCTGTCCTCAAGGTGTGGCTTCTAGATCAACTTCTTATCTATTATAATGCTTACATATTTTACTCTGTCCTTAAGCTCTAACCTTGTATATCTGATGGAGCACAGGTTCAATCTTAGAATGTTATTCTTTCTTGGTGAAAAGACATAGATCGGTTTTCGAAGGACTGATGCACAGTCCGAAATCCGTAGTCCTGTCTACGACTAGTCAAATCGCGCCAGTCCGATTCTTAACATGCGGTGACTAAAATCACCAGTCTGCGTAGCATACCGTTTTGTATTCTATACGGGTGAGAGTTAGCAAAAGATCGTCTATAATGAGCACCCACAGTAAAAGCGATAGGATACCACCTTACGGGGTGGACTTTTTTCACTCTAATTACCGCACCCATACTGACGAAGAGGCTTCTATTGTTTAACATGTGAGCAATCCAGTTTATTAGGGACTGGTTCACGCCATGCTTTGTCAGCTTTTCAGTAAACTTATGTAGAAGAACATTGTTAAAGGCTCCTTCTATATCGATGAAAACAGCAAACATAGATCATTCAAAGTGGAAGCCCTTTTCAATTGAGCGTATGAACTCATGAAGGGCCGTCTCAACGGACCTCCACTTTAAGTACTGATTTAGCGGCAATCTGTTTCTGAGAATGGAACACCGCAGTTTCCACTCGAAAATGTGGAAACTGCGTTCTAATATTTTTAGTAGGAAGGAAGTCAAACTTATTGGTCTATATGCCTTGGCTGTTGAGTAATCTACCCGGCCAGCCTTTGAGATAAACACAACGCGGACTTCTTGCCACAGCTTCGTTGTGTAGCCGAACTTAATGCACGCCTTGCAGAAAAGGGCTATGTTATTTCTCAATAAAACTCCCGAGTTTGGAGAAGGGCAGGAAAAATACCATCATTGCCCGGATATTTGAATGGCTCACCGCCCACATAATCGATTCATCCGTTATGAAGGTTACGTCTCTATCCCCGGAAATAGTTTCAATACGAAAAGCTTCGGCTCGCAGGGACAACGCGTCTGCAACAAGACCGACAGGGAAGTGTTCGTTAAGCAAAATTTCCAGAGATTCGCCTGAACCCCAACACTATTGATGCGGAGTTCGGTTTGACACGGGGTCTTGGAGAGAAATCTTTTAAGCCTTGACATCAAGGTTGCCACGATTTTCTTTTTGCCTGATGATAAATCATGTACAAAGACTTTGTGTGCAGAGGGCAGGGGTGAAACCGTTAGAATTTTATGGATTGAGAAGTTACATATGCATGATAGTAGTTCTTATATAGCAAGTATGCATGGCAGCTATAATATTACTGGCTATAATCTTTAGCCTCTCCAGACTCGAATGGCATATCTTAACCTTCATATGATCCCCGCTGACACCTCAGTGCCAATAAGATCTTAAGTCCGAATTGAGTCACCAGTCCCGTTTTATAACAGGATATCTGCATGAAGATACCACTGGGAGTAACCATGGTCTTAAGGTCATAGACTACGCAGCCATAGCAACTGGGTAGCCGATATAGCTAACTTGGTACCACGGGGCTGAGGAGCCCTGGATAGTTTCACTAATCACCTCAACATGGAGAAGTCTAGCTTGAATAAGTGCACATACTCCAGATAATGAGAGCTATATCTCTTGTATAAAATGCGTACTGTAACCTAGGGTTTGGATATATGGTCGCTTACGCATTGCGTGCTCAGATATTTGGCTCTCGCCGTGAAGTTGCGCTAAATCAGCCGGGTACTGTGGCCCACAGATCGGCAGAGATAGGTCGAAATAGGTCTCGCTTCGAATAGTAAGTTGATGTCAAGTATTCACTAGCTCAACTGGTACTCACAGGGATAAGATATACTCTGTCCTCATGAGGCCGCTGATTGTCACGTTGTAACTAATCCTTGCCTTAAGACTGCCGAGGGATTAAGGCTACATAGCTAGGTTCTCACGTTAAGGCACTGAACTATCTATTACTTTTGGCAAGTCATTTATTATTAAAAACGCATTTACAAATGGCTCAAATGTTTCCGAGAGCGCTTTGAAGACATTGAAGATGATTAGAGCCCTGAACACCCCAGCACATCAATAACCGATGATAACGTCGAAAAAGTGAATATCATTTTGTCGGATGTTTTGATCATGAAATGTGTGGCAACAAAATTTGTTCTGAAATTGTTGACTTTTGTTCAAAAACAGTGCCAAATGGAGATGCTGAATGAAGGCAATGATGATCCAAGGCTACTCAAATGGGTCATAACTGTTGGTGAAAAATAGGTTTGTGGATATGATGTTGCAACTAAGTTATTTCGTCAACATTATGGAGATAAAGACAGAATCACTGAAGGTGCTAAACATCATACCGAACATTGTGTTCCAGAAGTGCTTCAAAGATTGAAAAAAGCGCTGGCACAAGCTTATTATTTCTGATGGGGACTAGTTTGAAAGTAACAAAATTAATATTGATGAAGAAATAAAAATTTTTGAGAAAAACGAAAATTCCGCGTATTTTTTTTTTTTTTATCAAACCTCGTACCCGAGACAAGCATGCACGAAACCATGACCATGTTTCAAAGGACGCATTTGTCTGGCTAACAAAGTTTGGGTCTCCTGATATCCAAAACGGACTATGCCGATTGATTTTTCCTAATTCAACCTTGCTTAAAGAAGTCTTGATTTCACTTATGGATCTCTCGACTAGCAGAAATAGGTACTTCGGGTAAAAACTGAAGAAAGCAAACTGGGCCTTTTGTTGCGATTGTGCATGTATGTCATTGCCAATAGATATAAGGTTCGTCTTCATTTACCGCCAAGTGTTTTCATTTGGGATTTTCTGATTTTCCTTCCTCATTAATGAAAACGATTCTTCGTTTTTACATATCAAGGTTATTACAACTAAGAAGATATTCGAGTTCTATTTAGAGTCATTATGGCCTCATTGAGCGGCCCATACATAGCGAACATGTTGTCCTACTTGGCGTGCCACACGTTAAAGCTCTTTCCCCACACACTGTCAAATACGCTGTCCAACATTATGACAAGAACACATATCAGGAGCTGTTAAAACTATTAATTGTTCTTTTCTTCAATAGAGTTCATGCAAAAATGACGAATGCGTGACAAACATCATCCTACACGATTCAATATGCTGTCAAACATATAGCTCGCAACTAAAAATCAAACTAATTTCATTTTGGTTCAACCGCTTTACATACTGCGTGTCACACCGTAAATAGGCCCACACCACACACGGTCAAATCTGCGTGACAACATCGTTGTCTTACTCGAGTTGGCCAGTGACCATGTATGGGCCCTTTTATGCTCACGTATAACGATTTGCTCTACTTTATATATACTCATATGAAGAATTTGTTTCGCTTCAAAGACTTCAACCAGCAAAACACTGGTCTGCATTTCACATGGTGGTATCTTAATGCCAGACTCAAGAAAAATATACCTCCGCTACCCTCTTTAATTATTTGTGAAAGAGATATGTATCATTGTGTGTGTGCGTATGCGCCATTATTGTGATAGGTTGCCCCTTTAGGGGTAACACAAAATCAGCCTTATCCGTGAAACCCATTAAGCCCGTGACAACTTAGCAAGCCAGCCTTTGGAATCCCATTAGCCTTGTGTTAAGGGGCCCATACACGGTCAGGCATGTTGGCCAACTTGAGTAGGTCAACGATGTGGTCATGCAGATTTGACCATGTGTAGGTTTATTTGTGGTGTGACACGCAGTATGTCAAGCGGTTGGACGAAAATCAAATTAGTTTGATTTTTAGTCGCAAGGCTAGGTGTTTGACAACATATTGAACCTTGTAGGGTCATATTTGTCACGCAATCGTCATTCTTGAGTGAACTCTATTAAAGAAATGATAAGAGTTAATAGTTCTAGCAGCTTCTGATATGTTCTCCTATCCTAAAGCGGCCCATGCATGGCGAACATGTTGTCGAACTTGGTGTGTCACACATGAAAGCTTTTCTCCACACACTGTCACACATGCTGTCCAACAACAGGACAAAAACACATATCAGGAGCTGTTAGAACTGGTAACTAATATATTTTCTTCAATAGAGTTCACTCAAGATTCAAGAATGACTAATGCGTGACAAACAGCGCCCTACACTGTACACGCCCCTAAAAAGCAAACTAATATGATTTTCGTCCAACCGCTTGACATACTGCGTGTCACACCGCAAACAGGTCCACACACGGTCAAATCTTGATGACAACATCGTTGTCCTACTCGAGTTGGCCAACATACGTGACCGTGTATGGGCCCCTTAATGTTGTACAGTGTGTGAAGAAAAAACTTTCATGTGTGGCACGGCAAGTTGGACAACACGTTCGCCGTGTATGGGCTGCTTAAGGCTTTTTCTCTACACACTGTCAAACATGTTGTCCAACATCAGGAGCTGCTAGAACTATTATTTGTTATCTTTTCTTCAATAGAGTTCACTCAAGAATGACGAATGCGTGACAAACATCGCCCTACTTGGTACACCATGTTCTCAAACATGTAGTCCCGCCCCTAAAAGTCACACTAACTTGATTATCGTCCAACCGCTTGACATACTGCATGTCACACCGGCAAACAGGTGCACATACACGGTTAAATCTGCGTGACAACATACGGGAACATACCCTTTAATATTTAGCTATTCATCAACACTCATCGAATATACGATTCCCCATGATAAAAATTATTGCTCGATAATACAAACTTTATATTTCTCACATCTTCTGGAAAAATGGTTGAGAGCTTTATAATTTGGCGGGCGAGTACCTACAATTTGATGATTGGGTTTATTTTATCAATATTGCAGTTCATGTTTTAGATCTAAAGTATTACAGAGACAGAATAACAGCTACAGTATTTTGTTAGTTATGTTGCATGCAAATATTATGCGAATTTTTGTGTTGGCATAGGATATTGACATTAACATTTGTCATAACTTTTCTTCTCTATTTAACTTACTGCTAAATACATAAATGTGCATATATACATGGTATCTAGTAGAACTGAAGTGTATTTGTTCTGAAATATGCTGACTGGCCAAATACCAATTTTTATCTTATTTAGTTCGATTTACTTTGATATGGGAAGCATTCTTCAAGTCATAGAACTTTCATCCCAAAAAGAAAAATAACATTTAAATTTATTCATTTTTGATTTATTTCCTCCAGAATTCCTGGTTTCGCCTCCAGGGATTAAACCTTCATCTAGTTAAACTGTAGACATTTGTCACCGAAGGAAATTCCTCTGAATTTCAATTTGCGATCCATTTAATTCTGTGATAATGTTGGAAATTTGTAGAATACACAAGTCTTGACATATTTTGACCCCCAAAGAGTTGACCAGTCCTTTTCTTGAATTTATTTCCTTTATATCCGTTCATAAATCGCAATCATTTCTTCCATTCGACATTTATACTCAAATGAATACATACTCGTACATACATACATATGTCTGCTTATCCTCGCTGGATATATGCTGATATTTCTTAAATTCGATGAATATTATTTCCCTCTTGAACTCTACTCGTATATAGTCGGTCAGAACTACTTTCAATTTATTGGTATCCTTTCCTTGGGGAGGGTATGGTTGATGGAGCTATATTTCAAACCTGTCACGTCCAAACTGTTTTCTGCAAACAAATTTGACCTAAATATGACATAAATGAGATCTATGAATGTCTTGTTTTTCGTCTTGAGGAGTGACAAGAAATTCTAGGTATAATCGTTAAGCGGTCTTTAACGTGAGAGAAATAAAAATTTAAATGAATACTTAGTAAATATCTTTTGAGTAGACTAAAAGATTTGGGAATATTCTTGTTACTAATAATTGGGTTTATGAATAATATTTCAAGTTGTGACTAATCCTTTTGTCTTCACCACGTTTGTCGCCCATGGGAGTCTACACCATAGGTGCAAGGTGTATTTCATATGGGGATGAAAAATAATGGGAATCAAATTTAAATTTAGACCATTGACTGAATTAGCTAGCATTTATGTAGACATACTATTTCCTTTTGTATTTAATTATTATGTAATATTCCCTCTTAGTTTTATTGAATTCATATTTGTAATGTTATAATTTAATTTAATCTTAATTAATTACAAATTGTTTATTTTATTTTCATGCCGTTTTTAAGTTCGGTAGTAGCACCTCGAGTAAGTAGCCATGTACAAATGTATTACAATTACCGATAGAATTAATTGGGCTTGTAAGAATCTGTAATCTATTGGATGAATTTGAAATTTAAACAAATAAATAAATGCTTAGATAAAATTGAAAAAGAAGTATTATTATTATTGGATTTTGTTGAATATAAGAAAAAATAAAAATAAAGATTGTTACAATTACAATTAGTTATTTTCAAAATAGCACTATCAGACAAAATTCTGAACATCAGTATGTAGCAAGGGGCTAAAAGTTACAGGGATAAGTTGTTACAACGGCCAAAGCCTCCCATATACATATAAGAGAAATGACTATGCAGTTTAAAGCGAATAAACTGTGAAATATTACCAAATTATAAATAAGGATAAGTAGAGACAGAGGCGAACAAAATAGGAAATTTTTCGTGTTTTCTAGAAAGAAACAAGTAAATGTCATACACTTTTGTCTTTTGCATGAATGGAGGAAAAGAACTTGGCTATGCAATATTGTAGTGCGACTAAGACAACGAATTAAAAACTAAAACTGTAGGGTTACCAGATTTACAAAATGACCAAAATTAAAATTGCATAAAATTATGAGTGAAAGAAAAATTAGATTGAAGCATAGTTCAAAAATCAGCTTGAGGATGTAGTAATAGATTTATAAATTAACTTTTTAATTAATTAACTTTCCATTAATACCAAAGTTTTTGAATTAAAAATGTTGCTTTCATTCAAATATTCATGGAAAAACAGAACAGAAATTGGGAAAAAATTGACAATTCTTTCAAATAAAACTAGATTGCTACATACATTCAGTTGTCTACTTCACCTGTTTGAATAGGCTTATCTATAATGCCCGGCACAGCATTTTTTAACAATTTTTTCTTTGATGGACCAAACATATCGTCATTGAAATGTTGTCGACACACCTTGTAGTATTCTTTGATATTACCTATTAAATCCAACCTCTGTAGAGCCAAACCAATTGCCTAAAGAGTGTACAATAATAATAAGTCATAAGACATCATTGTAACTCATACGGTGGGTATGCACGTGAAAGACCATTCTTAATAAATTGGTACACTTGTAAAAAGATGTTTTTTAAAAAATATTGCATAATTACTATCCATATGTAGGTATATTTATACGAAAAAATTCTCTCCATTTACATACCTTTGTTTGTCCTTTGGTACCTTAAACATTTTTGCGCTTAAGTTAACTGCATCGCAACCACCAACTACACAATTCCACTTACGATTTCCTTTATTCATATTGTTTTTATAAAAAAAAATTAAACACCTCACAATTAATTTTTTTAAAGTAAAATTCAAAATAATCTTCTTAAATAACTTCACTTGAATACCTTCAAAATCCTTGCAAACTGTTCATAATAATGTACATTGGGTAACCCTACCCATTTGGCAAGAAAAAGATAAATTTCGCATTGAACAACGAACGAAAAGGAGATGTAAAATTTCTGTCAAATAAAATTCCCCGAATCCAGCATGTGATTCCCCCACTCAATCCCTTTCGAGCAAAACAAATGTACCGCACAGACCGCAGTGGTGGAGGAGTGGCTATTTATATTCATACATCACTCAAAGCATCTGTTCTAGGTTGCTCTTCCCTAGGGGCTTCCCTAGAATTTCTTTGTGTGGAAGTCAAGTCTGCAATGGAAAGATGTGCCTTGATTGCGGTGTATTGCCCACCAAACTGCTTTAATGCGGCATCGTGCATTGAACTCCAAAATGCTATCTATTGTCTTGGTCTAAGTTACTCGGATATTATTGTCGGTGGTGATTTCAATGTTGATGGGTTGCGAAGCCAAGCCTCTTCGGACGAATTATGATTTATGATGCAATCAAATGACTTGAATATAGTAAATCATATGCCAACATATTTTAATACGAACAACCCATCGCAGTTGGATTATATCGCTGTTACCAATGCTGACAAGGTGTTATTTCATAGCCAAATATGTCTGTTAAAATGTGATGTCTTGTGCTTCGCTGACAGTTGACGTCCTGAAAACAAGAAAATCTGAAATGCTCAATTTTCTGAACTTTACCCGATTTCGTTGTTCCTCTTATAGAATCGAAATTGTGTACGTTCATAAATTAGAGCTTTGTTGATGACTACTCAGTGGTCACCTGTAATGAAACGATGAGTTGACTTTCTAACGTTTACGCACTAGTGCAACTTCCTATAAGTTACTGATAGTGTAAACGTCTCTTGTGAAATAGTAACTCAAACACACTGAATCTGCAGTGTATGAACTATAACAACGAGATTTTAATAATCCACCCAAAAACTGCCACGTCTGCGTGATGCGTGTGGTCTATAACAACGAGATTGAAATGATCCACCTCAAAACTGCCACGTCTGGGCGATGCGTGTAGCTTCCAATAAGCTCTCACGATACCAATGCCTACTGTCTAGTGTCAAACAACCTAAAATGAAAACGATGGTTGAGCACAATCACACTTAGATGGCGGTAGTGTAGCGGTAAATGAAAGAATCATCCGGTTATTCATTCATTTAGATTTATTGAGCAAAAATTCTTTCTATTATTAAAATTAGACTAGTAAAAAATAACTTCATAAAAAAACTAACCTAATTGCAATTCAATTTAACTATTATATATTTTTCTAATTCTACTCAAACTTCTTAACTAGACTTATATTACTATTTAAAATTCCTTTCTATGTTTTGTAATTTAATTAATGCTGAAAATAAAAATTATTGTTAACTGTCAATCGTGAATCAATTCTCATGTGGTGTAAAGGTGACCCGTGTGGGCACAGTTTTATACCTTGATGAATTGATTAATTGACGAAAATTTATGAACAAACAACTGAAAACTCAAGAAAATTATATTCAATAAATTTTTAGTATTTGGTGATGTTATTTTGTGTAATATGTCCAATACAAAATTGGCATGCAATCTTACACTTTAATACCCGTCACCTAACCAAAGATTTATATGAAAACAAAAAATACCTTGAATTCACTGTAAAATGTCAAAACCACGTCAAGATTGACTAACTCCCGAATTCCACTGGAAAACAAATTCTTTCCAAAAAAAGCAAACAAAGGAAAATAAACTAAAAAAATGACAGAACTACTTTAATTTTGAAGAACGAAAAAAAAACTGACTTTAAATGAAAATAAAAAATAAATGATGAAACCAAAAAAAAAAAACTCTAAGTGAAATTACTAATAAAAGATAACAAAAAAACCGAAGAAAAACTACAAGTCCAAAATATCACTGATGAAAAATTGCAAATTTGAGGATACTATGTCTTATATAGCATGTGTACTCTCTTTGACAATTTATTGAAAATAGAAAGACAGAATGAACAAATGGCCTTCTTTTTATAGAAAAATTCGTTCCATTTTCGCTGTCTATAAAGTGAAACATTCGAAAATTTCACTGAAAATGACAAAAAGTTGAATTTTTCTTGTTGTCAATCGATATCAAATTTAACGATCTAAATTTTGATACCTTTGTTGTAAAAATTAATTGTCAATTTGATGATTTTAATCAATTTTTGTAATTTTTGGAACATTTGCTATAAAAATGTCGATTCGTTACGTTTCATTTCGATGTAGTAGAGTTTCCTGTCATTTGTAATAATTTTTTGTCTTCTTCCCATTGTGAGTCTCTTTCGCACTCATTGTGGGAAATGTGTAACTAAAAATTCGCGAATATCGCGTTTCCCGTGGAAAATATCGCGAAACGAACGCGACCATTGAAATCACGATTCGATTTTACGTGATTTTGATCCGTCAAACGTCGCGGTAGTATGAAGTTTTCGTTGTTCACTCTTGCGCGCGAGTGTCAAGTTTATTTTAAATGAGTTTTTAAGTGATTTTTAGTGGTTTTTTCAGGTACTTTCATCACTATGGATATTCCTTTTATATCAGGTAAGCATATTTATTAATCATTTCGTGAATTACGGGTGTAATTTGTAAATTCTACATGTTTGTGGACAAGTGTCATGTAAATATTTTCAGTGCATTTTGTACTCTATTTGTCCACAAACATTAGCAATAATTGTGTTGATTGTGTGATTTGGTACGTGAATTAATGTTTTATGTACTATTTCTTGCATAAAACATAAATTCATGTACAATATCCTCAATTTCCACTTTGCATGGATTTTGTTGTTGCGATAGGCATATGTATACACGGTCATGATTTGATTTTGTGTACCTATGGCCTTTTTTCTTAGTTAATTAACAATAAAACATGATTGATTCCAACTAATTCATTTTCTTTATTTCATTTCAGATATTCGTGGGAACCTTTTTCTACCTGTGAAGACTCCAGGTAGAGGTAATTTTTTTATGTATATTTGTTTTTTAAAATCTTTATTGATTGTCCCTTTTTTCTTTTAGGTTCGCTGAACAATGTCCCACGAGTAACTTTGATCATGACTTTCTTTACTTAACATATTCCTTTGGACTGCGACACTCTGATGGCTGTGAATCATTTTCCTACAGAGATTACAAGAACATTGACATGCACCTGCTGTATGCTGACTGTATAAACTTGCCTAGGCTGGATATTTTCTCAATGGAGTCGGTTGACGATAAAGTTAATACTCTAAGCAATCTACTTCTGCAGCTTTTCAACCGGCATGTACCCCTGCGAAGGCGTAAGGTTCCATCACAGCGCTGTCCGTGGTTAACCAGGGAGATACATTCGATTATCGCTGAAAGGGATCTGCTACTGCGTCAGTATAAAGCCACGCACAACCTTCTAATTCATAGTCGCTACAAGATAGTTCGTAACCTTGTGACTTGTAAACTTCGATCTTCCAAAAAGGCTTTCTATAGCACTAAATTAAATCCTGATCTTCCAACTACAAAACTTCGGAGCAACATCCGCTCACTGGGCGTAGCTGGGAGAGAAACTCCTCAATGCAATATTGATGCTGAAACCCTAAGTGAGTTTTTTGCTTCTTCTACCCATATAGCCCCTAATAGTCATCTAGTGATGGGTGATAATTGCTTTGAGGGTTTTGCGTTTAATTGCATTGATGATGCTGATGTTCTCTTTGCAATGTCTGCTGTAAAATCTACTGCGCTGGGGCATGATCTTCTCCCCCCGAGATTCATCAAGATGATTTCCCCCGCTATTTCTGATATTCTAGTACATATTTATAATTATTGTCTTGCAACTTCTCAATTTCCGTCATTATGGAAAAAAGCCCTCATTGTCCCTGTTCCTAAAAAACCTCGGCCTAATGGAATTAATGATTATAGGCCTATTAGCTTGCTGTGTTACTTCAGCCAAGTCTTTGAAAAAGTAATGTACAATCAGCTCACCAAATATCTTGACCAACAACACCTACTATCATCTTTCCAGTCAGGCTTTCGACGTGGACACAGCAGCGAAACTGCCCTTCTGAAGGTTTCTACGGATATTATTGAATCCTTAGATCTAGACGATTTAACTCTCCTTGTCTTATTGGATTTTAGTAAGGCTTTTGACTCAGTTGATCACAATTTGCTCCTTTACAAACTTTCGAATTGCTTCAATTTGATTAAAAAAAAAATTGCTTCAAGCTGATTAAAGGTTTTCTCACCTGTAGACTACAAACAGTCAAAGTTCTAGACTCTATGTCGAGCTTTCGGAACTCATACTGCGGAGTACCCCAAGGATCAATCCTAGGTGCTCTCTTATTCAGTCTATACATCAATGATTTGTATGAGGTGATTAAGAATGTGAACATTCATCTGTATGCTGATGACGTACAAATTTACTTGAGCAGACCAATTGGGTTACAAGAAGATTGTGTTGCTCGTGTAAATGAAGATTTAACGAGAATATAGCTAATAAGCTTCAATATAATCCTATCAAGTCTGTGTGTATGCCGATCTATAGAAACCACCTCGAGGCATTAGAGCTACCACGAGTTATTTTAAATAACTTTACCTTACCATTCTCTAGCTCTGTGAAAAATTTAGGTGTACTCCTAAATACTGAATTTACTTGTTGCAGCCACGTTACCAATATTTTAGGAAAAATATATGGCTCCTTACTGCAGTTGAGAGTCTGTGGGTATTTATTGTCTACAGATATGCGATTGAAACTGGTACATAGTTTGATTCTACCGCACTTTATGTATGGCACAATAGTATTTCCCAAGTTAGACTGAGTTTGCCGTCCAAGATTGACAGTTGCATTCAATGATTGTACTAGATATGTTTTCAACTTAACACGTAGTGCCCACATCTCAATGCAAGTTAATGCAGCCCTTGGACATACTCTTGATATCCATTTTGCTCATCGCGAGTTGTGTTTTTTACATAAATTAATTCATAAAAAGAGGCCACAATATCTATACAATAAGCTGCAATTCTTGCGCATCAAAGAAGCTTAAAAATTCTTTTACTACGCTGTCATTCTCATTTTGGAGAGCGCTCTTATTTTGTCCAAACTTCACGTAAGTGGAATAGTTTACCATCTAATATACGTAGCACGAACTCAGGCAGAGACTTTCTTGAATTGTTAAGCTCTTTGGAGCCTTATTAGGTACACATCATGGCTCTTCTTAATCTTAATCTTTAATTAGTACATTTTCTTCTTTTTTTTTCTTTTTTCTAAAATTTATATGGTTCATTTTTTTTCTCTTTTTTAGTTTTTATTTCTTTCCTCCCTTTTTCTGATTTAATTGAATTTGCTTAATCCTGTTTTTCTTGTTTTCCATTTAAAACAATAATTTTTTATCACTTCTCCTACCTGTAGATCTGTATCCAATAAGATTTGTAATCTTTATACAGTTGACCGTAATAAAGTAATATCGTTATTCTTAGTATTATTAAATTTAAACGGAAGCACGTGCGTTCAAATGTCATGGGATTACACCAACAAACATTAGAATTCCTGCGAAAAAACATTGGGACAATTCTCTTAATATTTCAGAAAAACCTATTTTCACAAAAGCGCGGGTATATTTTATGAGAGTAAAATCTAAAAACTCCGCCCCTTCTCATTTTTTTACGAAAATAAATCATTTGCCATTCTGTTTCGTTGCATGCATGCAATCTGCGCTTTCACATTTTTTTATCTTTAAGGCCGTGACACATTAAAACAGAAAGCAGCGACAGAAGCAGATTTTTTTCTGAAACCATGCAACTGTTCGAGCACCACTGACTTATAACAATGGACTGAGCGATTTGCTATTTCATGTGGCACAAAAAATATTGTGTTTCTCTATATCACCGTTAGAGCACCCTTTAAATCGATTACATAAAACATGTAAAACTCAACTAATCAGATGAAATCTTACATCCGAAAATCGAATTAAATTAAAAAAATATATTTTCTTGTGCCCAAATGATATTTTAATCGCTTATAAGGAATTAAACTCATTTCGACTTTAATTTTCAAAAGTTATTCGTAACTGAATCCTGCTTATGGGCAAGAGAGACGGAACATGGTAAACACTATCTTTACCTTATTCCTTCTGCGGTGATTGCATCTGTAACCAACATAAAAACATCAAATGGCATAAGCAAACGTTCCAGAATGCAATATTTTGTGTTGGTAGCTCCAACTCTGCCATAGGGCGAAAGAGAGAACTATAAAACTTGTGCCATGCTTTCCTAAAGGAAAATGACAATACGCTCAGTCCATTGTTATAAGTCAGTGTCGAGCACTAACAAATTGAAAGCAGAGGCAGCGGCAGCAGTAGAAGCAAAACTTGAGAGTTGATCAAATCTAAAAAATTCTGCTTCTGCTCAGTACTGCCAATATACAGAGAGCTAAAATTTGTATTTCATTGTTGGCGTCCTTTCTTTTAAAATTGTCAAAGAGGTTGATGCGAGAAAAACTAAATGTCTATTCAGGACAAAATAATTAATTTTGATAGATATAACAAATTATCTTCAAATTCTTGAAAATTATAACACCCGACATTTGTAGTTGACAAGTATCTGTTTTCTGCTTCTGCTTTCAATGTGGTTGGCAAATCAGAAATGTAGAATTTCTGCTTCTGCCTCTGCTTCTGTCGCTGCTTTCTGCTTTAAATGTGTCACGGCCTTTATTCATAAAAGTTTTAAAGAGAGTTTAAAGGCTGAAACACAGTGCTAGCTTTTCCAACCTCGACCTCAGTATAACTTTAAGAACCTCGACCTGATGAGCCTTGCAAACTTTTGCAGCTCACAATACGAGCTTTGACAACTTCTGCATTTAATTGGGCTATTGGCTTCAAAATTGAAATTATTTTGTAATAATTTACTACAGCAGCAATAAATTTTCACGATAAATATGTTTTTAAAACTTTTTTTCAACAATTTTCCCGTACACTTTTTCCTGTAAACAATGCTGGCATCAATTGATTACAAAAATTAGCTGTCAAAGCTGACAAAGTTCCAGCAGAGTAGAAAGTAGACCTACTCGAGTTCAACCTCAACCTGGCCGGCCTCACCAACTTACCCATTGGGAGCTTGATAACCTGATCTCATATATTCTACAGAACTGTCAAAGTTGGTGAGGTCGGCCAGGTTGTAAAAGCCAGCACTGTGTTTCACGCTTAATGTTTATCTTTCTTTCTTCCTTTTCTTGCCGTGTACATTTTAAATGCAAAACACTCGTAAGTCTCGCCTGCTTCCTATTATTAAGTTAACTTTGTTTTTGCTTTGTTTCCCAGTCAGTTGTGCCTCAGTCGCTCGAGACTTTGAATGGTTTTGTAGTATTGCAAAATCACTGCGTCAGTATAGTGTTACGTGTCAAATTTATTTGGATTTATTTCCAAACTTTCGATGAAATTAACAGTGTTAAATTTTAAGGTTACTTGGTTCATAGTCTAAGCAACTTATGCAAATTATCATTTTGTTAATATTTCAGTACGTGAATAAGGAAACATAAAAAGGTCACCAGGTGAATATTCAAAGTTACACCAGCTTGGGGTATGTTGTTATGCTTCTGTAACAAAACTTGCCCCAGCCATTGATTTTATACATATACATAGATATGCCACCGCCAAGCACAAGATGTTGTTACATCTTCTCACTGAGTCGCCACTGTAGTACTTTATCAACTGCTCACCAAAAGGTCCGCCATCTGTTAGCAAAACTTGGCGAATATTAGGATAATAAGTTGTCTTCGGTTCTAAATAGCGCCATATCAGAGGAAAGAATCTAATCTAGTTTTGTTTTTTCCGTCTGTCTTTATCTAATGAATGATGTGTAGAAATGTGGAAAAAATCAGTAATAAAGAAATTTAAAGGCATATCTTGATTAGTATCAAGATGATTTAAACGATTTGGCAGATGTGTATCATACGGGATTTAAGTGAAAAGAATCTCATACTTCGCTTTCTCAGCAGAAAGTTGCAGAACATACAAAATTCTTATCTAGGCACTGGATGCTTCCAAGAAATTTTTCGATCGGATTTTCGATAGAATTTCTGCGACCTGCCTTTTCACATCTGGTTGTTGACTGGTACATTGATTTTTCGTGAATAGTTTGAAATATTTTCCGTCAAGCAATTTGTCTCATTTGATGAAATTTCTTAGAATTTTTGGTTCAGATCCGGGCATACAGAAAGGAATATCTTATGAGCGCGCTCAATATTTTTGAAATCTAAAGAGTATACTGCATGGAGATATTTTAAAACAATTTTATGACGGCTGAAAAGACACTGATTTACAAGTTTTTCAAAAAATTTATTCGAGTATCAAAAAGTCGAAGTACTGCAATGGTTTTTTGAAATTCAAATTATGTTTTGAACAGCGCTTTTTAGCTGTATTCCAACTTGATCCCATATAACATGAATTTTCCTCGATTTTTCATGCAAGTTTTCATGATTGTTGAAGAGAAAGTATTGATGCCAGTAGGACGGAAAAAAATGATTCCGCATAGCTTATAAAACTTTTTTGTCGGAAAATTTTCCGGAAAAGTCGGAAAATTCCCGAAATTTTCGGAAAATTTTCCAGAAAAATTTGAAAATTCTGAATTTTTCCTGAAACAGATTTATCACTAATCATATCGATGAACATTTTTCCGATGATTTTCCCGCTTTTCCGGGTTTTCCATGGAGTTTTCCACAAAAACAACTTTATGCAACTCATTTCGCTCTACAACTTTGTCTTTGGTTGCAAAACGCTCAAACACTTCCTTGGTCGGAAAAACTCCGAAAAGCGTTTTACATGAATTTTCCTCGATTATTTCTGGGGAACTTGATCCTGCATAATTTAGAAAACTTTTTTACCGGAAAATTTTCCGGAAAAGTCGGAAAATTCCGGAAATTTTTTTCGGAAAAATCGGAAAACTGCATTTTTCCTAAAACGGATTTATCACTAATCAAATTTGTACCAAATTTTCAAATGATTTTTCCCGATTTTCCGAGTTTTCTATGGAAATTTCCGGTTCAAATTGTCACGCGACATGAACCTGTGTGCCAAATTTCAGCTCGCTGTGATGACGCAAAGTGGGTCTACGAGAGTGTCGAAAATAGTAAAAAAGAAATATACAGACAGACAAATTCGTGTACGAGTTAAAGGGACGGGCTGGCCTCAATAATAAAGTCTACTCTAGGCGTATGAATATATTGAAAGGATTGGAATAAAGTGTTTGTTTCCCATAGAGCAGGTAAGTACTCTAAATGCAACTTCTCCAGGATTTCTCTCCGCGTTGTATTGCCTCCTTGTTATATGCCCGTATTTAAAATTATTTTGAGCTGCTTATCCTGCGGGCTCTTTCTGTTTCAGGAACCACATAAAAATGGTATCAACTCGATAATAACTGTTTACTTTTCCTAGCAAATGCACACATTTACCAGACAATTCATACATTTACTGCAACAGTTTAGTAAAAGTATCAAATACATATAAAATTGGATTTTAATTAAGAAGAGCAACATTAAAATATAGTTGATGGACGAGTTTACCAATATTACCTGAATTTTCATAAAATTTTTTTTCAATTTTGATTTTAAGAACCAACTTTTGTAAAAGGTAATATTATGATATGGGATATAGGGGGTGATCCAGAACTCATGGTCCAACAGCCGTGAGAGAGGACTAGTATTTCGATTATCATTATTATGAGCTAAGATAAAACAAGTAAAGCCAAAGGGCGGAATCTAAAACTAGAATTCTCGGCGTTAAATCATACATGCTATAAGTATCTTAAATCATAAGACTATCACTCGCAATATTTAAATAATACTTCTTATCGATACAAATTCAAAAAAAAAAAAATATGCCAACCACAAAAAGAAAAGAAAAAAAGCAATTTAAAATTTAAAAGCCTCTCTTCCTAAAGCAGGGTGTTATTTACGACTGCTATGAAATTATTATTTTATTATTATCCATCACCCTGTTTGGATCCCTACTGTCGAAGAGTCTAGCATCGTTTTCGAGACATTAGTTTAGTTCGGTAAGTTTTTTGATATGCCTTTCCTTACAGTATCTCAATAGTGTTGCAGACAGCTTCCTCGTTGCTAGCACCGTGCTGGACTTTTTTTTCGTTAAAAACCAACGTATTGTCGGCCGTACTCTCACAAATTTATTCCCTATCGCACTCCAATCGATTTGGCTATTGTCAATCAACCGAATTTCTGCCTGACAAATTAATTTCATGTTGTTCCTTCGATAACTAAACCAGCTTGTATAAAAATTACAGCCATAACAAATAATTTTTTTTATTTTTTTTATCAAAAAAAATGCGTCTGGCACATACTAGCAGCAAAAAAACTGTCTGATAATAATGAAATTATATTTATTATTCAATGTTTATAAGTTTATAAAAACTAATGAAAAAAAAATCGAACTAAAATCATTTTGAAAACTGCTTTGTTTACCTGTGGAACGGAATGGACACAGGTAAACGCAACCCATCTCACCAAACAGATGGGCCGCCCCGCCGCATAACGCATAATGAGATGGTGACGCTGCTAGCTCTCGTACTATATCTAAGAATTTTTAATGATCTGCAACTGGCTGCTGCGAAGCGAAGCTGTTGGCGCGCTGGCTGAAAGGAAGCATTGCAAAATTGACGCGATTTTGAAATTACACTAAACCATTCCTAATTTGAAAATAATTTATTTATTTAGCTAAGGTACCTATAATATATATAAATTACTGAAATAATGTGTCAAATAAAATATGTATTTAATTACAAATGCATTAATTTAAATAATAATTTCTTGTAGAACATAACGAATACAAAATTCAACAAAAAAATCTCTTACGAAGTACTTCTCTATATATATGTATATCTCATAAAAAGCAAATTTATTGAGAAAAAATCTGAAATTCCTTTGAATTCCTTTATTACATTTTTTCCACATTCCTAGCCAATGTTAGATAGGGAAGAAGAAAAACATTTGTATCGAAGATAACTTAATATCCTCATATTTTAAATTTTTTTCTAATAGATGGCTCCATCTGTAAACAAGATTTCAGTCATTCGGTAAAAATTTCGCCTCTGTTTTCTAATTTGGTACAAGTAGGGCCATCTGTCGAGAAGATGTAACAGATTTGGTGGCATATCTATATGTATAAAATCAATGCCCCAGCTTAAGTAAAAATATCAAATAAAACTTATTAAGTCGATTTGTTGTTGTTCTAAAATACGGACATACAAAAGAAAGAGTGAAAGGAGAACTAAGGCACTGGAAACAGTTCTGTCATTTGGGAAAGTTCATGAGTAGTATCGTTAACTGAAAAAGCGAAGTGCTTTCGGAACAAAAATGTAGTACACGAATAACGAAATTGAAATCGATAATTTTTATTAAAAGTTATTATGTGTGCCCTGTACAAAAATTTCTTGGCGCCTATTTTTCCAGAAAATAAACAATTACACTCGTATTTTCCAAGCTATACTTGGAAATAATAAAAACATAAATTCATATTAATTAGCTCAACTCTAACTAAATATTCTAGTGGTCAAATACGGACTTTTCTCTGGGAACCTATTTAATCATCCATTGCTGTAGAATAAACGAAATTTTGAAAAAAAAAAAAAATTCACAATTATGCTAAAAAAAAATCCAAATTTTCAAAATTTTACAAAAAAAAAAACGAAATTTGATGATTTTTTTGCAAAATGTTGATGATTTTTTCCCAAAATTTTGAAAATATGTATATAGTATATAGACCAACTTGTTTAATATAACTATTATATTAACCGCTTCCTCGTCTGTAACATGGCTTAGCTTTTTCTTCCCATTTGCTGGAGGAGAAAGTACTTTTAGCATATTCAAAATTGAGAGAGTTGCGGGGTCGCAGCCTTTAAAAGCATGATAGGAAATAAATATAACGAACGAAATTTTTACTACGAAAATCAAAACTAACCATTTTTTCGTGAGGGTTCGGTATATAAAATTAATTTTCCACAGTTTTTCACTGCAGTAAACACAATTGCATGGTATTTTCTCTATTGAGTTGACATTGAGGGCTTTTCAGAATAGAAGAGATCGAAGTCGTAATGTATCTAGACAGAAATTAATTAAATAGCATCAATTTATATTATATGTATGTAGATATAAATTACCAACTCAAAAAAATAAATCCTTTTTATCTGCAGAAACAAAATCTTCATACGAAAGGTCCGGGGAAGATTTTGAGAGAACTTTAATAATTTTTTCGTTGTCGCCACATTGAATTTGCAAATATTTTCCCGAAAACATTTTTAATACAACTAAACTTATTGACTACCAACAGACCAACAGATGATTTTAATTACCGAAACACGAAGCGCACACTCCAGCTGTTGGCTCAGATATGAACTTGACAGCTAAATTGCAGAATAGTTTTGAACTCTCTTTACTTATATATTTAAATTGATTATATCCGGAAAGGGATAGTTGAAGGGCTTTCCATATAGCAATTATATAAAATGTTAAGTTATATTTATAAAAGTTTAATATAAAAACTGAGCCAAGTGCATTCATATTTAGCAGTAACGCTGTGTAGTATGAGGTCTATATGAGGTATACAAATTCTATTTAAAATTCATATGAAATTTATTCCAAAGCCTAATCATAACTTCGTGTATAAGCTATTACAGACGTGTTTTTACATTGTAATTTACTTATTTTATATGAAAAATCCTATTAACATTTTTATATATTCATTGATATAAATAGTTTTATCTGTTAGACTAAAATTTCTAACCGTGTAGGGAGCATACTAACTTGGTCACTCCGTTTGTAACGTACAGAAATAATTCTGGTAGAGTAAAATGGTTTGGACTCCAGCTCATAATATTAGAAATTATTTTGATGGAAATTGCGATCTAGAGTTATTTTCCACGCGACCTTTTTTTAAAAAAAAGTGTAGGTATAAGTTCGAAATTTACACATCGGGTGTTATATTTTCCACTGTTGGGGTTTAATACGCAGGCGAAATAATTACTTGCCTTTTGTTTGTTAACACAATTGAATGAATTAATCATATAAAAAAGCAAGTTATTATAAGTACTTGCTAACTTCCGTCACTCTACAATGAACCTTGTTCCAAATGTTTCGTATTTGCGAGAGCGTTGCCAACATCCGGTAACTCCTTTGGGTTGCCATACAAAAATTAATTTCGTTTTTCACTATATATTTGGATACTGCCTGGGAACAAGTCAATGTCCGACGAATCTTTCTAAAAAATGGATCCGAAAAATCACTTTAACAAAAAAACTTTCACTTAATTATAGGAAATTACATGCCTACAGGAATGAATCTAGAATATCGTAAGAATTGGTCTAAGATCCATTCTAGCTTTTGTCATTATTTTTATTATAATGTAAATGAGGTTTTTTCTACAACCATTATGGAATTTACAGTTTCTACGTCGAGAGAAATTCTGGTTTTAGTTTTAATAAGATTGACCGACTGGCAAAAGGCTTCTCTTCGCACTTGCGAAGCATGTGGTTGACACATAAAGCAACTAATAAATTTTTCCAAATTGGGAAACAGTTTTTCACCTAGGGCATTTTTAACATTAATAATCGAGTTCCAGTATTCTTCAAATAATAGTGACCATGCATAAGACGCTATTCTTCGTCTAGCGCATCGATATCACTCCGACAAAAACGTTTGGGAAAAGTGTGATTAAAGGTATTAACCTTGGAGTTAAACAATTTGAATCGACTCCTGCAACTGCTTGTAGTACTGGATGCTCAAAATTTATACGATGTAATATTTTTTGCGTTAAACTTAATATCTATGTTCTTTGAGAGAGCGTTTACATTTTCACAATTACGTTAACACAATCGTAGAACAACTTTAGATAAGACAAGCCAACGCAACGGATGACAGTGAAACAAGTGACATTTCACATTTGTAATTACTTTACTCTCACTTTCTTTTCAATAAGAGATTTATTCTGATCTGATTGAATTTGATATATTTCAATGTAGTACCACTACCACACCATCCTTTCAATCTGTAGGTACTATGTACCTCCTGGTTGGTTTGTTAACAAATAGAGGTCTTTGAAAAATGCAATGGACTACCTAATACCAAAAACGCAGTACTTTTATAAAATGAGTAGTACGGGAGTGCGCTATTAGATTTCGGAGTACAAACGACAGCACTGACTGGAAATTATGAAAAAAGCTGCAAAATTAGTGATTGAAGAGTGACAACCAATACGGGGGAAGTATCAATAGGATATAAACCTGTGCAGTAAGTTTTTAATGGAGAGCAAGAAAGATTATTGACCGAATATTTTCTAAAATGTTCATATCTTTTTTGGCTTACTTCCTATAAAGAATCTGGAATCTTGACGAGACTGGTGTTCTGACAGTTCAGGATCCTAAAAAGGCGTTGACTCAAAAATGGATAAAACAGGTTGGAGCCATCACCTCTACAGAAGCCATCACCTCTATAGAAGCCATCACCTCTACAGAAAGGCAGTATTCCATTAATGTTTGTGTTTACACGTTTGAAATATAAAGTTTTATTTATCAGAGATGGCCGACCCCCCGGAATTAATCGGTGCAAGAAACAGTTCTGGCTGGATGACGGTAACTAAATTCTTGATTTATATGGACCATTTTATTAAGTTCGTGAAGCCAACAATTTCTGAACCTATATTGCTATTGTTAGATAATCATTCTTCTCACATTCACATTAAAGTTATCGAAAAAGCAAAATCGAGTGGAATAATCCTTCTCTCATTTCCACCTCACGTAAAAAATGGCTAGCTTCACTGAAATGTCATTATTGTTTGGGTCTGCAATTATTGAAGAATCTATGGAAAATTAATTATGTCGATCGTTAATCACTTTCTGCACCCATAATTCATCGCTGGATAGGAAAAACTTTGCAGGAGCATCTCAACCAGTGCCATGCAAATGTTTTTTTTACCGTCGCAGATTTTCCTTTCACCACACATTTTAAATCCTGCCAACTCTGGAAATTTTCTATTAGCTTTGTTTTGAATATAATATCATAAAAAAATGAAAACAAATTTTCCAGTTCTTTTTCAAACATGACCATGATGCTATCATTAGCATCTTTACAACTGAAAGAGTTATCATATTTACCAAATTTCAGTTTCGGGTTTTCCTAAAAAAACTCAATTATTTTAGTTTTTTGAGCATATGACATTTTCGCATATCTCATGTGTCCCATTATCACCCATTATCACCCGTAAAATAGCAGCTGATTCACTCTTCGTTTGGCATAACAAATGATTGAACCCACTCGTTAAATAACGAAGGGTTTACGTTCGGTACACAACGAATGTATGTTTGAGGAATACCACATGTGTCGATTCCGAATGATTCTGACAATATAACGAATACGGAATGTGCCTTCGTTATTCAAGAAGAGGCCCCCGGGTCACAACTTGGTCTTAGTTATTTAGAGGATATAATGGTGATTGAGTCAAGGGTTTTCGGGGTAGTTTAACTGTTAATGAAAATTTCAATAGTTAACTTCAGCAATAAGTCTTTCGTTAGCATCAGAAGTGCTCCATCTGAAGGACATTTGCATATCCGTGCGGAAATGTATCCAAACAATGATTTCTCTGAAGTATTGCTTTCTCGATTTCCCCGTAATTTTTGTACATAACTATGAACATCATCTGATAATTTTTTTTTTGTTATACAATATTTGCAAAAATGAAGTTCTGAACCGCATTCGAAAAATCCACTCATAAGTATGAGAAAACTCCTGGAAATTTTGTTACGCCATTCATAATAATGAGTGCTTCCAAAACCCTCATGAAAACTGACAAACATGACCATTCTGAAAAGCCATCTTTTTACGATACTCCGTTGAATAAATTCCGTTAGAGAAATAAATTGGGCCAACTAGGGAATGCTCCGTATCCTCACAAACATGTTATTACCTAGCGACAACATGGTTCTTATGTTCGTCCAAGGACGCGATGCGATAAAGTTGTTTTACCTGAGCAAAGAGAACTTTCAGCGAAGATGATGCCATCCATTCCATATTCTGGTATAATGAAAAATTCATTTTATGCCCCCCAACTGCTTATTATATGAAAGTTATAGGGAACTTTGCGGGTTGAAATGGTACAGGAAATGGGAGATTTCATGGCGGTAAACTTTTCTCATAAGTGCGTGTATAGCGAAAAAGTTTTCGCGATGGCATAGAACGGGATGGCACAGGACAGAACAGAAAAAAAACGTGCCGTGAATATTAGAGCAAAGGATTCTTTAATCGTACCCATGTATCACATAAACAGTCCCCCGCAGAGTATTAATTAGTCGCCTTGTGGGCTTGGTTGTTTTTTTTTATAAAGGTGACGGTGGTATGATTTCACATCTCATTTTCATGGATGACGGCAACTTGTCATCGATTTATACGTCTTATCTGTGAAGATCCTCTTAAGGTAATTTACCCACATTTAGACCTTGACTTCAGTTTTTTTCTACAAGGACTGCACGTGCTGTTTAGGTTGATAGCTCATTAAAGGCTTCTGAGTATCTGTCGGGCGTAGATGTTTTTAGCGAAGTAGCTTAACTAAAGTGCGCTAAAGTTAAATAATTATCCTCTAAATCTTGCAGGTGTTTCTACGTTGAATCTCTCTGATTTTATTGTATTTTGGAAATTCCGTATACATCTTTACAGCGGCAGTGTTTATGGAAATGTTTTCGGAAAGTGTTTCTTTCAGAAGTTCTCGGTCGGTACAAAGTTAATACTTGAACGATATTTCACTAAGTATTCGAAGGCTTTTATTGATTTATATAATGGAAAAATACATGTTTTAAAACTTTTTACTGAAACCTTATTTTATTCCGTCAATAGGTATGCGTTTTGTTTATGATCCGAAAGATCTGTTTGAATATTAAAAAACATAAGACTAAGAGTACCGTCGTTTCCTCTAACTTTAGACCACTTATCAGGAATATTTTGTTAAAATTTTTTAAAACATTTAGATTAAGCCATTTTTTTTTCACTAAAGAAACGTAGTACAATTTTCTATGTTTAATGTGTTTTATGCAGTATATTTAATGAAAGGTGTTGGGTCCAAAGTTGGGCTCTGAGTTGCCCAACTATGAACCTTTGACAATTTTTCCACCAGATTTCAAAATTGAGGGTCGAGAAAAGAGAACGTAAATTTTTTTTTATTGAGTGTTAAATTTTTCAATAATACACACATACATACATACATTTGAGATTTTAATATAAAACTCAGTTTTAAATATTTTATATTTAAAATTTTATTTATATTTTATTTTTGCTCTAAATATCTTCAATTTCAGGGATTTTGAAAATATCCCATGATGATGATATTCCCTGGATTTTTTACTTTTAGAATGATATCTTGTCTATTTTGTCATCGATATGCGACCATTTCCAGAACCCATCTGCAAAATTTCTGGACAAATTGAATTCATCTTTTCCTGATAAACATAATATTCCGTCTTCACCATCAATTTCAATTTTTATAATATTTTTGCGTGTTATAATTTAGTCCCTTATTCGTTCAAACAGAAAATAATAAAAGCTATACTGAAGGCAGTTCAAGCGGGCTACATACTCTTCTACAAACGGACCATGAAATAATTTTTTTTTAAAAGTAATATTTGGAGTTACGATTTATCTACGTATCTACATACATCTTTGTTAGAGAAATCTCCGCGTGCTAAAATTACAAGATTTTTCAAAAAACAAAAAAAAAAATCAGTGGAAAATTCTTTTCTGTTGTTATCTCTCGGTTGACTGCTTGTGATGGCACATCATTCAAAAACATAACCACATTCTACGATTTGCGAAATATTTTCATAGCAAAGGGCCACAAATACATCCAAGTTCACCCAAGAGTATTAGAGAAATTGTACTCAAATATGGCGAAAAAATCTGGAGAGAAGTCATGGAGGACATTTCTAAATACAAAACTGACAGGCATTTAGTATTAATTCCATTTTAATAACCACCCGATGGTGCATGCAAAAAGTACCCAAAATTTAAGATAGTCATATCAATCATTAAAAGCTTGGATTAATATTAAGTAGATTCTCCTTCGTGATGGAAATGTATTTAGCATTGCTTGAGCGATTATTATTGATTTTAAGTCGGACTTAACGTTAAATTTAAGTTTCTTTATCCGTAATACATGAAAGAATAAAAGGGTTAATAGGGGTATGACCAATCCAAAAATCCGAGTCCTTCGTTCGCACTATATATACCTAAAAAAGCTCACAAGGAAAGGACACAAAACACAAATGAAGACGAACTTGGACACCGTAATAAGTAGAAGTGCTGCTCTCTAAAGTAATAATTTTTATGTATCGATTTAAATCAATGCAGTGCATACTCCAAATAATGGGGCAATTGTTAACTCGGCGTCTTCGCCCCTCAAAGATATTAATGTGCTTAATAAGAACACTGAATTGGTAAAGTAAAGTTCTCCGATTCATAGACTTTAAAAACTTTTGCTTCTGCTAGAGGAGACATGGCTGGCCCTACTAATCTTGATGCCGTTTCTTTGGATCCTCGAGTAATATTACTCTCACACCTGCTAAGCTTCCGAAATGTATATTTATTTCAGGTATCCATCCTGATACCTCTGAAGACGACATAGTTAGCCACATTTCTTCGTAATCGTCTGTAAAAGAATTAATTCTCTAAGACGCAATGCACATGCCTTCACTGCTTCTTTTAAGGCTATCATACCGAAGGACACTTTCCAGCAGTAATCTCTCCATCGATCTGCCCTCCTGGTTCTATTGTTCCTGAGTTCATTTCTAAAGTACGCTCCGGGCCATCGTCTATTTCAAAAAAGTCATCAACGAAATTTCATTTTATTATGCCATCTCTTTACTACTTCTAGTAACGCTGACTTCAACATGATCTGCCTCACAAAAACTTGGTTCTGTGGTGGTATTCTTTACTCTGAGTTTTTCTGCCTTGGATTGCAGGTCTTTCGTCGTGATCGTCATTCTGAATTGATCGCTCCAGTTGGCGATGGAGTGCTGTGCTGTCGTAGCTGATATCCCATGTTCTGTGGTCGACGTTGCAGGTTGTGAGAATCTGGAACTTCTTTGTGTGGGTTTGAGGCTTCCTTGTGGGAACTTATACATATTACTGTCTACGTTCCCATCAGCTCGCCCTCGACTATCTATGAGTTGCTTGACATGACAATTGACGGCCTCCTAGTGAGCTTTTGCCCTCGGATAACACAATCATGTTCGGCGATTTTAATAAGCCAAGCGTTAGCTGGGAACCTTCTTTCGACTTTGATGGAGTGCATCTGCACGTTTTATCCTTTCTTAACACAGTCGCCGCTGCAGGTTTGGCGCAATGCAGCGATGTTTCAAACATCTCTGGTAAACTTCTGGACCTGGTGTTCTAGTCTGACTCGAGCGCCACATTTGTCAAAGGATGTTCGACTTCTTTGGTTCCTGAAGCCTGTTATCATTCGGCTCTTCATGTTTCTGTCTGTTTCGACTATGTTAATATAAACTCTTCTAATTTAAGTGTAATTATTTTTTCAATTTCAAAAAGGCTGATTTTTCAAAACTTGATGACTGGCTCCAACATTGCGATTGGACGAATGTTCTCAACGAACGGGACATTGACAGAGCTGTCGATGCTTTTTATAATACTCTCTATATTTGTTTTATGCAATGTGTGACGATCTGAGCATCTCAGCCTTGACTGAACAGCTCCTTGCGGCACTTGGAAGAGATTTTGTACTTCAAGAAGTGTCGCAGATTACTCGGCTTACTGCAGTGTTTGGAATCAGTTCACATCGCTGCTTCATATTTCATAGAACGACCATATCGCTAGTATGATATTAACGCTCCGTAATTATCCTACATCTTTGAACTTTGACGGCACCGAAAGTAGCGCCCCACGTACGATTGCAAATTTTTTCTCAGAATTCTTTAGTACCGCCTTCTGCGATTCCAATTGTGATATTAATAATATTGGCTTTTATCATTTGACGTGTTTGATGACGCATCTATTACTGAATCTATTTTTAACTTACCCGATAGTTTTACAATTGTTCCTGACGGTATCCCTGCTTTCTTTCTAAAGAAATGCGGCCCATTCCTGTCCCGTGCTCTGTGTTACTTGTTTAATTTGTCCTTGCCCTGCGAGTCCCTTCCAAAGTCTAGGAAGTACTCTATGACTATTCCTCTAGATAAGAAGAGCAACAAATCGGACATTTCACAATATTGCTAACTTGTGCCATGTTGCGAAGAGTTTTGAAGCGCTGGTCAGTGATGTTCTTCACTTTCACTGTAAATCAATCTTGGGTTCTTTCCAGCATGGTTTCTTTAAGGGAAAATCAACCACGACTAATCTATTAGAATTTTTTCACTATTGTAGACCAGCCATTGAGTCCGGTAAGCAGATTGACTGCGCCTCCACTGATTTTAGGAAGGCCTTCGACAGAATTATTCATAGAATCTTAATCCAAAAGCTCTCCATTCTTGGTTTCCCCCTCCTTTTCGTTAACTGGTTTTCTTCTTATCTACCCATACACAGCGTTTTATTTTTAGCGGAGCACTCATTGAATACTTCTGGTGTACCTGAAGGTAGTATCCTTGCCCCAATAATTCCAGAATACATTTTTTTTCGAACGATGCAAAAATATTTCGTGATGTTAATTCTAATTACAACTGTTCTCTTCTAAACGTTGCCTTAGCCATTTTTAATAAGTGGTGCTCCAGTAATCGGTTTCCTCTACATGTTCCTAAATGCACTCCCATGACTTTCGCACCCAGAAGGTAACCCATTCCCTTCGATTACATTCTGGAGGGAGATTTATTATCCAGGCTCGATAAAACCAAGGATCTGGGTGTGATTCTCAATTCTCGACTTTCTTTTGAGTAACACATCGATTAAATAGTCAATAGGACCAGTTAGCTTTTGGGTTTTGTTAAGAGATGGTTCAAGGGATTTTATGATCCTTACATCACTAAACTTCTACTGCACCTTTGTTAGGTCAATACCGGAATATGCCAGCCCCGTCTGGTCCCCTTACTACCATATGTAGATCAATCGCATCGAAGCTGTTCAACTCAGATACCTCCGATTTGCACTACGCGGCCTTCCTTGGAGTGACTCACTAATATTGCTCCCTGTGTGAACTTGTTGTCCTTACAGACGCTGGAAACTAGACGTAATATTGTGTTAATTTTTTATGTTTTAAGGGCTCAATAAATTTTCCACTCTTGTTAAGCTAAATCGGTGTATCAACCCCGAGTCGCTCGTTCAGAGGCCAAAACTTTCTCCATATTTCTTACAATCGAATCACCTACGGTGCGAACGAGCCTTTGACCTCTCGACCATCTCGACCGTATTAATTGAATTTTCCAAGACTGGAATCCGTCCGTCCGTCCGTCCGTGCGCATGATAACTCGAGAACGCGTATACTTAGAGAGCTGAAATTTTGTACATGGACTTTAAAAAAAAAAGTAAAATTAAGTTCGAAAATGAGACAAATCGGGCAACTCCTTCGTAGGGTTGCCATATAAAAATTTCGTTTTCCGCTATATATTTGGACACTGCCTGAGAACACGTCGACGTAGAGAGCTAAAACTTCGTACATGATGTTTTTACTACATTAGCAATTAAAATGTCTGAAATGGACTAAATCGGGCAACTCCTTCTTGGTGTTGCCATATAAAAATTTAGGTTTTTTACGTATACTTTGAAAACGGTAAGTCCAAGACATTTTTATTGTATTAAAAACCTCTGCAGAATACGAAATCCTATAAAATTGATATAATCATTTTTTCTGTGCGACAAACCGTTCTAGCAATATATGCGAAAAACAACTTCAAAATCAAACTTGAATAGATCGGTGACCATACGAAATTTAATACGGGCATTCATCCAGGGTATCATAAGAATTGGTCTTAGACCAATTCTAGCTTTTTTACTTGTTATTTTCTTCTTTTGTTTTTACATGGAGTAATTTTAATTTATTTTTATTTTATTTTTTGTATTAACTACTGCAGTAATCTACTTGATGAATCTCGAATAAATAAGTAAAATAAAAACTTTCAAATTTATGCTGGGTGAGTTAACTTATCAGAACAAGGAGTCAAGCAATCAATAAAGCACATAATAAAATAATTTTTCAGGATACCAGCAAAGCTTCTATTGTGAAGGCTATGATACAAATGATTGATTGATTGATTGAAACCTAAGTTCCAGTCCCAGCTCCCTTTGTTGTCCTGCAATAGAAAAGATAATATCCCAATAGTAATTTCTTTTTGTCAGCAGCAACCTTGTCAATGAAGGATAAGCTAAAAATTCTTATTCGCTCATATAGATGGCTCCGAAGGTGGAGTTATTCAATAGGTTATAAATGTGTTTGAAGAATGGAGCACTATATTCAAGGGTGTGGCGGGGGTGGAAAAGTCAAACCGTATATTCAAGGGGGGAGGGGCTGACGTACTTTTCGTCGATAGGGGAGATTTCACTGATGATGTACAATTTTCTATATTAACACCATGTAAATTTCTTATTATGGACCCTATGAAAAGGATTTAACAGGATCAACAGGATTATAGTAAAGAGTATAAAAGAAAAACACATACCAACCACCAATTCCCATTACGTCCAGAGTTAAATATTGTTACCAGTGTAGCTTTCGGTTCGTTATTCCAAACAGAATATTTCAAATTTAATTCAGAAGTTTTCCTTATTACGCTCTTGTTTACTTTTAAAACGCACAAATCGGTGTTTAGTCAAAATTACATATCATCAAAAATGGCGTTTTGGAGGTATGTATATAAAAGTGCTTGAAAAAAAGTCTGTGTCTGTGCCCAGAACTTTTCCGAAGATTTCATTCCAGATACATCGACTCTCGGAACATAAAGTTGCTTGCTGTCCGAACCAATAGATGTCGCTTGGCTTTTTCTATTACACGTAATACGATTCTCCGCACCTAAAGTTGTTTATGTCCACAATTAGTCATTTTACGCGAAATATTCATTTCTATTAGATGTCGGTTGTCATTTTCTATTGCACGTAACGCTTCTTAAAAACACGGTCTTGTGCTCGCAGTATTGACACGAGCGATCCAGATGAACAATTTTTCGTTCGCTTCTTGTACAGTGTTGTTATAATTTTGGAGAATGTCCCTTACGTGGTTTTGGGGGTTGTATAGCCATACGATATCACCTTCATTAAATCCTGCTGAATTAGCACGTAAGTCATAGCGGGTCTTCATCCGATCGGTATTTACTGTTAGTTTCGCTCTCATGGCCTCGTGCTCATCAGCTCCGATACGTAGTCGACTGGTAAGTTGTATTCACCTCTGTGTGTACCAAAGTTGAGGTCGCTAGGTAAAAGCATCCCTCTTCCGGATATGACCTTAGCTATAGAGTTTGTCCGGTCATATTGTGAACAGCTGATCTATAAGCCACAGGAATATGGGAATATGTCTATCACAATGGCGTTGATGATAGTTGACACCGTCCTTAGATTTTCGACCAATGCTCTGTGAAGCGCTCTACCATGCCATCAGATTATGGGTGTAGAAGAGTTGTTCTAGTTTTTCTTATATCCAGCATTTTACACATCTCCTGGAAGGTCCGTGATTTGAAATTCCGTACTTGGTTCGAATGAAGTACATGAGGCTCACGAAACCTACTGACACAATTCGTTATTTTTTGTTCCGCAACATTGATTGCTTCTTGATTGGCGATTACATACGTTTCAGTCCATTTTCTGAAATTGTCAATAGCAACTTGTTTAAAAATCAGCACACCACAACTATCATCGTTTGTTGACCTCATGAATTGCATTTTGATATTTACATGCAACGATAAACCAGATGTGCAACCAACAGAAATTCCCGGCTTATCAGCATCATCATTTTCATCACCGTTACAGTCTGATCATTAATCGAAGTCTATGCGTGATCTGGAGACTAGGCGCAGTTGAGTTATTGTCAGAGCAAGAACAGCTTTTATTATTCTTGGAGTAGTAACTCCAATAATTTTGTATAGTATTGAGAAAGTTTAATTTTATTTTTGTACATTATTTATTTTCTGCAGTACACATTAAAAATTAAATTCAGTGGTATTTTATTTCCTGGAACATTGGGAGGAAAATCAATCCCAAAAGACCCCCATCCTCCCCCTAAAAATCAATTAATATCTAACGATTATCGCTATCCGCTATGTATACACTCAGGATATAGTACCTACATTGGAATTCAATATTGAAATTGAGAAAAATGTACGCGGTATACGAGTGTATTGCAATATGACCCTAGTTATTAGCCATAACAATTAAATACAATAACCTTTTAGAACCGAATTTTATACTGCAATGTTGGCTGCAACTTTTTCTGACATTTAATATTTGACACTTGTCAAGTTAAAGTGTCTATTTTGATTTTATTTTCCATGTACACATGTAATTTCACAATAGGTCTGTTCGCGTACTTCTCGTGCAAAAACTTTCTGGGTAAAAACTTATTCGTGTGGTGGGGGAAGAATGTAAAATGCATGAAAAAGTAAACGAACGCTTTTCATGCAACTTCGTGAAAAACAAGAAGAAGAAGTGTGGAATAACATTATGCAAAACTCGTGTAATTTTGTGTGCACGAGAAAGTAAACGAATGGAAAATGTGTAAGTTCGTGCAAATTCATTGCAACATTGCTGACATTCTATACGTACGCGGAACTGTCCTAAGTCAAATGACAAATTAAATTACAGACCAAGTGATAAATCGAATGTAAGTTCTCTAACTAATTTCTCAGAATCGTAAACCGCAAGTGTGTCTCTGAAATTTTATATTGCAATTAACATAATTGCAATATCAATATTGAAATTGCAAGTCTGTCTCCGGTATTACGTTTAAATATACAGCATTCAACGTGAAGCGAGTTCCATTGAGCTCAGTAGCTTTTCGACTTCTCGCTTCTCTCCTGAATATCTTTCCATTCTGGTCTTTCCATGTCTTCTTTCCAAGCAAGGATTGGCGATATATTTGGGTCTTCTCGTTGCGCTTTTAGCATATCTTCGCTCTCCCAACCTGTAGATGGTTCCACGGTAACCAACTGTATAGGAGGTGTTGTTTCTTTTTCTTCCATCCGGACGCAATGTTTGCATCCAAGTTTGCGTGGACGTCGTGAATGGGCGTCTGCATATCCATGGTATTATTCTCGCCCTTCTTCTGTTGATTCCATATGTCGGAATTCCCTGCAGTCGTTTTGAAGGTGACCCAGTTTATTACAATTCCAGCATCGAAGAAGACCATGCGAAGGTGGCACTCCTCTGTTGCCACTTCCTTAAAAGCAAATAGTGAGATAACTTGTCGAAGGCTTTACTAAAGTCTGTATAAATACAATCCGTCTGGTAGGCTTTTGCAAATCCGCCAATAATATCCAAGACAAGTTCCAACAAGTTAGTGGTTGTAGGCCTGCCCGAAATAAATCCATGTTGGTTTGAAGAAAGCAAATTCTTGCAGGAAATTGATAGCTGAGAGTAAATAATGGATTGGAATAATTTAGGCATAAAAGATAATTATGCAATAGGCCTATAGTTAGAAATTTCATTTTTACTACCGTTTTTGCGGATAGGTATGATAGGGCAATTTTTGGAAAGTTGCAGGAAACAACCACTATCGAGCAATTTTTGAAAAATAATTCTCAGCGGAAAAAGGCTGGAGGGATTTCATCCGGACCCGTTGTGAAGTCATTTGAATGCCCATTAATATGATCGAGTATATCCTCTTGTGCAATTGTAGGGATAGTAAATGATACGTTAGTCGTTCATATAACTAAAGTTATTATTTCGAAGTTGGAAATTTGACGGGAAGTCATCGAAACAACAATTCTTAAAGGAAAGTACAAAACAGAAGATGTTTTGATACCACGCATCCCAACGATTCCGACCGAAATGCAATTCGACTTTAAACACTTGCAGTTTCCGATGCGACTTGCATTCGCAATGGCAATAAGGAATTCAAAAGGGCAATGATTGAGGGTTTGCGGCATTAACCTTGAAAATCCATGTTTCTCGCTGGTATGGTATGTCGCCTGTTCCCGTATCGAAAAACCACCAGGTTTGTTTATTTACGCGTCAGACAACACAGGAAAAAATGTCGTAAGTATATCTATATATGGTGTTATGAATATCCTCTTCATATTGAACATCCATGGCCACAATCGTTAACAGATACAATGATCACTCAGAAATATGTTTTTTCTCATTTTTACTTTGTTTACAAATTTTTAATAACTTTTCACAAATTCACAAAACTATCACAAACAAATTTATTGAAATTTGAACAAGACAACGTCTGTCTGTCTCCATGCCCAAAAAAATATTTAACTAATTAGTTGATATGAAGAATAACAGATTAGTAAAAAATGTAATCTATAAACGTTAATCGTAACTTTCCTGAGCCCCAACCTCTATAGCATAGACTTCGCGTGAAAAATGGAAGGTGAGGCAGCAAGCGGAATGGATAATTCCAATCCTGGACCAACCAGCCGTGCGCCTGTTTTGCCATCCTTCCGGGATCCGTCAGTATACTAGACTTGAGCTCGTCGTTTGAACTGGAGCCCTCCGTCTAGTGTCTGAATTCTTTCATTAATGGTTACCGGGTAAACTCTTTCGAAGGAAACTCTTTTGGCCATAGTATCTGTTGGAGCATCTAGGTCGTTAATGTTGACCTGCTCGAAGATATTGAGATGACCTACACTGGGGGAAGTGCGATCATGTGGCACTTATTTTCGAAGGATAATAGCAGTTGCTTCCTTCTGAATAAAGAGGTAGAGTGGCTGCAAGCCAAGAATGGCTTCCAATGCTCGTTGAGGACACATTGTGAAGGCACCAGTGGCGGCTAAATATGCCATCCTTTACACCTTATCAAAAGTTCTCCTGATGGTTTCCTGCAATGTTTTAGGGCACCAGACGTTCGCCCCGTAAGAAAGTATGGGTCTGACTATGTGCTGGAAGATCCGTAGAGCCATTTTGGAGGTGGGATCTGGAGACTCTTTTCTTAGTAAAAGAAACTAGCACTGTTTTACCAGGATAGTCCCATATTCTGGAACCATCTGGTAACAATGTTAAAAGCAGTTTGCATAATATCGAGTACATTTGATTCAAACTCACCTTTGACACAAATGACAATCAGCGTATCCTTGGGCCTTAAAGTCGGCCTCTTGGAGTTAATTTAATAGCTCATCTACAACCTGCATAAAGGGACTAATGGGACTAAGAGCCATAGAAGTGGTAATAAAACCCCTCCTTTTGGGCAGCCTCTAGTGACCATAATGGTTGTAGATTCAGATGGAAGGTGTTATGCAGCGTTTCTCAGGCATATTACCAATCAATCTGACGATGCAGGTTTCTATGCCTCTATCTTCGGTTACCCTCTTGATCGAGTCAAAGAGAGTATTGTCGAATGCGCCTTGTATGTCTATGAAGGAACATATAAGGACTTCAGTTTCCTATGAGACTTTCTCGATAGTCTTTACCAGACTGCTGAGAGTGTCATCGATGAATTTTCCGAATTGGTACGCATTTTGATTGGCATTGAGTGGACAGCTTTTGAGGGATGTCGTCCGAATATAGTTGTCTATTATTTTCCCTAGAGTTTTCAGGAAAAATGATGTTAGCCTGATAGGGCTGTACCTCCCTGGGTGGTTTTCACCCGATTTTGGGATAAAAAGAACCTTGTTTAGTCTCCATGCCTTGGGAATATATCCGGTGCACAAACTATCCGTAAATATCTCTGTGATAGGGGGGTTAGTGAAATCATCCGATTCTTGTATTAACGCCTGGAATACGCCGTCACCGTCAGGAGCTTTAAAAGTTTTGAAAGACTTGAGAGCCCTGCTCACCTTGGCTTCGGCGAAAATCTTCTTTTCTGATCGGTAATCCCAGTAGTTTTGACGGAAAGGCTTTCATCATAGTTGGTGATGAATAAAAAAGAATCGAAATTTTTAGATCTCCCCCACGTACGCATGATATATTTCTATTTCAAGAATCTGTATATTCATATACTGCACAGTATATTAAAGATAAAATATAAGTATGTATTTGTTTACTACAAATAGATATCAGCTATAAAACACTTTCTGTAAATAAATTTGAATATAATAAAATTTTAGGTACTTACGTACTCGACTAAAAAGTTAAACCAATGTCATGTCTACGTACCTGGAATGAAAAAAAAAATATATATGTACTATATATAAAACTTGTTGAAGAATATAATATATCTATATGTATATGATATAGAATATTAAAGACCATCGATTTATACTCAACGAAATATATAAAATGTAAGGATGGAAAGAAAACATGAAGTGGTAGAGAGGACGGGGCAAAGATGGGAGGGTATCAAATACGTATTGCCCTTATTAGCTTTCGAAACAGAAAGTGTTGCACAAAAATAAATTTTATGATCAAGTAATGTAAAAGAGATGACCACATACTGTCAATAATTATTATCTATACTTAGGACAGTACTAAGGAAATTGTTTCATTGAATATTGAATATTTACAACATATTGATCCCTTCAAATCAAAATAGGACAATATACATACATAATGAAAATAAAAAAAACTCATTAGGGAAAGTCAAGGCGGCAGGACAGCCTATTGGGGCAACCAGGACAACCTGGTCCTTCGTCTACAAGTTCATACGAGATTAGCTAAAAGTGAATCATAATCAAGTACAAAATATAATTATCTTGTTTTGTTTAAAGGACTCCAAAGCTGTTTATACATGTATTTCGATATTAGCCCAGTCGGGTTAGCATATGAGCTCGGAAAAAATCCCGTAGGAAATGTTATGGCTCTAACCTTTAGGGGGGGGGGGGGTCACTGGTAGTTTAAATTCAAAATGGCGACCAAATTCCGCCTGTGCGTTAGCCATCATCTTGAATTTAATGGGGAATTTTTTTTGCTCAATATCTCGCGGCCATTTTCAAATTCAATTATCAAAAAACTACCTCCCATAGTACTCGAATTCCTTAAAACCATTTTTAACAATTATATAAATAATAATTACTTCCTGGAAAAATGGAAAAACTCACGAATTTTCCCTATCCGTAAAAAAACTTCGTCTAAAGACATCAAAGAATTTAGACCAATATCCCTCATCTCAAACTTGGGCAAACTTTTTGTAAAAGTTATTCGACAACAAATAACAATTACCTGCGAAGAAAACCACATCCACCAAGAATGACACAGGAGTCCCCCAAGGCTCCATATTATGCCCAATACTCTTCAACCTCTACACTTCAGACCAACCCCAAAATGAAAGCGGCACAACTCTCCTCTTCGCGGATGACTTCCTCACATGCGCCCAATCTTGTTGCCAGCTTTTAGTGGTCAATAAAGTCAACCTACATCTTAACAAGCTCAACTCCTATTACAAAAGATGGAGGATCAAAATTAACGTCCAAAAGTCTAAACTTAACTGCAGTCGGAAACCTAGCACCGGGCCAAATCGCTAAATCGCTAAATCCAAACGAATTACGGCCGTTTACAATGGTGGAATAATAAAACCCACGCCAAATGCAAAACATTTAGGCGTAAACTTGCATGAACTACTACGATTCAATAGCCAACCCAGATAAAACTTCTAATGTACAAGCAACTAATAAGGATCTCATAGCTTATTGATTTCCCATATGGCACACAGATTTTCCCACTTATATGGACCGCCTCAGCAAGCTGGAAAGAAAGATACTTAGAGCTTGCGCAGGACTCTATAGAAGAGCCAACGGAAAATATTATCGCAACGAAGTATTGCACGAGGCTGCCAATATAACTCTTATCAACGAGTATCTGTTCAATCTAACTAAAAAACAAGTAGAGAAAATCCCTATTCACCCAAACCCACTTATAACCAACTTATTGGATCTTCTCATACCGACAAAGTTTAAATACCTGTCACCCTTACTTTTCGCACAGCCGGATGCTAGATACATCTTTGTACCTCCACGAAGGTAGAATAAGTTTCTATAACACTAAAGGAGATTACTGCGGGGTTAATCCCAAATAAACCCCTCAAGAACCCGGGAATGTCTCTGATAAAACCTGCCAGTATAGGTGCTTAACTTTCTAAAACTCCCAAAAAATATCCAATCCTTTCTCCCTCCCAGTCCCTTCCAAAATAAATAACAAACTCTTGTGAGAAATTCATTTATCACAGCTGATGTGGCGCCCCAACGCCCTAAATAATACAAACCGAAGAAGAATTTCGACAGACTCAAAATCACTTGCCTTGACTTGACTTGACTGAAGAAATCAGTTGGTCAACCATCCTCGACAAGATCGGATCTCAAAAAGATCCTTCCCGAAATCCAAATTACCGAGCATTCCATCTGTTGTGAGTACATCCACAACTAGTTTCTTCAAATTCAAACCTCTATTAAAATAAAATATAAATAAGTGTGTGTAAAAAAAATAGAATCAAAAACAATAAATTAGCTTGAAAAACTTTGTTAGAGCTGAAATATTTAAATAAAACACAAAATCTTCTCATTTAAAAATCTTCGTTGGACAAAACTTCACTTGACTCTGACATTTCTCTAGAGATAATCCTCAACCTGTTTGACAAAAATCCGTTACAACTTTCTTTTGTCTGAACCTGGACCATCGCCCAGAATCGTGAAGATGTTGCTTACTAACCGCGTGAATAAGCGATGATGCATTATATTAACATCTTTTACATTTTTACATGTACGGCAAAATTTTTGTTGCACCTTTCCACAAAAATGAATGGACCGCTTTCGAACAATTACACGGCCAGCCAGATCACTCGAGCTAAATTCCTTCGACTTGTTTTTTTTTGTAACTTTCAAAGAAACTGTTTATGCCAGAGAAGCTGATTCCGAACAAGATTTTGGAAACAAAATTAATCTGGCAATCGATAACATCAAAGAAAGCCGACAAGTACTCTAGCGACTGTGACGCAATTTTTAACATAGATGCAGATTGTGCGTCTCAGTTGGGGGCCGACAATTTTAAAATTTGATGAAGTTTAAATAAATCTGTTGCTATATTATTTATGTTTTAACAGTACCTACTCTCATAACAGCCTTATTGTCAATAACTTCATACTTTTAGACTACATATTAGAGAAAATAAAAATTCTACAAAATTCCACAAATTCTAGAGTAAAACTTTTGTATAACCTACGACATTCAGAGGGTAGCTAGTGATGTTCTCTATCGCTGGTATTCCTTTGGAAATGGAAATTGTAAGTAGTACACCCTGTATAAAACTTAATAACCAAATCGATTAATCGGGAATTTGTCGCAAAGCAATGCATTTATTTAAAGCTTATACATATATTTTCCGTAATATGCCGAATTTGCCATCAATATTCTTAATTCTACTAAAAAAAACCAATTTTCTTAAATACAGCGTTTATTTGAAACAGCTTAATTTGATACAAATAGGCATAATTTCACAAAAAAATATTTTACCAAAATAACATCTTCACTGCTATCAAATAAAGATGTCTGTAAACGACCATTTATACAGGAATAACGTCTACCTGACATTGGCGTTGATTATAATAGCTGTGTTCTTTTGTATCCGCAGAACTCAACTCCTCAACTGCCAGCTAGCAAATTTTGGTCCAATCTAAAACGAATGGGTGTTCATGGTGCACGGTCTCCTGGCTGTGATTTTAACCCTAACGACTTAAACGAACATTTTGCATCTTCCACAACATTATTATCACCAGTGTCATAAGATATTGAGAATGAAACTCCTACATTGATATCAAGTAATGGTTTCAGATTTCGACGCGTGGATTAGGCAGAGGTGTACCATGCTATTCTCTCAATTAAATCGAATGCATGCGGTCCGGGGATATTTCCTAAAAATACCCTTGCCCGTAATACTACCTGTTGTCAACCATATCTTTAATGCAGCTTTAACATACTCTAAATTTCCAACAAAGTGGAAAAGAACTACTGTAATAGTCATTGCAAAAAAGAATTCCCCTAATAGTATGTCCGATTTTCGACCTATCAGCCTCTTGTTCTTCTTAGGGAAAGCTCTGGATAAACTCTTGACTGATCAAATGCTTGACTATATTGAATGTAGTGCCTTATTATCAACGTGGCAGTCTGGATTTCGATGAAGGCACAGCTGCCAAACGGCTTTATTAAGGGTTACCACGGTTATTCGGGAAGTACTGGATAGAGATAACTTGGGTATCCTTGTCTTATTAGACTACTCAAAAGCTTTTGATAGCATTAATCACTGCAAATTATTGCAAAAATTGGTCGTGCAATTTAGATTTTCCTCTCCCGCTCTATCAGTCGTGAAAAGTTTTTTGTCAGATCGAGCGTAGCAAGTGAAAAATAACAACTTTCTCTCTGGCCTCACAAGGCTCTGTCCTTGGACCATTTCTATTTAGTATCTATATTAACGACTTACCAAATGTGATGCGCATCGTCAACATACATATGTATGCAGACGATGTTGAAATCTTTCTGTACTCTGTTGGTCTCTCCGAGGATTGTATCGTCAAAATCAACAATGATCTGGAGCGCACCCGTGAATGGTCTTTGGTAAATGATCTTGCCTTGAATGCAAACAAATCAAATTATATCATACTCCACATGCGATGTTTGGATCAATTAAATTATCCCCCAATTCTCCTAAATAATAGTCCCCTGCTTCACTTGGAGCGAGTTAGAAAGCTTGGGGTCATACTCAACTCTCGCCTGACCTGTTGCGGTTATATTAATAGTATCCTGGGTAAGGTTTATGGTACACTTCGTAAACCTTGGTGTGCAGCGGATTTTCTTTCAATAGCTACCAAACTCAAAATAGTGAAAGCTTTATTTGTTACATTTTTTACTTATGGAGGCTTAGTCGTTCCTAGCCTGGATTCTGGCTGCTGGCGGAAGTTGGAAGTGGCATTTAACAACTGTATAAGATTCGTATTTGGACTTCGGCGCTCTGACCATATATCTCAATACAGAAATTCAATACATGGCTGCGCCCTTAAAACATACCTTTTGTACCAATCACTTGCCTTTCTATATCGTCTTCTATACACTAACAATCCCTCATACCTGGGCAGCAGTATAAGCTTTTTGCGTAGTTCTAGACATGTCCACATTCTAATCCCTCGTTTCGTTACAGTCATGGGCCAACGTTCCTACTTTGTTTACTTATCTAGTAAGTGGAATTTACTGCCAGTTGATATACTACGCACAGTGTCTGTTGGCGTATATAAGAGGCTCCTTTACTGACATTTAACTGATAGCAGCTAGCTGCACGCATCTAATAAACACACTATTTAAATGAAATAATAGATTCAATAGATTATCAAAAATACTTACATAGTTAGTTAATTGTAAATTATACTTCTAAGCAGGTTATTTTTTCATCTTACTTTTGTATGTAGTCTATAATTAATGATATAAATGCCATCCTTATTTTATCGCTCAGTAGTTTCTTCCGAATAAAACATGCTGTACATGTTAAAAAGATTTAGTAATCTTGATGTATGATGGGCAGAACAAAAGAACGCCTCATACATTTTCAAGAAGATTTATAAATAAAGCGAACAGTACAAATAGTTTGCTTCAATCGACAGAACAATATGCTCTTTCCAGTATGTTGGAGTTCTAGAACAAGGTATACACAAAGGAACACAGCTAATTTTATAGTTTTTATGTTATGAGTAAATATTATATTGGAATAATTATTATATATGTTTAATGTTATGTGGATTATTATTATTAAATGAAGTTGTTAATAGCGTGGGGGGGCGTAGGTCCCCTAGGGACCTCCTGTAAATACGCCATTGCGATTGAAGTTCGGGGAAATTCATATAAAAATATAAATAACAACAAAATTCGCTATTTTGAACCATCATCTACTGCTGTAGATTCGATGGTCGGGGCTAACAGGTCGGTGTATATATGTACTTCGAAACCCAAATTATAAATTAAAGTTCTTGAATTGTATATCTATATTATATATATTTGAGAAAATATCTTTAAAATAACAAATAATGCGATAGATAGTTAGAAAGTTCAGCAAATTTGTGCATTTGGGTTCACCGATTAGGTAAATGAATCTCATTGAGTATTAGGAATGCCGCTGATGAGTTCCGTGGTGGGAGCGAAATCGTTTCGGAATAGCCAAATAGATGTCTACACAGTCCCCATTTTACTTGAAACTTAGATCTAATCGGTTTCTCGCGAAAAATTATATATCGATGTATGTATGTTTTCTCTAATGGGTATAAAGTATAAAATGCACCCGCGATGGTGGAAAGTAGTGACCACCCGATCGCACGACGTTTATCATGTTGTATATATTTATATATACAATATAGCTGAGCACCACTAAATATAAAAATCAAAGTGGATGTTACTATAAATACCATACGAAAGTAACACAGAAAAAAACAAAAAATCTGTTCAATTCCAACTGGGCAATACAATGAAAGACTTGGAATCTGAGAACAATTCTCGTTGGCCAAAAGCACGGAAATTTGTCAAAAATCATATGGAAACGACTGAATGCCGAGCGAACTGCTTACGATTATCTTCAAATTAAAATTGAAATTATGCCTAAAGCTGAACCAGGTCAGGTAGTGATTTTGTGTGAATGTCATAAATGACATCACCCACTCAAAAAACATATAATTCTTTACATTAGTCAAGGAGAATAACAGTATAGTTATATGTATGCTTTCCTATACATTCACAACATACTTTGTCGGTTACAGCTATATTCCATATTTAGGATCTTTAAAAAATATTCCTTTCTCTGGCTATTAAAAACAATCTTCCTGTTCATGAAAGCATCAACCTTAAAAATGCTGCTAAGAACGACGGGAATTTATCCTTCTACTCCAAGATATGTTCTTATATACAATATCACCATAGTAAATTTTTTTTGAGAGCTATTAAGGAGATTTGAATGAGGACATATATTACGATTATGTGAACATCGTAAATATCGTAAACTCACTCCACTAATTTGTTGAGAACTTTTAAGTACCTTTCGAGAAGGATATACATATATCTTGCTTATTATGGTCATTAGTTAAAATAGAAGCCTTAATACACAAAACGGAATTGAAATTGTTTTGGATTTCATAATAGATATAAAAAATACTTCTCTCCTGCACATCTGGTATCTGTCTACAAGAGAAGATTCACATTGAAAGTCCTTGAGTATAATTCTTATATACAGTTATGTCGAATTAATTGAACAACGACGAAGCTTAGTACCGAAAAGAGCAAATTAATGCGGAGTTAAGGAAAGTCTGATGTTTAATATCATACAAAAATATGTCCATATTAAGATGGTTAATAGCGTTTGGGAAAATTAGAATACCCTTATCACCCATTATTAAATTACTACTTTATTCCCAGAAGAAAGCTTAGACATATATACATATTTTACTGTTTCCGTAATTATAACTGATAAATTGTGATATAGTAGGTATATGAACGACCAATTAAATGACACTGTCTTTAATTCCCTATTATCATCCTCCTTGGCTAATGCCAATGTTTTGGAAATATTTTTTCGTTATTTTATACACAGCTTGCTTTACAGTCTTTGTACCTCTTAATTTTGCCGACTTAGAAGTTTTCTATGGGTTAAGGTTGAAGCAAGACGCTGGTCATTCCACCGGTCATTCCACTGTTATACCGTTATCCTTAGCTATTCCATTATATATCAGTTTATTGTCCTTCTGGATAGGTAAAGCCTGGATAAATTCTTGCATAAGGCTCCATTCTGCTATTTAGAGATTGGAGATATTGATGTTGGACCATATAAAATAATAAGTTCACGAAAATTGAAATTTAGGTGAATAAACTCTTTTTAACCCATTCCTGCCTGATGGGGCGAAATTTCACCCCATGTAGAGGTATTTTTGAAAAATCCTCTAGCCCAACTGCGGGCAGGTATTTGGCTGTAATTTGGTAAAGTGGTAGAGGATGGCTGGGGAGACGTTCCGTTCTTGGACTGTCTCGCGGAATTCGCCCGTTTTATTGCCCAAAACTTCGTATAAAGTTCGGTATTTTTTTTATTTGAAATTTTCTCATTTAGAAAATCAGCAAAAATAGTAAGCTTGCGAAATGTTGGGAGTTTTCTCCAGAAGACCTGGCTCTCTGTCTAAATATCGTCTCCATCACACTATTTACCTGTGCACTATGAATGATATACATATCGAGGGTGAAGTATCACCCGTTCGGCACCAGGTCTACTGAAAATATTTGAAATTTGAAACATCGAAAAACAAATGACTTCAATTCAAAAAACAAATCGACAAATCGAAATGAATTGCAATTAATGGATATTAAAATCAATGAGCGGCTTTTTTGGTGGGAACCTGACTATTGTGATAACTTTGGAAGTAATTTTTGGGATGGATACAAACACTGCACTACGTGCAAGCATATAAATAACTTTTGGCTCCGCATTGCTTACATCGGGGATAATTATCACCATGTTGTACAATGTGATCAATTCCAACCTCGAAAATTCGTTTTTTTTCTGCAGTGTCATGGTTCTGAATGACCTGTTTGATCTTATGACCTGACGTTTAATCGGTGCCCGGTAGGTTTTAATAACGGCCCGTCGAAATTTAAACTGACCCATTGGCTTCCTCTTTTCAATCTTGCAGAACATCACGTGCAGTTTCTAGGCGTTTACCATAGCTGCATCTAACACGTTCGTTATCAATGGCTAGTACCATTTATTTCCGCGCATTCGAAGAAAAAAAAATAAAATAAACACAACTGTCGATATGTTCTGGCGCCATTTTTACTCACACATACGTGTTGACCCATAACTTTGAATGGTTCGGTTCGCTGATACACGATTGACACACTTGAGTCTATACACAGACAAAACCCGGTTTCGAATCTAAAAGCAGTCTTTCATTCCATGATAGAGGAATAGACACAATTAAGGATAGAGACAGACGAAAACCGGTTTCGGTTTCCATGATGAACGTCGAACAAAATCGTTCGAAAAATTCGAATAGGTCATGCACCTGCAATACAAGAAAATTAGGGATCTAATTCCATCTGAGGAGAACACCCTTCACTCTATACCTCACTTCATCTTCAAGCAAAAATATTGGTCACAGGTACACAGTTTTTACAGAAAAATTCCGTTTCATACTTATTCTATATTGTTAGCCTTATAGGTACAATTTTAGGTAGACTCCTGGATTTTTTTTAAATTTCTATTTTATGCATTCAGCAACAAAATTTTTGAATTTAGACGAATTCCACCGGGGAGACGTATATGCCGGCTGCAATGGGTTAAAAAGTCTTTGTTCTTCAGCCTATAGACACTTAGGTCCGTAAACACATATTTCCTGCGTAAATATCATTAATATCCGAGAATAATCCCGCTTGATCCTGACATAAATACACGGAACCAAGTATTTTGTGCTTATGTGGCATTATTTGCGTACATTTTCGGTAGCTGTGTTCTTTTGTCTACCTTGTTCTAGAACTCCCATATACTGGAGAGAACAAATTGGGTCGTCGATTGAAGCGAACTCATTGTACTGTTCGCTTCATTTAAATCTTTCTCTGAAAATGTATGAGGCATTCTTTTGCGTATCTTTTGTTCTGATATATTCTACGGACACAAAAGAACACAGCTTATAAAATTGTTGTGGGAAAAAACTTATGCCACAACAAGCAAGGTAAAGAATGACTCTTGGGAAATAATTTTTAAAGAATTTAATTCCCACTATCAGTAAAAGATAAAATAAGATAACTATTAAGATAAAATCTTAATCAGAACATTCAAAATTGTTTTATATTTGATTAAAATACATATAATTATATGTATTATTAAATATTTACAGTGTATAATCACTAATATTATTAATTTTTTCATATTTCTTTCAACTTTAATTTCATTGTGTAGACTAAATGAACATCTGTAGGCCTTTATCATCAGCTGATTTTCTGTCCATACTGTGTGCGTAGGGTACTCTGAAGTTTTGAGTATTCCTTAAGTTGCATGGTTCTTCCGCACTAACATACATATCTCCAATCAATTGCATTAGTTGCAGTTTAGCATAAGTTTGTACTTGATTTTCAAAACAATAATCAACACAATATTTAATATTCTCTTCCTAACATTTATCTATTCAAAAGACTCAAGCAAACTATTAATCAGCGTTCTTCTATCCCAATCCAAAATTAACTATATTGCCTTCTTTTGCAGCCCTTGAAACGTGTCAATAATTTCACCAGTGCACATATATAAAATTATTGCACAATAATAAAAATGTGGCAGTATTATCGTGTTATATACCTTTTTCAACATCCCTTTGGCATGCTTCTTCTAATTTTGCTCATAAATACGATTTTCTGCGCGATCTTCATCAACACACTCAATAATATCATTAGCATTAATCGTCACATTCGTGTTTCTGTTTAATACCATACATTTTGACTTATCACACTAACATTTTCTGGTTTAATAAATACTAATGTGTCGTAAGCAAACAACATTAACTGAATACTATTAAATACTGATTTCATGCCATTAATATAAATAGTAATGCACCTAGTATAGATCCTTGTGGAATGCCTATAAGAACATCCTCAAGTTCTGAGTATGATTTGTCTAATTTCGGTCACTGTTTTCTATCTTTCAAGTAGTTTATGAACCATTTCAGCTCTCCGTTCTTAACTCCATAATTATTTAATTTTGCTATTAATATGTCCCTATCGATCGTTTCCAAGGCTCGCCTGAAGTCAATCGATCCTTCATCCATTAATTTTTTTCACTCTGATTTCATCCAGATTCATGCCGTTTCGCATGAGTGCTTACTCCTTAACCTAACTGTTGCTCTACTAGTATTTAAATTTTTTTTAATATATCCCACGAGTTGCTTGTACACTAGTTTGTCCAACAATTTTTGTAGCTCCTTTAAATTTTGTCAACCGGTGTTACAACTGAGCTCTTCCATGTTTTAGAAAATTCTTCACTAGTTAATGACTGGTTTATTATCTTAATCAAAACTTGGCTTACTAACTCGTAGTTATCTAATATTATCGTTATATTCATATTATTATAATATCTGTTGGATAGAATGCCTTTATTCTACCTTCAATTGAGTGGTCTAGGTACTTGAAGAGAGTAAAAACGGTTCAATGTACCGCTGCCTGTTCAACATAGAAATATCTGAAAAAATAAAAGCCCTTAAGGTTGGTTGAAGGAAAGGTAACTGGGAATACTTGTGGAATGAAAATGATACCGCCGTGAATAAAATTCGACTGAATAACATTTATTTCCTCCTTTTACTATTTAATTAAAACAATTTACTTTAGACGAGGAGGAGTTAAATTACGCCGGCTGTGTTAGATAGCAAAGAAATGCCAGCAAAAGCTTTTCCCACTGACCATAGTATTCGGGGAAAACATATCAAGAGTCATGAGATAAGAACATCTTCCTATGCTCGCCACTTGCTGATTCGTATGGAAAGGAATTTGCAGTGATATTAGATATCAATTTAGATGCGTAAATTCAAGGTGGCATGAATTTTTTACTCCAACCTTATAAGCATACTTGTATTTTCATGAATTGATTTTGATGTTTTTCAATAATATCTTTTTTTATTCAATTCAACACAAATGTTTTTCAGTACTTGCACATCAACATGTCTAAAATTAAATCGATTTTCTACTGGTTGAAGTAAGTTTCTATTAAAATTCTTTACTGCAATACTATTATTTATAATTTTTACCTATTCGTTAAACTTGTTAGCGATAATAAGATCTCCATTTATAATCTCATTGCCAAATTTAATACTATTTTTCACACTATCATTTATCCCTTCAATTACTAATTCTTTCAACATTTTCAACATGTCTATTTGATCTCCCATTTTACTCTGAATTTTCCCTCTAACATAACTAGTTTTAGCTTAAAGAAAAAAAAATCATGAAGACTTTTACAAAATGTAATTTTTTTTTAAAAAAATTTATAACTAACACTGTAATGCCTGCAGTTGGCGCAGATAGCAATGTGTATAAGGCGTTTTGTATCAGCAGGAACCAATACTGAAGAGTATTGGTTCCTGTTGATACGAAACGCCTTATACACATTGCTAGTTTCAGCTTGTTTAATTCCAATTTTATTTCTTATTTCCTTATATAAATTCCAGTCAATTTGCGTACCGCTTAGTTTAGCTCTTGTGGATTGTATTATTTTATCTGATTTCATTTTATACCATGGCTTGTGGTCTTTACTGATTATTTTCGATTTAATCTAACTTTGTATTATATGTACCAGTTTGCTGTCTAATACCATCGTGCATTCATGTATATCATGGAGAGGTACCAGGTCACTTATATTATGGACCGCTCAACTACAGAATCTATTTAAAAATATCAAAAGAGTGGTTAGTAATTTAATTAAACTAATTCATAATTAAATTCATAAAAACAAACTTAACACAGAAATATGAACTGTCACCTATTCAGAATAATCGCCGAATAGAAATTTTATCCCTTGCAAATCTCAGATAAAATATTATACCGTTGTAATACGATGGAATAAATCTCGAATATTCTTGGTTGGTGTTTGTGCATTGCACATAGAAATAGTTATTCTGGTTAATGTTTAACGCCCTTAGTATTTAATTGGCATTAATCCCTAGTAAAAAATCTATCCACGTGTAAAGTGAACCGGGTGCTTTCCTCTTGTGATAGCATTCCTAAGAGAGAAAAAGAAAAGAAGTGACGATGTCTGTTTTATTTTTATTTTCTTATGCCAAGAGGTATAATCAAGAGCACTGATGCTCAGATTTATTAGGTGTAATTTGGCTGTAATATAAGGGTTTGAAAATTTTTTTCCCGCAAAACTGACGTGTAATCTGTTTGCGAAAATGGTAGAGCAATGGGCTTTTTTCCGATGGATTCAGGATGTAAAGTAAAAAAGTAAAGTATGCGTGAAAAATGTGTGGCGTGGAGGAGTACCACTCCCATACGTCATGTTTGGTAACAAATTAAAGATTAAGAAGAGGGTAGTCGAGTGTTGTAGTTTGTTTTTGATCAATCCAACTTCATAACTGACTTTTTACTGCCGAAATACGTTTTTTTTCACTTGGGTCATATACACCCCAGTTCCTATATTTTTCATATATATCTTCAATTCTTTCTTTCACAACCAAAACCATATAAACATTTTTGCGTAATTGCAAAGAAGATATATTTTCCCATCATCAGTTATCATCGCCTGGCTATCTGATCATGACGTGCTCTTTTTAGCCTACCAGCGAATTATGATCGCTATTTTAACTATCGTGATTACAATAATATTAGTTACGATGCACTTTTGGATGAATGTTTCACTATACCTTGGGAGTTTGTTTATTGTTTATTCAATAAATGATGTTAACCTGCAGTTTGAGCATGTTGAAAACTACCTCACTTATTTCTTTGATAAGTATGTGCCGTTGAAAGTGAAAAATATTAGAAATGAAAGCTGTCCATGGTTTGATAGATATGTAATGAATTTAATTAAACAACGTGATATTACCTACAAAAGATGGAAAGATGGAGATAGTGATATGTAAAACTATTCCAAGAGTGAAAGAATACGTTTTTATAGCTGAAACCTTATCCCCCACCAAAATATGGCGATATGTCACTTTAAAATCTTAATTTTCTTTGCAACATTTTGTTTATTAATTTATTTCTTAACACAGTTTTCTGTTGGATTTCCTTATTTTCTTCAAGAAATACGGGAAGGGGTCATGTACAGTGATTGCATTACTAAACAGTCTGAGCGATTGTCTGTTAGAGGACAGGGGGTGAAGAATTGATACCGAAAAAAAAGAAGATTAGGAAGACCCAATTATAAATTGCAGAAATAATAGTGATTTATAAGAAATATAGAAAAAAATTTTAATCATTACCACAAAAATAATTAGAATTTCCCATTGCCATACAATTTTTTAGTAATCTCACGGAAACCTGGCAGCTATGCATAAGGCTACTAGAGGCCAATATATTAAATCCCCAAGGGAATATGAACTATCTTGGTTTTGGACTTATCCCTCAAAAGTTTTTATAATCGCGTTGTTTGAAGTAATTTCGAGAAGGATTTGGGAAGTGTGAGGTCGTAAATGAAGAATAGGATGTTGTGGTCAAGGGAACTTAATATGCTAGTTTGGTCTTGTAGTTTTACTTTAGATCTATTATGATGAATACATGAAGGATCAATAGATTATATGTTTTGAAACAAGTCAGGATGAAGTGCACAGTACTGATACGAAGTGACTGAATAAAGATGCGAAAACTGACTTCTTTCATTATCATTGCAAAATAAATTAACACTGAAGTCGCCTCCTGCAACTAGATAGATTTTCATACCGCTGCGTTATATAAAATTATATTCGTTCAGTGCGAAATAGGTGAGACACGAGGATGAATTTTTTACTACAAACGAACAATTCCTAGAGTCAGAATTCTTTTATTGATGTATATAGATATGGTTACCGAGGAAGTTTTAAAATTTAAAATTTATTTATGTGAATTTTGTAGTAGCTGAATGAAAATCACATAATTTATTTCGATGATTGTAAGAATTGATGTCTTCTTCTTGATTCCATACTGCATGTGTGGTAAAATACACGGAAGTATGCCATATTGTTGAACTAGTGCTGAGAACTTTTTTATGGCATATCTCTGACTTTTTCCCTTAATTTATGGTATATCTCCGACAACATTTTTCGACATACTTACCACACTCCTCTTACTCACTAGTTATTTCATAAGCCTTGCTAAAAATGTGGTTACCTCGTTCAAAATCTCTATAAATATAATCGCAGTAATGGAAATCTGCCTTAACATGTATTGGGTCCAGTATAGTAAAAAGTTCGCAATTTAACTACCTCTTCTATTCGCTCTGCTAAGCAGAGATAGTTTAGCTCCAAATTTGGTTGTTCACAGCTTGCAAAAAAATTATGGTCTAACTTAAGCTGCCTTAAGGAGTGAGAAAATAAAGGAATAGCTGCTGTGAGGCTGATCCCAATAATCTAAATGGATTTTTTTGTTTTGTCAAATTCATATTCCTATTATATTTCAACTTTAATCGAGATTACTCAAGACGAAAAGGCATTTAAATTTTCCTCTTTTTCATTTCCTCGAGTATATTCTTATGAGATTGAGACGCATGTTCGATCGATTCTGCTTACTTCCGCTGGTGTTGATAATTTACCCATTAAAATTTTTAAAATTTTGCTCCCATTTATTTTGTCAGTGATCACTCATATTTATATTTCGAATCTAATGAGTTGCTCCTTTCCAATCAACCGGAAAAGAGCAAAAATTATACCCATAAAAAACAAAAAATCAGAAGCGCTGGAATATAGAGCTATTAGTATAATATGCTGCTTATCAAAAGTGCTGGAGAAAGCCATAGCCGATTATTTCATTTTCGTCAGCTCATCGCCTTCTTTTGCCCTTGTAATCTTGTTTTAAAGAACATCATAGTTGTACAACAACTTTACGGAAAATATCCGAAGACAGTCGTAGCTACAGTGATCAAGATAAATTCACAATACTAACTTAACTTGATTTTAGTAAGGCATTTGATACACTCAATCATCACCTTTTACTCAGAAACTGAGCTGTTATTTGAATTTTAGTTCCTCAGCTGTAAATCTCATTACAAGCAATATTAGTAATCCTACTCAGTACGTTTCATGTGTTGGTAAAATGTCGGATTTTATTGGTGTTCACAGTGGGGTTCCTCAGGGCTCCACATTGGGTCCCCTTCTGTTTGCGATATTTATTAACGATATTTTCGCAACAGTTACAAATTACCAGATTCATCTTTATGCAGATGATGTTCAGGTGTATCTTTTGGCACGCCTTGGTTTAATTGAAGATGCAGTTGAACGTATTAATGATTTACTTCAAATCAGTCAATGGGCAGTATCTAATGGTCTAAATCTAATGGATTAAATCCAGCTAAATGGCAGAATATCGTTATACAGGGTGATTCAGATCAAGATACTTTCCGGTATACCACGCGATTCTTTGAGGTAAGCTGATCAAAAAATTGTTCCGACGAAATCTTCGGCTGGCCACAACTCCTAAAGGAAGGTTTCTGGGGGGGGGGGGGGGGGTGGAACAATTTTTTGATCATCTTACCTCAAGGAATCGCGTGGTATACCGGAAGGTATCTTGATCTGAATCACCCTGTATATAGCTTGATACATCTTATTTTCTTCCAGTAACCAACCACAACCATAGCTATGATTCTTTATGTGAAAACTGTATGTAATCTAGGGATAACTTTTAATAAAACTCTAACCTGGGTCTCTCATATTGACAGTTATTTCAAGAATATATACAGGACTTCGTAGTCTTTGGCAATCAAGCACATATGTACACTCCCACTTATGCTCGTTTCAGGCTTTTAAGGACTCTTTTAATTCCACTTATTTTGAAGCTACAGTGTATTGTCGCCTTGATTCTACTACGCTTAACAAACTAAATGTAGCCTTCAACTCCATGATAAAATGTATTTTTCGATTGAGAAGCTATAAGCTCCTTGCCTACATATCAAAGATATCTTCAAGTGAATAAATTTAATTAAATTAATTTGTTTTCATGGGAAGTGAATTTCCAAGACGTACCAGTTCTTCACAATGATGAGTTGAAAATATGACCATTTTTGTATCAAAAACTGGTCATTTTTCAACCTTAAAAAGGACTGATTCACTTCCTTTGCAGTAATCTCCAAAACTATTTATCGGACATACATAGGTATCAAATTAGGGGTAGTTGAAATTTCATCCTACATAAGTTTTAACGTGCATATTTAAAATTTTTATAGAATCTGTACTACTGGAATATGAGACTCCAAAATACATATATCTTTGTAAGTATTGCATGGATCTACATAATTTGTTTTTTGTTTTTTTAAATATATCTAGCTAAGATATGCGGTCAATCAATAATTCAATTTGAAAATTCCTACACAACAAAAACAAACAATACCATCAATTAAGAACTCTTCTTCTTACTTCTTCACAGCTAAAATAGCCGAGAGTTTCGTCGAGTGGAGTGGAGAGTTTGGTAATTATCCAAACAAATTCCCCGAGTTACAGAATTCCGAGTTGAGAGTTAAGTGTCAAAAGAATTCTCATCTCATAATAGAATAGTCGGACGTTTTTTAAATGAATTCAATTAACATATTATCTTGATATACATATACTCCTGAAAGCCTTACATTATGCAGCACGACGCCTGCAGGAGTTGCAATTAGCCAATTGTAATTAAAGCATTAAACAGGGCTCTTCGGTTTATACGACAAAACTTCGTTCATACCATGCATTTCTATGATTGATTTATACCACGAAGAATATTTGGATGAGGAATAATCTGTGAACTAGTTACTGTCTTTCCTTCCTACCGTAATTCGCTCTTCTCGTATATAGTATACCCCTTACCCCTAATTTCATTTTCTGACAAAGCTTGTCACAATCCATATAGAATAATCCCTAAGCCGTGACTTTCAGGGCATAATACTATACATAAGAAAACTAGCACATTTCATATCACTAACCAATAATTCAGACTAACATAGTCTACTCATCTACTCAAAAAGTACCTAAATATATTTTGAATTGGATATGTGATATGACACGATAAATTATAGATAAGTAGGTCCACGTTGCTAGAACCTACTGGTTTGAATCGTTATTCTGTCCATATAGCCAAAGTAGAAAATTACAACTCGACTCCAATTACTCATATGCCAAATGATATCAGTTTCTTCTATGATTGCTCTAGATCTGCTTCTGCATATTTATGTTGCATTATATCGGGCATCAAAAAACTTGAAAATTTCACACAGACCACAATTATTCCTTTCAAAGTTCTTGACATGTAAATTAGCTCGATGTTGGCGGTTTTGTTTGCCCAAGTAACAGGCCGCCATTCCACGTATCTATAATAATGTCATTAACTCATTACGATCTTTGTGTAAAATCGAGCCTGAGATCAATAATTTATACAGTTTTTCGCCATTATTCCGGACATTTGTTCATATTAGAATTTGTAAAAACGTGATTTTTCATTATCACGGTAGAATGGAGGTGTAGGAAGTTTGCACTTGTATTGTAATTTTATCTGGAGAATCGTCAGGTAAGATTGATATGCTTATATTTGAAGGTTTAAGTACTACAAAAATATGAAGAATATAAATATCTCTTTTTTTCTAGTAAAATAAGCGAAAATAAGCGACAAAAAGAATAAACCAATATAAGTAAATTAGCTAAATTTCCTATATAATACAAAGTTCAAGTAACGAATTAAAAAAAAAGAAATAAATTAGAAATTTAATTTTAAATTCGAAAAATTATACCCACAGTATGAGAATTTGCAAATCTAGCAGGATTTAATTCAAAATATCAAAGTCAAATAAAATACTTGTAAGCTAAAAATGTAGCATCCCCAACAATATCTCTATAAAACTATAATATTTTTCGAAATGATATAGGCGATCGCATGGGGGGAGGAGTTGCTATTATGTACAGTATTCTCTTAAAGCGGCCGTGATATATTCCTCTGCCCCAGGTGACAATCTGGAATTTCTCAGTGTTGAAATTGACTCTGGAATTGAGAAATGCATTTTGATAAGCACTTATTGTCCACCGAGTAATTTCAGTAACGATGCAGCCTTAAAATTTAAGGAATCAGTGCTGCCACAAGTATCTAAATATCATAACGTTGTCATGTGCGGTGATATGAATGTCAACAACCTCAGTTCCGGTTTCAATGTGGAAACATTGCGTTATTTATACAAAACCAAATATTGGCAAGATATTATTTCAAAATCAGATTACTCCATCAAGTGACTTTGACCACGACTTTTTGCTACTGTCTTTTAACCTTAAGCTGGAATCGTTTCCCAATGAAGTTATTTACACATATCGAGATTTTAAAAATATTAGCTATGACCGACTTTTGACTGAGTGTGGACAGTTATCTTGGAGTAATGTCTATACATCTAACTCCTTGGATGATAAGGTTGATGTTTTCACAGGTATGCTGGCTGATTTGTATGACAGAAATGTTCCACTGATGACGCGACGCTCAAGGTCCTTGGCTAACAAAAGAAATACATACCATACTGGCTGAGCGCGATTACTTGTATAGGCGATTTAGAGCCACACATTCAGTTGAGATATACAGGCGATATAAACTCGTTCGTAATAGGGCCAATTGCAGGAACAGGTCTTCTAAGTATGCCTACTTTGGCGGTAAACTCGATGTCAATTTGCTTCCGAAGAAGTTGTGGGGAAACATACGTATATATGGAAGCGATCCTCCCAGGTTAAGTGAAGATCCTAACATTCTTAATGATTTTTTTGCCACGAATTCAATGTCAGCGTCTCTGGCATCTGATTGCAGCGCTGCTACGGAAACTTTTTCAGTTGATGGCTTTGCCTTGCGGAATGTTGACGAAAAGGAGGTATTGTTGGCCATGTCTACAATTAAATCTGATGCAACAGGGCCGGATGAACGGCCTCCTCGTTTCATTAGAGCGATTGCACCGGAAATAATCAAAGTTTTAACCTATATATATAATCACTGTTTAACGACATCTAAGTGTCCCACCAAGTGGAAGCAAGCGGTTGTAATACCTATCCCGAAAAAGTCCTCTGTTTCTGCTATAAGAGATTACCGCCCAATTAGTCTTCTTTAGTTTTTAGGCAAAGTATTGGGAAAGATTATGTATATGCAGACTATTGACTAAATTAATAAAAACGGCTATCTGACTACCTGGCAGTCTGGATTTCGTCCAAATCATAGCTGTGAAACTGCTATGCTTAAAATTTCGTCGGATATTCACGAAGCTTTGGGTATGGACCATCTTACAATTCTCGCATTGCTAGATTTCAGCAAATCATTTGATTCTATATGAAGAAGGGTATCTCAGGGGTTTTATTTCTCATCATATGCTATTCAGCTTTTCAAGAGCTTCATAAGCGGACGTAGCCAATTTGTAAAGGTACAGAATACACTCTCTGACTAGGCGAATCTACATTGTGGTGCTCCTCATGGATCAATACTTGGTCCCCTTTTGTTCAGCCTTTATATAAACGACCTGACCGACGTAATCTATGATGCTGTAATACATCTATGTATATGCCGAGGACCGACGTGCAGATGTATATCAGCAAGGCAATTGGCTTAACGGAGGATTACGTATGCAGACTGAATCAAGATCTCCAGCGTGTTTATGATTGGTCTGTACAAAACAGCTTAGAACTGAATCCTGTCAAATCAAGTTGCCTAACGATCTATAGAAAAGACACTGATGCCAATAATTTACCGCCGGTATTTATAAATAACACCAGACTTCCCTATGTGGATTCTGCAAAGAGCTTAATTCGAAGTTCTCCTGCTGCAACCATATTAGTTCTACAATTGGAAAAATATATAGGTGTCTACGGAGGTCGTGGCTAAGTTCTGGATTGCTTTCACTTCATATACGAAAAAAACTGGTTAAAGCCCTGGTGATACCTCATTTTACTTATGGTTGCATAATATTTTTATCTCTGGACTCAGTTTGTCGTAGAAGACTCTTGGTTGCATTCAATGATGCCTTATGCTATGTATTCAAGCTGCCTCCGACCAGTCACATATCGCCCTATGTATCAACCTTGCTTGGTTGCTCTCTAGAAAACTACTTAACACAACGCAGATTAAAAGTTCTTCATAATCGGAGGCCATTGTACCTTTTCAGAAACTGAACTTTTTGCAATCAACTAGATATAAAAAATCTTGATCCCTCATTGCAGTTCGCGGTATGGATAATGTTCTTATTTTTTCCAAAGCATTCGCAAGTGGAATCTTTTGTCATATGATCTTCAATGCACGGTTGTCGGCAGAACTTTTGCAAAGCTTATAAAATCTTCAAATATTTGTTGAAAGTCATGCGGTTTGAGTGTTTCCCAGATTTTAGTCTATATCTCTTTTCACTCTCTCTATCTTTTTTCTCGCTCCTGTGCAACATTGGTTTTCTTATGTATAAGTTTAGTGTAATTTATTTTGCTTTTGATCCTGTTTCTCATTAATTTTTTTAACTAATTTTGTGTTTTTTTTTTCTTTTTTGGACTAGTTTTATTTCTCATTTTATATATATACGTATTGTGTTTTTTTTCCCAGTATTCATCTTTGTCCTTTTTCATTGATTGTTGATACGTTATTATTTATTATTAATTATTATATATATTATTTATCATTTATCATTACTTATTGTTTATTGCTTATTTTTTTATTTTTTATTTATTTATTTAATTTTATTGCTTTTTTTCTCTTTAGTTCATCTGTTTTATTACTTTCTTTAGATTGTTCTCCTCTTTTTGTACGTAGCTTCTCTTTTTCTTATTGTAAGTTTGGTTAATTTAGTCAATTTGTATTTTAAAAGAATTCCCGTCATTACACAATTGTACTTTGTACTTTTAAGATCATATAATCTTTGCACATTATCCAAATAAATAATGTTATTATTGTTGTTATTATCTGTTTTACTTTTTAGCAATACCGTTAACTGTAACCTGGACGCCATTTGTTAATATCGATGTAATAATTGCTCATAAACTGCGTTGCTAGTCATATTATACCTGTGAATTCGTTGGTCGAATATTTTTAAATAACGGTGATTGAGTTTTGTTTATTTGTTGTGCTTATTTAAAGTACTTCTTCCGGGTAAGTTTGACATATTTTTATTGTAATGCATTTATTTATTATTGGATATTTTGATTATTGGATTCCGGGTGGGTAAACATAATTACATACCGGCTACAAGCCATTGCTACAAAGGGGGTGCTGCCGTGACTGAGTGACACCTGTATTATATATGCATGACTCTAAAATGACTTGACGGACATTGTACTTGGACATTACCTAATCAATATTGTACTTAAGTACTAACTAAACATTCCTGATGAGTCCTTTGGCAGGGACGAAACCTGGTCGAGTAAGCCTAACTAAGACTGCACGACTGGGCCTTAATCTCCTTCTGACATATACAACTGACAGACTTATACAGAATAACTTTACGTTTACTTAACATGATTTAAGTACTCTAAGTTTCCACTAATTTTGCACCCTGCGTCCGAATATGGAGTTGCTCATATCGGAAATTCACCACGTAAAATTTAAAACGTGATTGGGAGTAATGCCCCAGCTCGAGTTTTAACTCTTATCATATATAATTCTGAAAAGGAATATAGTATGGACTTAGGCTGAGCATATCTGAAAACATATATAGGCTTACCCTACAAGAAAACCCTATAGCTACGCCAATGAGCAGCATAAATCCGCTGGCGGGGATCATAATATTGCCTGTAATTTGGATAAATTAGGTAAAAACAAGCTTGTAATCAGTAATTCGTGTATTTCATCCCAAAACCTCTCTCACTAAAAAGTTTGACCGAAAAAAATCATTCATTAGAGGGTTATTATTAAAAGTCTTTCAATACAAAAAGTCAAAGATTATACCAATGCAGAGCCTGAGATATAAAGCATATAAAAAATGCACATATTGACGATCTACTGGTTTTCAATAAACAAATGTTTTTGTTGTTTCTAGTACAACAACCTTTTAGATATAAGTTTATTCAATGTGAAATATACAGTCTTGAGCACAGCCTGTTGTATAATTCAATTTCCCAGTAGATCCAAGATATACAGTTTCCTGAAAATCCAGGAAAAAAAATTAAACACAATTTTACCTTGCATTATTTTACTGTATAGCAGTGCGAAAAATGAAATATGGCGAGAGTTTCTATTAATCTTCTCCATAAAAAATAAAACAACCCAAAAAAATATGCGGTCTTGATGTTTTCCATAGCATAGAAGACACAAAATAATGCCCATGATTTGAGCACATGTATACCAATTATTTGACTTCAACTGAGGTACGTGCAGGAAGAAATTTGTGAATCAAAAACAAATTACGTATAATAAATTCTACATCGGACGTGTCTGTTAATATTAACGTGCGAGTTTTATTTAGTAATTCTCGAGAGCATACTGGTCCTCGTTAGTCATATCTGGAAACTGTTCAGACTGCTGCAGATGATCTTCGCAATAAGTCTCTATGCCTGTTGAGATTATGACTCTCCACAAAGTCAGCACGATGATTATGTAAATCTTTTTTTTTCTCATTTATGATATTAAAAATTTTTGCAGCATGTGGAGAGTCTCGAATTAGGTATTGGATTGGAATGTTTTCTTGGGAGCTCCAGCTATGCGAACATCTGTGAACATGCTGGTTAATGCTCTGGCTAATGTGAAGTTCATCTTGAATCCGTCATTGAATACTTCAACTATTCAACGCACAATTATTATCATTTAAGATTGACTGGCCACTGTCCAAGGTAAATAATTTTCGAGTTCTCTTGATTTTGCAGCTGGCATTGGAACTTCATAGGCAAAATTATCTATTGCAACAATTGCATCTCTGATGATTTTGTTTAATATTAAATTATGAAAACCAGTGTATCGGTGACCGTACGTTCACAAACTCTAAATTCGTGTATCAATGGTAATTTAAATGATATGTCCATTGGTACATACTAATAAAAATGGTTTGAGCAGATTACGGAACTTTTTGAAATAAGAAGTTCGGCCCCATTTGCAAATAAGTCCCTTCTCTGGACAGCTTATTGCTACCACCTAAAAATTTTGCCTTTTTTGTATAATTTGGGAGGAATTTACTTTAAAAAATTAAAACGAAATAAAATAAAAACTTTTATATGAAACATTTTTTTGTATTTTTATAAACTCATTGTTTCTTTTTTTTAATTATGTACATTTGAGATGTTTTTATTATTTTTAAGTACTTCGTCTATGCTTCGGGGCATAATGTCAATGCACGCTTTAATGTAGGATCTTATATCAAACATTTTTAATATTTTCAATGAATGCTACCTTATTAGGGTTTTGCAAACTTTTAACTTTGGATTTCAAGCTTTTCCATACGTTTTCTATATCGTTGAGATCCGGTGAGTTACCTGGCCATGGAAGAACTGGCACTTGTTCTTCTTCAAGGAATTTCTTAACTTTTTTGCTGTATGGCACGGCGCGTTGTCATCCATGAACCAAAACGATCCTGCATGTTCCCGTAAAGATGCTATAGAAGGCAGGAATATGTCTTTTAGGACATGAATATATTGGTCCTGTCTCATGGTGCCTTCTATATTATAGAGTGGTCCTGGCCCCTGGCCGCTTATTGAAGCCCATACCATTACGGATAATGGATTTTGTGTCGTTATTAATAAGCATCGTTCCTTATACTTCTATCCTGATCTCCTCCGAACGAACAAAGACGTTTCGAACATCGCTTTAATGACGCACTCATCAGAGAAATGAACCTGTTAAGATTCGAAGAATATCTAATTATTACGTTGGCTGCTTTATTTGGGGTAGTGAATTTGTTTTTATAATTTACCTTCTGCCAGTCATCAAGAGTGAAACTTTCATACTCTTGTTAAAAGCGGGTTTTTAGATGGTAGTCTGCAGGGCAGGTTGTCAGCTAAAAGTCTGCGTTGATATATCACTATCACTCTCTAATAAAGCACTTCGTAATTCTCTTTTTGTGATAAAAGGATTCTGTTCTACTAGCGAAACAATTTTTCTGTCCGTTCGTGGAGTTGTTTTGCGAACGCCTTTACGATTTTTACTTTTGTTAAGTAAAGGGTCCACGTTTTCCTTTCCAGCGTTGGAGAGTTTAAGCACTATGGGGTATCTTGCACCTTCTAATCTTGCGATCTCCTTCGCTGAATGTTTTCCGCCTCGCAGTAGACTAACAACCCGTTCCTTCTGTTTCCTAGACTAATCTGATTTTGAACCTTTAACCGGACAGAATGAATGTTTATGTAACATAAACGGATAGAAGAGTCCGAAGGACTCTTAAGCTGAAAATTTAATGAATACATAAGAAATCCCTTAAAATTATAATTATAAAATTATTTATTGTTCAAATCTTTTTTTTTTTTACAAAAATAACATAATTCAAGCCATACATATTTCATGGAAATAAAAAAAAATATTACATATGAAACAAAACCAAACATTAATTCCCTAATAAACGCTTTTCTTTTAGAATCACACTTTTTCTCATTGTAAAAATTTATCCAAATTACAAGCGCAGCTACGCCGCTAACATCAATCAACTTCTGAAAAAATGCAGAAGGCCACCTATTAGTTTTTAAATTTTTCTTGTGAAATTTAATTGTTTCTATATAATTTTATTTGATGAGTCTTTCGGACTCTTCTGTCCGTTTATGTTACTTTTTTTTCGAAAATACGTTATTTTAAAAACTTCGAAAAAATTCGAACATAGTTTTAAAAAAATTCATGATTCGTTAAAAAAATGTGCAAAAAAATTAAGTTTGAATTAGTATTTTAATTTGGTTTTACGTATGGTTAAAAAAAAAGAGTCCAAAAGACTCTTCTGTCCGGTTAAAGGATAAAAAAACATCGTAAAAGTGTAGAGAAATACTTCCGCACCCGTAATTTTAATTAAAAGGATTGAAATGGTCACACAAAGAATTTAAGTACATAGATGATTAAACAATTTATACAAAACACAAATCATTTTTAGAAAATATTTAAATTCATTGGCGAAAATGTTCACAAGGAAAGAATTTAAATGATACCTTCAACAAAATAACCTTCCCTTTTATAGCTGATCGAGGGACTTTACGACAGTTAAGTTATATAATTAGACAAGAGGGATGTACAAATCCAACCAATCAAATTTATGAGTTTCCCAGGCAGAAATTTTCTGGTGGTAGCAATAGGCTGGCCAGGGACTCAAGTACATAGGTTTCATCTACTACAATTCCAGTCTAGATCAAAAGTAAAAGCATCCTAATTTTTCAGTATTGTCTCAAAATTGTGTGAACAAATATCCTTCACCTGAATTTCTGAGTATTAAGGTATTAGTAATTCGAAAAATTTCCTTTTTGTGTGTATTTTCGAAATTCATTCATGACCACATACATATAAGTGAGATTTGTATTTTTTTGCTAGAGAAGTTCTTAAAGAGAAATATTTTATAATGGTTTTTGAAATATTTTTTATTGAAAAGATTATTGAGAAGCTAATATGACAAAAATGTAGAGCTTAGTGACGTACAAAGAGCCCAAATTCTCCCGTCAGCCTATCATGACATTAATCAAGTTAGAATAGCGAAACAGCTAAAATATTCACATTATGCAGATTAATTTACATTAAGAGAAGTCAGTTCCAAGAATTGTAAGTTTCATACATTTTTCGGTCAAAACCTTAGTAATGAATTACTCTGCGGTGTTCCCTTGGATGCAAACCATTACCGTAGATCCATCAATTAGGAAATTTATGATCTTCCAGGGTACTTGCATACTTACCAGCACAGCTCGTAATGTCCGGTGTAGATTGATGTTATACGTGGACTATTTCCCGTCTACAGCAGATTGAAATTCACTAAAAATAATTTCAATGAATTTCAAAAATGCATTAAGAATGCAGAAAAAATCTAACTTTACGACCCAGCGATCATAGAAGTCTCATCAATATGATTATCTCTGATCGACTACCATATGTACTGATGAGACATCTCTGATCGCTGGGTCGAAAAGTTCGATTTTTGCTGCATTATTGATGTTATACTCCCAGCATCCCTACATGCTTGACGCATACTAAAGATCTCTTCGGCAGTTCATTTCGTCTCTTAAGAGGAGTCAGTACCAAGTTTCGTACATTTTTCAATGCGAATTTCTGGCAAACTATTTTTTGCAGAATAATGATTTATATCTTAAATTAAAGATAACGACGAGGTCTGGTAACTAACGTCGGCAAAAATTAAACAATTAGAAAGATAAAGCCTAGATCTAGCTAATAACGTCGAGTTTTTTTCATTTTTAGTGGCGCTTTTTTAATTATTTGACTCTAATTCTACTTGTTTTTTCTCCCGAGTTTTCACCGACTACAAATTGCAATATTTCGTTGAAAGTTGTTGAAATACAAAGTAAAATAGTATATTTAACAATTATGTGCAAAATAAATTTAGGAGAGTTAATTCTCGCTAAAAAAATTCAATTTCTTTGAACTGCAAATTTTCATTTTTCGTCTTAAATTGTCGCATGTTGGGTTTATGTCTTTTACGGTAGATGTCTCTAATGAGAATTGTGGTCTAGGTCCAGGCTAATTTTATATGAATTTTCTTACTTTCAGGACACAAACCTGCGTATACTAAATTTTATTGCGTACAGGTTCGCTGGTATCTAAATTGAAACTTTTACTGAGTGCTGACTCCTCCTAAACCATTTAAGGAGAATGGGAACGGAAGTACTCTTCTTACGGTACGTGCACAACGAAACGAGGCGAGGCGAGGCGAGGCTAGGCTAGACGAGACGAGCCTATATTAAGAGTTTAAGAAAAAAAATGATTATATGCTATACTATGAGAGTATTCATAACAACGCTGTGACAATGCGCGATGTGGCGAGACACCTCGAGGTATCTCGCTCGAGAATGAAATCTTTCATCATTTCGCGAGGTGCAGCGAGCTAATTTTGATAGCTAGCATATTCTTATATGTTTTGTATTTGATATAATTGAAGGGTTCCTTACTTATTCTCATATACTGGAAGAAACTAGTATATAAATCTTCATATATGTGAATGATGGAATTCTATGTTAATGATGGAATTCCCCAAATTCTAATCGCTTGTTATTGTGACTCCATATACAAACAAACAAACAAAACTGCAGAAAGGGCTGGACAAATAGAAAATGATTAATTTAATATCCTTAGAATGGAAATTTTGGCAGTTTTTTTTTTTGTTTTTTTGAGTTTATATTGAAATTTTCCCTCAATATAATCGAACGTGTCTATACTCATTCTCGTATATTGGAAGAATCTATCAGGATCAGTCTCTTAAATCTTCATATAGATGATGAAATTCGCCAAGCTCCAGACGTTTCGTATTTATCGGGTGGCAAGCAAAACAGCGGAAAGTACACTTATGTGAAAAATGCAATATAGTTACATTACATGACAAACACAAAATTTTTTTCTTCACACTTCGCGATTTACCAAGAAACTGAACGCCTTGTTGTGTACACTATACCTCGAAATGCACCTTCACATCGCCACGCTCAACTGCCTAGCCTCGCCTCGTTGTGCCCGTACCATAAGACATATTCGAGTAGAATAGTGTCACTTCGGTTCGTCAAGATGATACGCCTGAAATCCAAAAAAAAAAACGCCTGTGAGTTCGTTACTGACCTCGCAAATCAACAAGGAGGGTTGTAATATCTGCTCGAACTGTTAGAATATGACTGAATATTCACAGATGGCTTGATAGGTTGCACAAATCCATAAAAAATCCGTAGATCTCAGAGAGTAATAGGAGAAAGCGATTAGAATGTGCCTGGGACCATAAGGAATGGACTCACAAGGTTGGCTGAAAGTCATTTTGTCAGACTACTCTAATCTTGAGGTTGGTTTTTTCTTTTTTAATTTTCTTTTAAAAAATAGCCGAAAATAATTTGAAATTATCCTGCGGTTTGTAAAAGGCGAAAACGAAACTAACGTGGAATTTTACATAAATTTGTACTTATTATAGATTATCGGAACACCTGGTGTGAGGTTCATCTGAAAATTTCGGTGACAGTGCAATGGTTCGAAATTGTATGGCGGCAAGTGGCCGTAGAGAGCTGTTTGTATGCGACTGACGAATGAACAGTATCAACAACATTGCAGCCCTTCAGGCTATGTTGGATGTTAAATTTTCTAAAATATTCGAAAATACAGATCGCTCATTATATTTCCAACGGACACCGCTCCTTGCTATACTTCTCACGCAAAATATAGGATTAACTTGCAAGGAAATAAATTCGAGTTTTGATCTAGCCTGCTCAGTATCTAGAACTAAATACCATCGAGCACTTTAATTTTTTTTTTTTAAAGGTTCAACGATCACAGCCTGACTTTGGTGGAACGTATAAAGTCCACCTTGATACGGGAATGAGAAAATTTAGCCGTTTATAAAAGGCAAAAAATTAGTATCTTCTATGAACAAGAATGAGTCTTGGCCGTTATAAAAGCCAAAAGCGAAGCAACAAAGTATTACACTTTAGAAATAAATGCTATCTTGCATTAATATTGTCTTTATTTATTTTTCTTATTTTATTTATTACTCGGATTAATTTTTGAGATATCCAAATTTGGTAGAGATGCTTTATACTTTTGGCCAAAGCTGTTTTATTATTGTCTTCATTTGAAGATGTATGCATTTGGGCAATAATAACGTTCCGAGAATGATTTCATATCCATTTATGTGATAAAAACCATGGTATTAGGGTACAAATTCATATTCAAGACATTGCCGTACAAATGCTAGTGTTTGTTCTAAAACACGACGATTTATTTTGAACATATCCGCCAACCTCTCATTTGGTTCACTAGCTCTCTTTATTTTAGGTACACCTTTAAAATCTGAGATCTTCTTAGAGGTTCAGTTAATATGGCTTTAAACTATTCGTGCTTCAAGCCAACAGTTCAACTGCATCAATCTCTTCAAATATGTATGCTAATCCATGCGTGAAAATGGCGATACAGCCCGTTAGAATAATTGAAAATGTCCTAGATATACTTAAGAATTACAGATTTAATGTAATGTAACAGTAATTGATGCTAATCATGACTATTTAGATGTACTTGGCACAAACGTATTTTGCGACAAATGTGTAACTTATTATTAATTTACAAATAGCGTCGTAGTTATATTGCAACACGGTGATGGATAGTCTTTAGATTTCTTATATCGCCGATCAACATTATCGTTGATCAACCGCGTTTGCATTAGCCTTTAGCAATATATAACACAGAAATGTAACATACTGAATCACGTGCTATTTTTAAAGGGTTAATACCCACTGTGATCTCTAAACTATATATATATATAAGTGTAGATGAAAAATAGAACTCTACCCCACAACTGCGAAAGTAATACAATGCAATAGAAACACATTTGCATTTGCTTCCAGTTAGGTTATACAGTTTCAGATTTCCACTGCCAAGAAGAGGAATTCAGTTGTAAAATAAAGTAAAAACAATTTTGTTGTAGAAACAAATGTTGAAATAAAATGGAGGTTAATGACGAAGTGAAGATGGGCTGGAGAGGATCTTACTCTCTCCAACGAAGCAAAGTATCTGGGAGTCATATTCGATTGCAAGCTGAGCTGGAACACTAATTTAGAAGAACGCATTAAGAAGACCAGTGTGGCCTTCTACCCGTGCAAGAAAATATTTGATGGCAACTGGGGATAAAAAGGCAGGGTCGTACGTTGGATGTACACAGCCCTAGTTCGACCGATCTTCTGGTATGGCCTCACGGTCTGGTGAACAACACTGACGAGAAAATGTAATCTGGATGCGTTGTAAGAAATCCAGAAGGTCGCTTGCTTGGAAATAACTGGGTGTCTGAGCACCACGCCCATGGCGGCACTAGAGGTCATGCTTGACTTATTGCTGCTGGACCTCTATTGGAGAAGTACAGGATAAATTAGTGCTGTCAGGCTGAGAGCGGTGGGTTGGTGGATGGAAAGGAGTTTGGGGTACTTCAATATACTCCAGAAGTTATGTTTCAGTAATTGCAGACTATCGAGTATCTTTCCTAACCTTTGGTGGGGGTATCAATGCAATGATGTCCACCAGGAGTGATTGGGAGGGGAATGAGATGGTGGTAATATCCGATTTTTTTATCTTAACGGATGGTTTCGAGACAAGTGCTTGCACAGGGCGTGGAGTGCACTCCCGAGACTGCCAGTAAAACAAATCTTATAGGCTGCCGGACAAATCTAGTGTGTTTCAGGCAGAGCACGCAGCGATTTACCAAGCGGCAATATTGGTACCTATTCGGAGAGAGTCCGCACTGTATATCTGCATATACTCTAACAGTCAGGCAGCCATCAAGGCGCTGGATGCTGTGATGGTAAAATCAAAATTGATGCAGAAGACTGTACGGCACAAGGTGATCCTGGCCACAAGCATATCCCGAGCAAAAACGGCTCTGAAATGGAAAGCTCCGCAGCGGTGGTTTTGTGAGGATCCCAACCGGAGCTTTAAAGAGGAGATCATCAGGGGCGCCAATCAAAAAGCAAACCTCTTGTGGACCAGAAGGGAACAAGCCATATTGCGAGGTAATTGCGGCCTGCATATAACAGGAAGAGGACAAGACAACTCTTTGACAGCAATAGAGCACATACCAAGAATATAGTAGGAGTCATTACGGGTCACTGGACCATAGGGCACAATGCTAGAAAGCTGGATATGGAAGCGAACGATTGCTGCAGGAGCTGCAAGGACTCGGAGAAAATTGAATCTATCCAACACGTACTTTCCAAGTGCCCTGTGCTCTGATGAATAAATAAAAGAGGTAGGCTATTGAGTAGCTACCTTTTTCAAGTCTGGGGGAGCTGCAAAGTAACGAGTTCAGATGTATCCTGAAATTCCTAAGGGAAGTAGGATGGATCTAGGGCAGAGTTAAGATTTATCCCTCTTCCGTACTCTTCCGTAATGCCTAATTAGATACTTCTCTGACACTGTTAATTTTTCTTTTTCTTCATAAGGTCATCTAAACTAGACGTATCGGCTATCTATTTTCTAACTTCAGCTTTTTAAACTCTGATAGGCACTTAATTCTGCTTGTTTCTGATTATCAATATCGAGTTTTAGAACGTTCTCACCTAGTTTATGTTGCTCCCGGCAGCATTTCAGCATACGAGCTCGGCCAGTTCATTCAATATACTGCTGACCCGTCATCTGCTTATTGCGTTCACACTCCGAAACAAGTACAAACTGCGCTTTTATTTTTATTTTTTTTATTATTTTCATTGCTATTTTCACTTTTGTTTTCCATCACCTATGTCTTCCTGATTTGTATGCTCTTTCATTCACTCCACTACTATTGGTTCTTGCTATTACTGATTTTCAATTTTCAATTTTTTGCTTGTTTTAATATTGCTATTTTGGATTGTAGCTTTAGTCTTTCATTAGTTTTTTCTTTTGTTAGTTTAATATAAATTTAGCATTTTCCTTTTAAACTTACCAACTAAGTTTGTATGATCAAAAGATTTTAACATCTTAGATAATTTAAACCATTAAATGATTTGAATTGAATTGAAATTGAATTGAAAATGAAAAATTTACAATTCTCATACGATTACAAAATAACGATAAAATTGACGAAAAATTGAATTAAATTATAAGAAAAATATTGCTAATCGAACACTAATGGGGACGTTGAGAGCAATAGAGCAAAACATGATCCAAAGATTATTATGTAATCCAGATGAGGAAAAACTTCGAACTGAACTTATGGCGGAAAAGGTCAGCACAGAAGCTTTTTTTGGATATTAATAATAGCAAAATGCAAATGCATTATGGCCTGAAATCACTCGTTATGAAACATAATGTGATGAAATGAAAAAGTTTTAGTAAGTAAAATTTTGTGAAGATATACTAAGAAATATGGCATATTGAAAGCGAATTTTGGCTATTATTAGGAGCTACTTGAGCTTTGAGGCGGTAGCAACACCCACTCCAAAATCTCACCATACCAAAAACTCTTTACCAAATTTTTTTTTTACCATTTTGAACACACTTAATACGAATATGAATTTAATATTGTCATTTACTATCACCTCGCACATCTAGAGACGTTCAAAGATCGAATGCAAAGGGTTAACTTCACCTATTCACCGTCCAGCAACCCCGATTTCTATGAAAAATATAATTTCGGAAACATTCCTCAAATAATCCATTCAGAACCCTATCTATAATGAACCGTGAGCATTGATTTTTTTTTTAAATCGTCAATTTTCGACTTTGTTTGTTTAACTAAGCTAAATTTACACAAGAGATCTCATTTCCTTCAGATAATAAATAAAGAATCTTCAACTACACAAAAAAATATATTTCCTCTCTTATGCACCTATCGAGAGTATTGTTCTTTAAATTGCGATATTTTCAAATCCTTCAAGGACTCAATTCGAACAGAAAAACTCTATACTTCTCGAACAACAAAAAGGTGTCGTTCTTTTTCCAAAAATCCATTTATGTCAATATTTCTTGAAGAGATACACTTATTTCTGTAAGGAATTTCGGCGTTGGTGGAATAATTGAAGAATTGAAGGAAGGAACGGAGATTTTGCAAGAGATGAATCAATTTTAAACTGAACAAATGGAGGAATAAACATTTTTTTACGTGTATCTTCATTTTTCATTGGAAATTATCCAGTCCTTCACTATCTTTATTACTTCTTTATTACCTGAGATACCACACAATTATCAAATCCAAATTGTCAAAAATTTCTTGATCTAATGTGAACTTTTCTTCAAGAAATAAGTGAAAAAATTCCTTAGACGAATTCCTTGGCTCTAGGATATCGGTCTTAACGAGGTATTATAAAATAGAACAGGTAAAAATTTTAGAGTGACAAATTTCAAAGTTCTATTTCGAATTTCGAAAATTTTCAAGAACCATTTGTTTTGATTTCTGATTAGCTTCTTCCTCTCAATATAGCTACCTAAAACTAAAGCTGGAGGCATGAGAAGTAGGTAGATCAAGAAAAGTATGAGAATCAATGACAGTTTCAGATTCATGGGTTCGGAGGACCCTTCTTTATTGTGTTACTGTATATACTCCTGCATGTTCTGTTACAAATGCTTGGAAAGAAAGTCAGGGTTAACATGATACATATTTATATGTATATTTTATAATCTCTGGTGTATGTTTCAATGGGTGTAAATTTGAGCGGCACGGACACCCATTAATGCTTTAGTAATTATATTTACAACAAAATTAAAAACCAAATTGGAGTGCAGTAAATATGCAAATGATATCTGACTCGTGAGTTCAGATCCCACTTAAAATTTTGTCCATAAAAAGTTTAAAATCCATTTCCCACGAGAGATTAAAGAAGTTAAGTAAGTCAGTAACTAAAAATCTAATTTTATATTCATATATTCATCAAAAAGCTACTGTCTACGCAGCATAAATTTTATGAAGCCCAGAAACAATAAGTAAACAAGATTCTAGACAGATCAGTATTCCGCAACATTTAAAAATCATTAATTTATCCATTATTTCATCTTATAATTACATTCACTACACAGCTCTAGTCATATCCAATTATATGCTCAACGAGGTCAATAAGGAATTAATGCGTTAACTTTCAAGCTGAGCAAACGCAATCTGAAATAATTTTTGTCACTATTTCTAGGTAATAAAAATGGCAGCTATTTCTATTCCCAGCAAAACATTGAATAGCAGCCCAAACGAAAACTCCAGTCATTGAAAATTGCTCCAGAGAACACGCAAAATAAATTACGTCATTAGCTGGAAAAATTATTCAAGCAGAATAAGACTTTCTATATAATATACGAGGCAGAAAGATAAAATTTGAGGTTAAGCTTCACCAGCGTATACAAGGTACATAGATAGATATAGGACAATACCTTTCTGGAATGTTCAAAACATAAGAAGCTTTGAATTGCAAAAAGGTAGCTAGAATAAGTCTGACAATGGAAAAGAAAAATACCAAAGGACATCATGACCTTAGCCTGGTTGTGGATGTCTTAATAATGACAGAGGAGTGAGTCGTTCCTTGGTAGAAATTCAATACGGAGTATGTAGGTAGGTGTTAATGTTGACGAAATCTTAAATCACATATAATTAGTCTTAAAATAAAGTATTTAAGTAATGTCAAAAGAAACTTATTCGATCCTTTCTAAGACAGTAGCGTTTTCAAGATTCATCATCATTGAATAGGGCAGGGAATTATTTTGGATTGCTTCCTTTATTTTATTATTTGCTTCCTTTATAAGCAAATTCTTGCTAGACTTTATACATATTTGAATGAAACTCCTTTTCTTAGCGTTTCTTTCAAGTCCGTGACTTCAAAAAGATGTTGAATTATCTGACGTACAACCTAAGGGCAATTCTCAAACGGTATTCTTTTACCCTTATTCTATTTAAATTTATGTAAAAAAATTTCCTTAACAGCTATTAATAGCTTCACATCCAGAAATCGGCAAGGGAAGATAAACATTAGATCCATAAATAGCTGGAATTAGAAAAAAAACACGCAATCACCATACATTTTACTCATGAAACACCTGCACGCATCCTAATGCCAAATTTGCGTAAAAACCCCACTCATTCACGGAAAAGAAAGAACAAATTAGGAAGAAATCGATTTTTGTAGAGTAAACTTTTACACACCATGTCCAGACTGTCTTCATGTGACAAGAGCCTCATTGAACCATGCGTCGCGTTGATTGAGTGAAATTAAATTAGATCAAAAGCGTGGGCGAAATTTGTTCTATTCTTAGACCATCGGACTGGTGGTTGAACCAACCATTATTTCACCCTCCGGAACCAAAACATTCAAATTGAAATAAAAAAAAAACTCACCTCATTTCTTGAGGAATGGTAATTCACCCGAAAGGTTAAAAAGACCTTTGGTTGCCAAATTTTCTAAGGAACCGAGGGATTTGTGGTGAGTAAATTAAAGGGAAATCAGTTGGAGAAATTTATGTACATAAATAGCCACGAAAAAGGAAAAAAATTGCCTTCATTCATTAAGAATATGAATTTCGGTTGCTACAGTAATAACGATCTCTTTTATGATTATTACAAGAACGTGGTCAAGTTAGGTTTAGTTAGGATAATTAGGGCAATTTCCCGGGTATGAGCACATAAATGAAATGATGGCAACCAAAACAAGCTTGACTGTTGTCCCCCCTAGCTATAATTTGTAGATCATTAATTTGAATTATTATCTAATCGTTAGTAAACAAAATTCTATAATTTTTTATTTCTTTCAAAGATAGCAGTTCTGTCGAGAAAGTAGTAAATAAGATTTCATTAGAATAACTGTTTACAATTTTAGTAAGTTTCACGAATTATTCTCTTTATCGATGACAACCTCAGACAAACTTAGCGCCAACATACATAAATGAGTTTTTGTCTATGGTATCTATCCATATAAAATATTTACCGAAAATTCTCCATTGAGATCGTATCCAATTCTCAAAAAGAAGAAGTAAGAAATTAAATTGGAGTAAATCGGAAAACACGATCCAGGAAAATACCGGCATGCAGTAATTTTCTTGAATTTTTTTTTTTAGGTTTTTGCTTTCCGGAATTTCGGCTAACAGAATTTGAAAACTATCTCAATGGCAAATTAAAATTAGTAAGTATAAAAAATTAAATTTAATATATTCCGCGATTTTGTTTTCCTGGTTCCTTTTTCAAAGATTTTTCCTTTCAGTTATTTTTTAGTGAGAATTATGTCAAACAAACGCCGTTCTAATCTCATGTGAAACAACAATACATTCAAAAATTTCTTTTTTCTTTTCAAGCAATCCTTTGTGGTTCCTTGATGGCATTGAAGGAAGAAGCCTGCAGACTTCTTCTCTCGACGCATTTTCTAGACTGTAGGTTTGAAGAAGACCTGCAGTTGTGTGGCGAACATCCCCTACTTCTCTGCACTGGTGGTGATTGGTCCACTGCTGCCAAGGTAGTTGATGTCGAGAAGGTGAAATGGTTAATTTCAACGTTCTCCGCTTTTAAACCGGATCTATACGGTATTCTGTCGGTCCTTGTTAAGGCTAAGAGCGTTCTGCTGCTCCTTACACGACTACACGACTCCATTTTCAGGGCATGTATCGGTTTTGGATATGCCCCTGCAGTATGGAGGAAGGTGAGGGTTACCTTCGTTCCGAAGCCTGGTGAGGCTTCTTACATGGACCCGAGGAGTTTTCGAACCATAAACCTCTCCTCATTCCTTTTGAATTTTTTGATTCTTAATTGTGGAGGTGTGCGGCCGAACCTCTCTCAGTGTGCTGGTGGAGAGAGGATACGCGCAAGGTTACGTTCTTTTCCCAGTACTATGGTGTATGTTAGTTGACTCACTCATCATAGTGCCGAAAAACGTGGGATTCTTATGTAAAGCGTATGCGGATGACATCTCTTTCCTCACTTCACACATTGCACACCATGGGTGCTACATGTACCTTTATGCAACGAGGCTCCAATATTGTTGAGCACTGGTGCAGCCGTCATTATATGACAGTGAACCCAACAAAGACCAGCTTGGTGTTCTTCTCCAGAAGACGAAAGCTTGCGTACTTTGTTCTTCCAAAGCTCTTTGGACACATTCTGCAAATCTCTCCTCATGTCAAGCACCTTGGGGTCTACCTTGATTCTAAACTGACATGGAGATTTCACGTAGAGGAAAATGTTAATGCTTCTATGAGGGTCTTCGCTCAATGCAGGAGAACCTTTGGCTGCGTATGGAGCATGAGATCGAGAGATTTGCACTGGATGAACAACTCAATCGTTAGACCCATGCTCACATACGCCTCCTGTATAGGGTGGGGACTGCGATCCGGAAACTGGCGGACTTGCAAAGGCTTGCCTGTTTAGAAATTACGGGCTCCATGCGATCTGCGGCTACTGCTGATCTTGAGGTCCTTCTTATATGTGTGCAGATTCCGCTCATGGGGATGTTGTGCCCACATCTCGACTACCTCTTCTCAATGCTCTCTGGCGTATGGGAGGGACTTGGAAAACCCTCTAACCAGCATGCCACGTGATGCGATGGTACCTGAGCTTCGTTTTGGGCGTCACATCTCTCTGAGCTTTCCTGTAAGGGAATCGTGGACTGAGGTAAGTGTCTTATTGAGCCTTACCCGATGGTCCGTTCTAAAAATTTTCGCCGACGGTTCTCTTACTAATGAAGCAGCTGGCGCGGGTGTCTACTTTACTGAACCTGACATTGGGATGGAGTACTCACTTGAAAGACACCCCACTGTCTCCCAGGCTGAAGTCTTCGTCACCTCAAAGGCAGCGAAGATAGTCCTTGATATGCAGATCAAGGGAAAGGACAATAATATACTTTCCGATAGTCAGGCAGCCTTGATGGCTCTGAGTGGCCCTCGGATAACATCTAAGTTACTGAGAGACTGCAGGTCGTCTGTGGATAAGTTGTGTATCCACAAAGAGGTGTCCATTCAATGGGTTCCTGGTCAGATGGGGATAATGGGGAAAGAAAGGGTTGACCTCTTAGCTAGGGCTGGCTCTAATTCTGCGTTCTTCGGTCCGGCACCCGCTGCAGTCATTGCCACCTCGAGTATCGGGTGTCTCATCAAAGCGGATGTTCAAAGGAAGCATCAGCAGAGATAGGCGAACCTGAGTACTTGCAGGTGCACAACACTACTTCTTGATGGGCCCAATAAGAATATCTCTGATTTTCTCATGGGGTTCGGAAGGAAATAATGTAGAACTGTGGTTGGCATCATCACCTAACAAGGATTGGAGCTGTTAACAGCCCTGAGTGTCTGTCCTGCCTGGAAGGAGATCCTGAGATAACCGAACACTTTTTGTGTGCTTGTCTGGCCTTCGCCCGGAGCAGGCTGGATACTCTAGGCATACCCTTCTATCTGCAGATGAGCTGAAAACCCTTCCTCACCAAGACCTGTGGCGCTTCATTAAGAGGTCAGTAAGGTTTTCGTGAATGGGCTTCTAGCAGGAAAGCACAATGGGCAACTATGGTATCCGTGCTTGGGATAGGATCTCCTGTCCCCCTCCAAAAAAACAAATCCTCTTTGCCTGAAAACACATTTCCTGATATTCATTTTCAAAATATGAAAGCACGTCCTGCTAAGAATTAAAGAACCAAAGTTAAAGTGGTATGACCTATGGAAGGCTTCAATCCACGCGGTAAGTTGGGCAGAACTTTCACCTCTCGAAATGAGCTGATGTTCTATCAAAGATAACCACTAATTCCCCATTCCTATCTGCAGTCCCAGGCATATTAAGGGTTATGCGAGACTCATTGGAGTGCCGATATATTTCACTTTAACACGCATGCCCGATAGGTAATATTGTTTCAATTATAGAAGTGAAAGCCTCAACTTCGGAGAATAGTTGTGTGCATATTCAAAACAGGTACGACATACCAATATTGTAGGCTATCATTGACCACTAAACTGATAAGAGCTGTTTGAAGAGGTTCCGTTCTCAATACGCATTTTACCTGCTCGGAACATTCCCCGAAATCGCTGACCGAAGTGCATTTGTGGTTTTATAACATTAAATGACATACAAAACGATCCACGTTTTCGTTACCTTTTCTATAGTAGCTACTCAGATTTGCCTAGCATATGAATACTTCAATAATTAAATTATAATCACCATTATATACTTATACTTGTATGATGAAGTCAATTCAAGTATCAATTCAATATAGGTACTTCAACCAATCAATACTGTTAAAGCTTCTATACAATTTAAAGGAAACCACACAAAGCGGAAAGCATTCAAAAACTCCCAAATGTTTAAAGTTTATTTTAACGCGATGAAGTTAGATATTTAAACCCAGTGGTTAAAGTTCGTTTCATCTACTCATACCTATGTAGTGACAACAGAAATTCTATAATGTAGGTATACCACAGAGAATTATTCAATTCAATTTACAAGAATTACGGTCTTCTGGAGCGAAATTTTGATATAATAGCCAAAATCCACTCACCACACATCAACTCAGCACTAACTATTTACCTCATGGTACTGCACCATTGTATATGCGATAAAGTCGAGAATACTCCAGCTGCAGACTGAATTCCGACTACGGACACAGAAACCAACCACCCGGTCCTACCTAGGCAAAGGTACTTCTGTATAACGGCTTTATGAGTTTATAGGTGTATATTGTAAATGAAAGGATTCGGTTCAGGTCATCGTTGCTAACATTCAACAGCAAATTCCATGTGAACTGAGTTTGTGCGAATGTAGATCGAGTTTTTCTATTTTTCGTATACACTAGGAAAGCAAAAGTACTCAGCTGACAAGTACAGTCGTGTCCTAGTCCTGTTAAGCCCCCTACAGGAATGGATTACCATAACGAGCAATTTAAATTCCTTTTTTGCCTCAATTTTGTGCGATTTTATTGTAAGTGAAAAAATTAACTTGGACTCTTGGGGTGGACTATGTAGAGTAGTTGTCTCTGCAGCTAAATTTGCATGTGGAGTTGCTTACCGAAAAGTTAATGAACTGTAAATTAAGGATAATATACCCACAGCTGTTGTTTTCCACATTATATCATTATCAATATCCCTCTTTATTCTCCATCGGAAATGGGATGAAAAAGGTATTCATGGCTTTTTGTTTTCCACATAAGTCACAAATGTTAAGTTAGGCGAAGTGACGTCATGACTCAAATGTCAAAAACGTATCCGGAATATCTTGTAATCTGTATACCCTGACCCAGTCGTAGGGACAGGGGAAGTTTTTTTAAATATTCAGTAATTGTCCCTCTGGCTGTAGAAATACGAAACAAGTGACTTTGTTTCTCCACCAAGCGGGCAGAAATGAAGCTGTATATGAATAGACATGGAACATGTTTTTTTTTTATTATTATTAAGGCAAGCTCAGGGGACTCCCAATGATGCAAAACACAGCAATGGAGGAGGAGATAGGGAAACGGTTAGGGGATATGAGGAGAAACGGCGGAGGTGCTGATGTATGTCACTCTTAAGCTTTCACAGATTGTATGCCGGAAGATAACCAAGCACCACGGAATTTTACTGTACGGTCGAAAGTAATTTGAAGGGTAAAATGATGTGCGTAGTTTGCAGCTCGAGTATTGCGTGCAGGAATTATTCTACAAGGAATCAGACTAGATATTTCATCAGAACCTTGATTATGTAAGTAGCGATAAAGGAGCGAAAGGCATCCAACATTGCGGCGGTGCTCGTGCGAGTCGATATGACATGTAATTGCCAAATCGGCAATGAGCTTGAACGCTCTCATCTGGACAATATCTAATGAAGGTAAGGCTGTCCGACCAGCCCCGGCCCATATATGGGAGTTGTATTCCATTCCAGGCCTAATTTAGGACTTGTAGAGGAGCGCTAGATTTAACGGGCTGAAATATATCTTATACACCTTTCAGAAATCCAAGACATTTCGATGCTTCTTTGGCAAAAGAGAAGATCTGATGTGTCCAGCTTAACTTAGTGGAAATATTAATGCCAAGAAACCTTAGTAACGGTGAATCGGAAATTAATGGTCAATCAAAATAAACGGGAGTGGTTAAGTGTTCATCTTGTTTTAATGAGATGAGACAGCTTTGGGTCTTAAATGTATATATAGGCCGCATTTTCCGGTAAAGGTGTACCTGGCGTCGAAGGTAATTAAGACAAGAAATCTCGTCTTCGCGTAACTATGGGCAAGTGTATGTATTGGTACCTCAGGAGATGAAAGAATATATTCTCGGAACAGTATGAATTCTGTTTGAGTAGGTTTATTGCCGGCAATTTAGGGCTAGACTAAGTGCGTTTGTTGTGTGAAGGTAAGGTGAGTTTGGGGTTCCAAGAGAAACATCCTTAAGTAGCAAGATCAGTTTGCTGTCGGGCATGGTTACCGGTTGACTAAATTAAAGATTAATTCGACTGAATACATTGAATGTGAAATGGAGCAAAAATTAATATTAGTAAATGAGTTTTATTGATAAAATTAAATAACAAAAACGAGAATACTTCTGGTTAAAAATTGCAATAAACAATAACTATAAGAGAAAGTACATAGCTCTATTCATAATCTAATGAAATTTTAATAAAAACAAAAAATAGGAACTCATTACTTATGAATTTTTTACTATTTAACGCCCAGTTAGTGCTGTAAAAAGGAGATCGAAAATTTATAGTGTCAAATCGCTTTATAAAAAATGTTCTTTCCTCTTCCATTAAATTTCACAAGGATTTAATTCCTTTCCTCTGGCGTTTTAATGGAGTTAAGAGTCCTTTTGCGTCTTATTCAAATATATCAGAATCCACTTCTAAATGCAGGTATACGGAATACTAATTGCTACTGGACTCTTGAAAGAAACGCTTTTTACTTTCTTTTATTCTTTTTCCCATATGGCAATTTCCTCCTTCTCGGGAATATCCATCGCTATTAAAGATCTTCCGGGCCTTTTGCCTTTATGTACCTTTCGTGAAGCCTCTAAAAAATTCAAGGCTAATAAACGTCGCTGATGTAAACGCAACTGGTTCGGTTGTTTCAGACGAATCTCTTATAAATGGAATCAGCTCATAGTTTTGCCTGTTGGTCGGCGGGAAAGAGGACTCGAATCAAAAGAAGTGTATGTGAGTCCACGTTGTTCACTGACATGTCCTGTTTGTCCTACAGTTGCGGGCTCTGATCTACCAATTAGTAAGAGTCGAGGTCCGAAATTGCGTTATTGTCAAGTGGAAATATTCCTGTCCTTTTAAAAGCTGAAATAATGTTCGATGTCGTCATAGCCTTTTAAAATGCAATACCAACGCATTGTGCCCCTCCACGAATTAATAGCAGTATTATACATTGTGAAGCCTTTATAATGGCACATGTGGTAGCTAAGATCCGTTTCTCTCCAGTTGTAAGCCTAACACGCTGATTTTAACCTGTTTTTTTTTGCGAGAGCTGTAAATAAATGATTAATCACTTTATAAACCTAATTGGCTTAATTCCCGAACACATTCGACCAATAACTGTACTTTTGTGGTCTCTGAACTTTTGTACTTGCTGTTTCATCCACGTTGAATATGTGTATTGCATCCGCAAACAATCCAGTCTTGAAAGCTTAATGTGTAACAAAGAAATGCATATTACGTCTTTTAATGAAGTCGTCCTAGCCAGACTGCATGCTTCGGAAAAACGAAGAGACAAACCTTAATGGAACCTTCGGAAATTTGGCATCCATTGTTATTGTTATGTGCGGGTGGATGCAGACAGACTTCTCGCCTCTCATTTACTCAACGCGTCTTGTAATATCTTTGTAACATTACCCCTGAGTCCCTTAGGGCGCCCATTCGAACTTAAGGCGGTCTTCTATAAAGCCTATAATATTCTTGGGGGCCTTTCTGTGACATCTTATGGCAGTGGAAATGCCTTTCTTATAGACGTCGCACAGAGCTTCACAGTCACACAGAACATGTTCAGTGGTTTCATCGTCTTCCATATAAAAGCGACGGATCTCATCATCGACCTTACTCATCGTTTTAAGATGATATTAAAATGGGCCCAGTAAATAGGCCCATTTAGAGCTTTATCTCCTTTCTGGTGAGTGTGAAGAGCACTTTTGTCATCTGCTGCGAATGCTTTACAAGCTTCTTCTTTGGCATCCATTCTTCTCGTGCCACTTTTTGTCTATCTGAATTTTGTTTCTTACAGGCACATATAAGTTATACAGCATTTTCGATGCTCAAGTCCTGTTCCTGATCATCGGAAATAAATTCTTCTGTTTTGTTTGTAATTGGGTGCATGCTTCGTTAGAGTAACAGTCTTTTTTTTTACGTATCGCAATAGAGTGCAAAAAGATAATTCGAACTGAGCGGCGCCTTGTCTTATGCTTTTGCCATTTCTAACCATTTTCAGGGCTTTTTTCATAATTTACGGGGAAAACAATCCATTATAGGTTTTTCTTGTATAAACTCTAGGCGGACTCACTACATAAGCGGACTCATCATTTGAGTTGAGCTGACTCAAATCATGTTTTAACTCACATACGGAGAATCTGATTTAATTAAAATTGAAACTGAAACTGAAATTTCAATAAAATAAGAAAAGCTCACAAAAAAGTCAGTGAGTCCGCTCAAGTCCACTCAAGCAGTGAGTCCGCTCAAGATTAAGTCCGCTCAAATTTCGTGCTATGAACCCCCGCTCACTGCTTGAGTTGAGTCAAAATTTGAGTGCTTTACATTCCTGGAAATATATATACCATGTACGTATGTATATTTAGATCCAGGATGAGGTGGAGGAAAATGATACCGTTATATAAAGTAAACAACTATTATACGAAAAGTAAAAATATTAATTGGGAAATAAATATTAAACCTAGAAAATAATTTCAAGTTAAAAATTCAAAAAGTGTCTTTTGACAGCTTTGGTAGAAATAGTGTTAAGTATCGGAATTGATTCATACATGTTATACCATTTTTCAATATTATTAGGAAAAGTGTGGTTAAGCGATGTAGGTTTCCAAGTGAATATTCGATTTGTTTTTTTTAAATTATTCCATTCCCATTTGAAATACAAATTGAAGGAAGATTGTTAGAATTATGTTCCACATTTTAATTTTCCACTAAATTCACTTTATTATACTTTATTACGGTGCATGGCAAGTACGCCTTATATTTGAGAAAATTACCATTGCCATTAATTAATTTCAATATAGAAATAATACAAGGATCTCAGATAATTAGTTAAAAGTGCAAATTATATTTCAGTCTTATTTTACATTATATACCGATAAAACTTTAGTTACACTTTGTTTTAATCTGAGCTGATTTCCCTGAAAGGAACTTTAAACTATAACAAATGCCATATATAATTATGGAAAAAATTAATAGTTTATTTTAACATTTTCAATGGATCCAATAGAATAAATTTACGCTTTTAAGAATCGTTTCGCATGATTTCACATAAACTTGACAGACCGGACGATCATATCTTGGCTGTGTTCAACTTTTGCCTACAGCCGACTATAACCAAATTGGCATGTGCTCTCAAGGTGAAGCCAAAGTAGCTTGACGTTTGTTTAAGATGGCTATAGCCGGCTATAGCCAAAAGTTGAACACATCCCTTGTTACTCTGTATAGCGTGATATTTCCCTATCTGTCAAGATGTCAAACAATTGCTTAATTTCTCCAGTCCTTACGCGTTAACGAAACTCCCGGAAAATTGAAGGTACGGGTTTCAAACAGCGGACGAGGCGGTTTTTTTCCCCTCTTGCATTTATGATTTAATTTAGAATCGTTAAAAATAGAAGTTCTTAAAATTCTTGTATTCTCCATCTATGACCGATTCTAAAAATTTGTGAGTTTGATTCGCGTATTGGAAAAATAAATTAAAATTAATTTTACTATATTCAGCGATCCGAAATGTTTCTTACAGGCTTTAATTTTAGGCTTGAATGCACATAAAACAAATACTCTAGCTGTCTGACGAAAAAAAACCATTCTGCGAGACGGTAAATCGTATTTGTGTCGTTCTTTCTTATAACAAGCAGTTTACTTGAGGGTTTGACAAAAACGATGTGTTAGGTATGTTACGCATACGGGATGTCTGTTGTTAGGGAATAACCCTTTCACTACCATTAGGATTGTACATACATACATGCAAAGAAGTGTTGGGGATTTAATTTATGTTCGGTCTCCTAATTAGTTCTGTACAAATTCTCAAATTATTCATTTGTGGTTTACCAATTATTTGAAGAAATCAATGATTTTGACTATGTCCTGCTCAACCTTCATTGTAGCTAAGGTTAGTAAAGTTAGAGTCATCTGCATAGTGCAATGTGATGAAATTCAAATTATTCTGTAGTTAATCACGCACTTTTGGGGACGTTAGCACAGATTAACGTAGATGGTAACTTTACATTCTAGAATTCAATAAAGAAATTTCTGGAAACTATGGTCTTAGTTAAGAAATGGGAGACTTCAAGACTTATAAATTTGAAAATTATGAAGCAGCCAAGGTGTGTTCAGTTTTATTTAGAAGAGTTCTGGTGTCGAAATGGAACTTGAACAATGCGAGAAACATGTAGTGAAGTCAAATTGAATGTCCGACATCATTTTTAAGTCGAGGCAGGTGCTTTCAATATGTTGACGGACAAAGTTTTCACAAATTTCCCAAAATTAGGCAACAACAAAAAAAACTGATCGGAAGACACTTAAGTTTTTCTTTTAGGGAATACACATCAGCAAAATATGTTGTTTTAGACAGTTATTAAAAATTATTGTACGGTTTCGAGGTATCCGTAAATGTTGACAGCTCTCAGCGAAAGCATTGCATTTCTTTAGGCGAAAACCGAAAGAGTTCACAGAACTTGTAATAGTTTGGGGAATTCAAGCTTTGTGTTGCAAACTCGAATAATTTCCTGGAAGCAGTTTGGCCCGTGTTGAATATATAAGCAAATTTTTGATAAATTCCTTATTACTTAAAATTTCAATATTTTAGTAGCTAAATGTAAGAAAAGTAAGTAATACTCTTCGCGAGTGATTAGGTACACAATTACAGAAATTTCAATCAGTACATTATATTGTAATAATTGTGTTCATGATTGTGTTATGATCGCATGACCCATTACGATCATAGTCATATGTAAACATGACATTAAAATCCCATGTTACTTGCCTGATATCTGCTAGCCAGTAGCGGTCAGTGTAAAAATCGGTCATGTGCGGGAACTGCGAACGCGGACCAGGAGATAAATGCTAAAAGAGTGCCGGTAGGCTATTAGGCAAGCATTAAGTCAAAAGTGGTGAAAAAAATAAGTCGGGAACGAAAACAAAAGAGGAAGCAAGTGATCAGCAAAATTTAAATTTGGGAAAACAGGAGCGGAAAACCTGAGAAAAGGAAACCAGGACAGGTTACTCAGTTACTCAAGGAAACCGTAATCATAATTAAAAAGAACAGAAGCTAATTAAAGAAGAAAAATCGGATGGAAAATCTTCAAGGCTGCCGCCCGAAGAATGCAGCTTAGACTTTGTTACATTTAAAAGTAAAACCAAAAAAAAAAAAATAAGAATTTAAATAAATCAACTTCTCACATACAGGGTGTTTCACAAGTGGTGGATAATAATGAGAAATGAAAAAAAATGTATGGTAGAGGGGGTGCATTCTCAACCCTTTCCGAGATAATCGGGGTTAAAGGACTAAGGGTACGTGAAACGTAGGTTTGTACTAAAACAGTTATATCTCCTAAACGACAAACAGTAGAAAGATGGTCGGGGTGCTAATTTATAGAGAACCTCCTGCCCTTTCATTCAATGTGTCAGTGCTTCTTCTACAGTATGTAGTTTAGAAGAAACGGTCTGCCAAACTTCAAGTTTCAGCTTTTGTACCTAATTTTTTTGTGTTTGAAGCAAAAAAACTGAAATAAAAACCTTATAATTTTTTTTTCTGTCTTACTCCAGTTCGAAGCTAAGATTGTTTTCTTTAAAACGCACTTTGTTTTTATTTTGTACCTTTCATCGTTTATGATTTATAACACAAAAATTCTTCCACTACGTGTAGAAGAAAATCGGGATTAGTATAATAAAATCATAAAATACACGCCTCTCATTTTGAATACAAAGTAGAAAGTATGACGAATCGTCATTTTCTACCTGCTGGCATCTCTTTTGGTTGGATATCTGCGTAAATTTGTAATAAAGGATGACTTACTTTACATCCTTTTAAAGAAACAAGCAATTTATTACTTGCAACTCATCTTATAACGGAATTAATTCCATATTGGAAGCCTTCCGAGATACGTGTGGATGCTCTGTGTGTAAATTTGTTATCCCAGTTTTTGTAAATTGGGATTCATCGGTCCACAGGATATTGTCCAAAAACGTGTAGTCGTCAAAATCTATCTCTAAGAGCCTACTGCAAAATTCGGTGCGTAGCGGCTGATCTCCTGGTAGTAGCTCCTGCACAGGAGTAACGTGGTAAGGATACATGCCTTCCTTTTTTAGAATTCTCGAAACAGTTGACACAGACATTCCTAAGTGAAAAGCTAAGCGCCTAGTTTCTATAGCAGGATCATTCCTTGAAATTTCTAAGACCCTCTCCTCTGCTTCAACTGTAGTCCTTAAAGGATTGAAGGTTTATCTCGACACATTTCCAAAGTTGCCAGTTTCTTTAATTGTTTGGTAGGTTCTTTGAAAGACACGTACGGATGGAAGCCTTCTTGCCGGAAATCTTCGATGATATTCGCGTTGAGCCTCAAGGAAATTTCCGTCGCTGTAACCGTAACAGTACACTATGTCCGCGTATTCGTAATTGGAAATCCTGTGGACCGATGAATGCCAATTTACAAAAACTGGGATAACAAATTTACACAATTTACAGCACTGGCCTACAGAAAATCCACACGTATCTCGGAAGGCTTACAATAAGAAATTAACTCCGTTGTAAGATGAGTTGCAGGTAATAAATTGCTTGTTTCTTTAAAAGGATGTAAAGTAAGTCATCCTTTATTACAAATTTACGCAGATATCCAACCAAAAGAGATGCCAGCAGGTAGAAAATGACGATTCGTCATACTTTCTACTTTGTATTCAAAATGAGAGGCGTGTATTATATGATTTTATAATACTAATCCCGATTTTCTTCTAAACGTAGTGGAAGAATTTTTGTGTTATAAATCATAAACGGTGAAAGGTACAAAACGAAAACAAAGCGCGTTTTAAAGAAAACAATCTTAGCTTCGAACTGGAGTAAGACAGAAAAAAAAAATTATAAGGTTTTTATTTCAGTTTTTTTTGCTTCAAACACAAAAAAATTAGGTACAAAAGCTGAAACTTGAAGTTTGGCAGACCGTTTCTTCTAAACTAAATATTGTAGAAGAAGCACTGACACATTGAATGAAAGGGCAGGAGGTTCTGTATAAATTAGCACCCCGGCTATCTTTCTACTGTTTGTCGTTTAGGAGATATAACTGTTTTAGTACAAACCTACGTTTCACGTACCCTTAGTCCTTTAACCCCGATTATCTCGGAAAGGGTTGAGAATGCACCCCCCTCTTGCCAACATTTTTTTTCATTTCTCGACATGACCTATCGCCTCCTTCATTATTATCCACCACTTGTGAAACACCCTGTATATATTTGCCCGCAAGTCCGGCAATTGACTTTTTATGCAAAGTGCTCATAGAGTGCCTCGCGGTCCCGCAGTATGTCGAAGCTTGGGAGTAGTATATCATTTAGTCATACATTCTGTCTGCCAGACAGAGTCTAAGCTGTCACACCAAGTGCATTACGGTCACCATCAGTGTTAGTTAAGGAGTACATCGTGTTCCCGTATTATGTCAGACTCAGCCTGAGCCTTAAGCTCCTTCACATAGCTATCAGCAATGCCAATTCTCTACTTTCTAGTTTAAGTATTTGAGTTAGTGTGCAAACCTAGAGGTAGGGCAGGCATCGAGTATTTATTATTATTGAGTAGTCAACTATGCCAGTTTAGCACCACGATTTACACCAATATAGCGATAGAAATTAAAGAATCTTGAAAGATCAAGGAGCATATCGTAAAGTAACCTGACGGGAATAAACGATCCATCAACCGCGGAGCTGAATTAAAGTAGCTCGTAACTCCCACTCCGGAAGGCGTTTCGGGGAGACCCGAGAAAAAAGATATCGCGTAAATGAGTATTTCGCATTCCTATAAGCAGAGTCAAAACAAAGTAAGACTAGAGTCCCCTTGGGCTCTATACTGTCTAAATATAGTATTCTTGAATATAGCGTAGCTCTTTAGATCCATGATAATAAGACAGGCGAAATTGGTTTGAATGAAGCAGAGACCCGCAAGAACGAAAACCTAAACGCTTCGGGGGTGAATATTAACACGAATCAGTAATAAGGTTACTTTTCTCTCCCCTCTCTCCTCTACATGTAGAATAAAAGGGAAATCGTGTACCCACGATGTCATGGAAGGTCGAGGATGGCACACGGATCACAACATTCGATCCTTAGGATGAAATTTTTTTTACCAACAGCAGCAATGGAGATTATGCTCCGCCATGCATCACGATATCCATGGAAAATGTATAGCTGCAAAAAGTGCACTAAGTCTTAACGAACAGCAGATAGTGGTTACAGCAGTATACTGAAGCTCTGTCCTGAAGACTGTATACGGGGAGCTACGGACTACGTTGTTTCAAAGCTAGATTTTGGGAAAGCCTTCTCAACTACCATTCCTAGTAGAGAGGAGTGGGAGGGTAATCTCGTGGCAACTGACTCTGATATATCTGTCTTTACGGACGGTTCAAAAATGGATGTAGGAGTGGAAGCCGGAGCATACTCAGCTCTTCCTGGAATACAGTAATGGTACCGCCTACCGGACCATTATAGTGTGTTCCAGGCCGAGGTCCTGCCACTTGCAAGGCAGCAAAGTTGCTTCAAACAACTCACGCCAAGCAGCAATCAAAGCTCTGAACTTGATCACCATTAGATCGCGCCTAGCTCAACGGTGTCGCTGTGAGCTCGGGAAACACGGCGCTAACCACAGAGTTATTCTCTGTTGGATGCCTGGTGACAATAACATACCTGGATAGGAGGCAGCGGATGTTCTGGCCTGAAAGAGTTCAGCTATGAATATATATCTAGCAGAGAAACCCGTAGGTCGGCCCCTAGAATTAGTGAAGACGCACAGGCCTGGAAGCTGGCTAATCGCAGGTGGGAAAAATTGACCACAGTTGCTATTTCAAGACGGCTGTGGCCCGAGGTTTGTCTTAGGAGGACTGAATCTCTGCTTAGGAGCAGCCGTAATGATGTGCGTAATCTTATCGCAGTTATTACGGGCTACTGCCCCTTTGGTAAGCATGCAGAGCGTATGCAAGTCCCATACAACGAAGTCTGCAGAAGCTGTATGGATGAGGAAGAGTTTAAGAGCGTTCCGCACTTGCTATGTAAATGATCCAACCTTGCCGTGCGTAGGAGGAATGTGCTCGGCAGCTACCTCTTCGGCGAATTGGGGGAGCTAGCAGACAGAAGTTGGGGGACCTGGTAAGGTTCATTAGCTCCTGTGGCTGGTTTCACCGCACCCTCTCAAACTGGGGTATCATTCTCAGGTAGGCTCCCATCAAGGTGGTATCATAATGCACTGCAAATGGTCTAAGTGAGGCTGATCGCAGCGGTTTCCCGCGCGATGGCCGCCATTCTAACCTAACCTAACCTAGGATGAAATTTAGGTGAGTGGTGCACGCGGTCCCTTCAGGGCTGATGTGTAGAAATTTTGTTTTTGTTGTAGATCTCCGCTGTTCAATCTCAGGCACGAATTTCGTTTTGTTTATGGCAACGTGACAGTCCAGGCTGTTCTTTTGTTACCCACCCCGCACTATACACAATTAGTCCGAGGTACTGGCGTGCCGACTTGGCAATAGCTATCACGGAATGAGGTATCAGCTCATGCTGGCGACAGAACTTTACGTCCTTCTGTCTCTAACTTTTCGTTAGTACCATAACAATTGCTGAAATTAATATAAAATATCTGATGCAGTGACGCGCCCAAGATGGCCGACTGTGGTATATACCGCGTCTTCAAGAAATTTGTCAAGTTTAAACAAGATCAGTTAATTTTTCCTTATAATCGCTGCATATCATCAGTCACTGTCATGCGAGAATTCGAGAAGCTCAAAACTTCTTCTCTTCCAATTTCGCGACATTATTTATTGAAAACAAGGTAAAATGCTAGGATTGGTCTAACTAAGACCAATTCTTATGATACCCCGTAGATGAATACCCGTATGATCACCTCTCTGTGCAAGTTTGATTGTTGAAGTGATTTTTCGTATATATCATTACATAGGATTTCATATTCTGAAGAATTTTCAGTTCAAGAAAAACGTCTAGGACTAACCGTTTTAACAGTATACGTAAAAAACTTAAATTTTTATATGGCAACACTAAGAAAGGGTTGCCCAATTTAGCCTTGACGCGTCCTCAGGAAGTGTCCAAATATACAGTGAAAAACGAAATTTTCGTATGGCAACCGAATGAAGGAGCTACCCGATTTCTCCCATTTTCGAACTTAATTTTACTGTTTTTTTAAAAGCCCGTGTGCAAAGTTTCAGCTCTTTAGGTGAACGCGTTCACGAGTTATCGTGAGGACGGACAGACGGACGAACATCAATATTATCAGTAGATATACGTTTCAAACGGAATGACAACCTTAGTATACCCTATAGATTTTTCATCTAGGGTATAAAAATCGGGTCCATGAGATTACACCGCAATGATCGTTTTACTTTGAAATGTGATGTTCGTGAAAATCATTCAGTCCCTAGCAAGAACATTCAATCCCTACAAAAACATAATTGTACACTTGCTTATATTGAAAGTATAATGAAAGGAATTGTGCAGCAGGCTCCAATCATATTCGTTATGCAGAGAATGGCATTATCAACGTTGCGGAGATTTGTCTGAGTCGCAAGATATAAGCAGTGATTCAATAGATTGTTAACATTTTACATTATGTCTGAAAGTACTCCAGAAAATAAACCATATTTAGTATGCTTAGAATTTGAGAATTTCAGGAACAATAAATTCTATCAAATACCTTTCTGAAGTTACCAACCAATGCAGTCATGTATTCCAGATTCAAAGGCAGATACCGCGTAATGTCAAATAATAAGAGTAACCAGTGGACTTTAAAGCGGTTCCCTTGGACTAAACGCAGCATGTGAACCGAAAATGGCAATCCAATCACAATGAAAGGGGACTTGATCCAAGAATGCTCACTGTAGAGCTATTCCTGGATATTTATAACCCAACCCCGAGAAGGAGTAAAGGTAGAGAGCACATCGTACTTTCATGTCTTCTTCAGAGGTAATAAACAAATGATGCCCCTTTACTTATTACCAGCTTTAAAACGGTTACTGCTCATGTGTTCATGCAGCGTGACCTTAGAACTCTTAAGCGATATTTTGCCCTCAATATAAAATGATTATGAATCCAACGACAATAAGCTTAGTACTTTTCACCAAGAGACGACGGATAACTGAAAGCCATCCACCACCTCTACATCTGACTTTTGAAGCATATTTCGAATATGCATTTTCTTATTCTGTCGATCTAGATTGGATCTTGAAACATATGAGAGAGGTTTAGGTGACCATTTGACAGACTTACAGTCCCATCCACTGCGCTGAGATTTAAAGTGATCGAAAATAATTATAAAAATTCAACGAATTCTTTAAGAATAGTTGGCGTATTTGAACAGTGCACTTACCTGTACTAAGAACAATGAAATAATCAAACATTATTCTACAACCGTGCCGGCTTCTTTAATGATTTTCGAAATAACAAAGCTGAGAATATTTTAATTAATTATGTCTAAGTAACTGAAAGACATCCCATCAATTATTTTTATATTTGGATGTAACTTTTCGCACAATCTCGAAACCATGAAACTGCACAATTTGCTGTTTAATGAAGGTGCTTGCTTGCAACATAATACAATTGAGGTGGTAACATGAAATCAGCGTCGTGCAAGCTAGGACATGATTTCGCGGTCTTGAAGAATATCCAAACAGGTTGGGGACTTTAACTGACAAAACTGTGTCAAGGTCTGGTCTTACCCGATTATCTCTCTTCCTCTCCATCTCTAGATTGACTGACAGTAAAAAATGTCAAAATTATGAACGGATTAAAATTAACATTAAAAATGTAAAGATTTGTAAATGAGAAGCAAAACTTCCTATATATAATTCGCTTGTAAAAAGCACATTCTCAGTGTCCACATCCTTTCATGATATAGAACAAGATATATCCTTGTAAAAGTTGTAAGTCCTTGAAAGTTTCACATTGAAATGAGCTTTGTTTGCCTTTCTGAGGTACGATATTGTTTCGATTCATGTACGCCTGATAGCAAAAGTCGGTCAGCGAATTTTGAGCGTAAAATTTCATCCTTATTTCCTGAAATACCCGAGAAGTATGGGTAAAAGCAATGAAAAAAGTACTTTTGTTGAAAGCTTTTCATATAAAGCGATTGTACCCATGTGGATGATATTAGAATGATGACCTTCCATTCAATGTGAGGTCGAAAGAAGTTTTTTTTTGTTTTATACGAATAACATTGAATGTTGGTAGTTTTTATTTGTAATTTTGCGTCAGATCAGACGTAAACTAAAATTGGTAGCAGTCAAACCCGCATGTCTCCAATCACTACGATTTTGGTATGCCGAATATAAATAAATCCAAGCAACATTTCCCCTCATTTTCAGGTCAAATTTACGTCTATTCGAGGTAAATTGCAGCGACTATTTGTTATTAAGTTGAGTTTACCTAATATTTACGTCCGACTTACAAAAGGGGAGAATGAGAGAATGTCGCACAGTCGGCCAAAAATTGATTTTAGTCATGTCATAGATTTTGAAAATGTTTATGCCTTATGGCAACAACTTTTTTGGAATGGCTAAAGTCAGAGAAAAATTTGAACAGCTCATTTTTTTTTAATATTCGAGTTTTCTATGATTTCAAAGTTCTATTGTGAAAATGTTTGTATGAGGACGTTGAATTGTTATTAATGAAATCACTTACTATACAGGAGGAGATATTATTAGGCCAAGAGTTTATGATAAAAGTCAAATAGTTTTTTCAATAATAGCATTTTAATTAAAAAGGCCGATATTTCGTTCAAATTTATATTTATTTTTAACTTTTAAAAAAAATGCCTATCAAATTGGCATCAATAAAACAAACAGTTTGGCTGCGACCAGTCGCGACCTTCGGAGAAAATCGTGTTTGAAGTCAAGTCTACTTTGATGTCGTGTGCGTATTTCGAGACAATGTTCCCAGGAATTGCAGGAAAATGCAGGAATTTTATGACTGTTCTTTTTGGAAATAAATTACAGTTTTTCTAATAAATCGAATCATATCATTTATATTTAAAGAACTTATATTATTACGTTTTATGACATTTTTAATTGACTTTGACTTAATCTGTATGTGCACCATATCCGGGCGGCACATACTTTGGGACTGCATTTTTTATATTCTGTCTAAATTATTTAAAAATAAAAATTAATAACATAATAATGTTGTAATCCACAGAACCATTTATTATAACAAGTATTTAATTTCACAAAAAATGCGTGCTGACTCCGGCAGTTGTTATCGACGTTGAGATTTTACTTTTCAAGAAAGAAGAAGTAATGTTTTTGGCGAGGCAAAGATGGCAATATGACCAACCCACATGTACCTATAATTGTGTGCGTCTTTAATCAAGTCACAATTATCGATATAAATTATAATTGTATAATAAATTCATAGCACGTCATGATAATTGAAATATTTTTTTAATACCTAAATCGCAGCTAAAGAGGTCCACAGCCGCCGTTACATCTATCAGGATTTTTGTATAAACCCATAGCAAAAAATGTTATTGTTACCAAAACTTTAAAGCGACGATAATATTGTCGAGTAATGGAGATTATCGTAAGGCTATGTCATTTCTATCACTTTAAAGGCAAAAGATTTTAGAATTCTAAAATTCTATACAGCCTCAGAAATAGCAAAGTGATTCAAGGTCAAGTCGTCTCTCATATTGCTCAGAACTGTCCTCTGTGCATGGCTCAAATTGTATAATTATTTTATATTTCACAAACATTATGCGACCGCACACTAAAAATAATAATAAACTAAAATCACTTTGTTTCAATAAGTCAGAGCAGGCATTCTCAATAACTTGCTGGGAATCAACAAATCAGAGCAGGCTTTCCCGGCAACCTGCTTACTATAAAAGGCCTGTGAAGCAAATGGGTTTCTGTCAGTCACTTCTGATCACAGACTAGAGCAACACATTAAATTGCAAGTCTTAACCCCACAGTCGTAACGCATTAACTTACGACTGTAACACCACACCACAAGGAACACATATATAATAAACTACAGTAAGGTTTATTATATTTGTATACTACTGAACTACAGTAACGTTCACCACAAGTACAGTATATTAAGCTGTTACTATCAAGCTAATCCTAACCAAAGGATTCACCAGACCAAACAACACTTGCATGCTACATTAAGGCATACAATTATCACCATATAAATATATTAAACTGCAGTAAGGATTACTATATTTATATGATTCTGAACTACAGTACAGTTCGCACCACACCAGAGCACCATTAAAAGAAACCAGTATATTTCTAATACTAATCTTCTTCTTTTCTCGTTACAGCATCACAATCAAGTCAACGCTAGCTGTAAGTTGATTTGTATTATATTGTTGTTGTTAAAAATTAATTTATTATGCATTCTTTGTTTATTTCGTTGCTACATTTGTTTAGAATTATTTAATTGGTCTATTTGTATTGATCTGGCAACCCTGTTATTAGTTTAGACAAAACTGGAGTTTGTACAAACATATATACGAATTATATAAATATGTACTTATTTTACAGCAGTTTTATCCAACATTTCGGTATTTTAAAACAAAACAATTTCTGCAACTATCACAATAAGAGATTTAAGCGTACCTCGGTGAGGAGCTCTTATGTTAAGAAATATCTGACAGATATTTAAGTTTGCCAGAATACCAAATCTCTTTAAAAAAAATCTCCAGAAAAGTTAAGAGATCAGCTGACGTCTGACATCTCTTAACTCTTTACGTAGAATACCAATTTCTGCTAATGGGCTTTGACAGCCCAAAAGAGCTCTTATCTCTTATGTAGAATCGGGGGTAAGTTAAAAATGTTGTTAAAACTTTTTAAATAACATTAATAACTTACTTATGGACTACTTCAAATTTTGTTGATTTATTTTGAGGACCCTGGCCTGTAAACCAATTGAACTTTTTTTTTATCAATTAAGGGGTAACAACGTCAAGATTTATTTCCCAAAGTGTCATTATGATATCTTTAACGCAACAAAAGTTACAGATTTTTAAATATTAGGGAAATTATGGACAATTTCTCTCATTTCCTTGATTTGGTAAACTTAACATAAATTTCACGTCGAATTTACGTAGATTGATAAATATGGAAATAATTTTAAAAAACTGCATATTTAAAAACAAATAAATTAAAAGTTTTTTTTAATTATTCCTTGGTTTCCTTCCCATTTAGAAGCTTGAAATTAATTTAAATATTCTTAGATAGTTCTGAAATTAAGAAAAATTCTTTTATTTTGGTGTTTTTTTTCAGTTAAATTGAGGTTTCATGCAATTTTTTAATATATGGCGGCCATGTTTTGTTATATAAATATGGCGGATATTACATTTCTCGACCTAAAAGTTAGTTTGACTTAAAATTTTTCCTCATACGGATGGCAAGGCCAAATAACCAAAGTTTTCGACTTTCAGGGCGAAAATCCCTCGTTAGGTAATTTTGTGTTCAAAGGCAATGATAATTTTTTTCTATAAAGAAATTTAAACTTAAAATAGGGCATTTCACCCTAACTTATAGAATTTCGCCTTAAATAGGAGAAAGATACATATTTGACAATTGCAAGAATTGAATTGGTTGTAATACAGAGAGAAAATAAGGATATCTCGATATTACTAATTCCTATATTTTATTTACATCTTTACATTACATTGGCATTATTATTTGGATACAAGATTTGTTGAATATGCATTTATTCCGCATGGTTGGGAAGCAAATAATCAAGTGTATTGGTCCAAATCAAGTGTAGCATCTTTGAGAAAAGATCCAAATGGTATTCGACAGCCTGACTGGTTGCGATATAAATGTGTCGTAAACAGGACCAATATTTGTAATCTTGAGATTAACCTTTTTGGGAATTCGAACTTTGAGGGCGAACACAATCAAATAGGGAATTATTTAGGGAATATTTACGTTATCTTGCCTTGAACTTGGGAATAGATCCAACTACAACATCCAACATTTCCTTAAATTTTACCTCAAAGCTAAGTAAAATTTAGGTAAGAACTAAGAAAATTTGCCTCAGATTTAGAAAATTTTCTTTATTTATTTCCCTATTTGTCCTCATTCCCATGAGGTAAATTAAAAGGAATTATTACGTTATTTTTCCCTAACAATTAACTACAAACTTAAGATTACTTTGAAGGTCTAAATTATGGAATTATTAAGTAAAATATCCTTCCTAATTTACCGTAAAAGAGAGTGGTCTTTGGGGTTTAATAGTTTACGCAATTTTAACCAAAATAGATTGATCGGTCCTTGTTACTTGGGAAAATTATCAACTTTAACTGATAACCGTGTCTATAATAACAATGGTTTCCTACTATGTTCATAATAAAAGACCTGATTATTTGATAAAACAAGCTTCCGTTAATTATTTTTTTTTGTTAGGTTAGAACTGGTAGTAAAGTTGGACTGCCATACTGTGGCAGTGCGAAACTAAAAAAGAAAACAAATTAGAAATTATCTGACAATGAGAAACTAAACCAGGTGCGAGACAAACTTTTACAGTGAGTGACTGGTAAATACTTTAATCCCTTTAAATATCTCGGAATCAATCTTACCATAATCTAATCATCAGTAAATAAGATATATCAACTACCAAACTTTAAATAAGGTAGCGAGAATTCATCATGTCACATTTTCGTTATGCAATTAGTATTCACCTGACAGTTTTTTTTCGCTTAAGATAACTTTATTTTTTTTTAAATAATTTTGGTAAGAAATGTATAAAAATTTGATTACGGTTTAGAAAATGAGAAAGAAATCTTAAGATTATCACAAGACCATTTTTCTGTGTGGGGCAGGAGCTATTCGAATCAAAATTTTGTCAGTTTTACATAAGAACACTGCACGCATTTTAGTATTTTAGGACTAAGTTACGGTTCTCATGTATTATTGGGAGAGTTTGTTTCATGGCTTTCAGAAATTCTAAAATCTCGAGGATTTTGGTCACATATTACAAAACTACAAATCGTTGTACTATAGGTAAATACAGAAAATTTATGTACCACAAAGCAATAATTGTGAAATGATAACTGCAACATGACATGTGGGAGATTTTGCCTTATAACCTTGAAGATCTAAATATTATTGCTTGTAAGAAGTTCCAATGTTACAAAAATAAGCAAGTAAAATTTTCATACTGAAAATTGAATTAGAGTTGATTTTTATTTCAGATTAAAACATAACCAGTTCTCCACATACATTAACAATAAATAAGTTGTAACTGATTGTTATGGTCGCATGTGTATGGGCCAGTAACTTCTATAACAACTCCACTGGCATCGAAATTGAGTGAGACGCCATTAAGGTGTTAGTGATTTTGGCTTGTCCAAGTTGCTAGAGGATCGGGCTGAAAAATCGAGAGGAATCAATGCAGAAAAGCGAGCTGAAAAATAAAATTTAGTGCGGAATCACAGTGAAAATCGTCATAGTATCGAGTAAAGCACAATTGCGAAAAAAAAGTCAAGTTAAACCAAAATTCTTTTTTCCTTTGGGAAAGCAGAAAAGTGAGAAAAAAAACTAATATCGAGACACCTGGGAAGAAAAGTCCTTGGGATAGCATTCATCCATATTCAGCATGTGTTTTCAGAGCTGATGGATGTTGTCAATATACAGCAAGTCAAATTAAGTGTGGAAATCATACGATTTTGTTAAGGTACTCCAGGCGGCCTCAAGGAAATTCAAGGACAGTCAGGAAAGCTAAATTATATATATATTTTTTGACATATATATATATCAATTTCACAAGAATAATTTCATGGTTGGTGATATAAATAACGAAAAGGGACTATATCCACTATAGGATATACGCGTTGGTACACACATACGTAAGAATTCAGTAATTATCGATTTGACGCTTTGGAAAAGACCGACAGTCATAACCTATTTACATTGGGACCGTACATAAATATGGAAATAATCAAATTAATATGCTCTGCGTTTCTCCGATATACTTATGTATAGGCATAAATGCATTGTTAGCTAGAATTTACGCTGTTTTATGAGGCAACAGAAAGATATAATATTAGTGCGTCAGTTTATAATTTTTTTATTATATATCTACATAAAGGATTTTAATGATACTTAGTCTCTTGTTTGGACGTTAAGACATTTCCTCATAATTAGCTTTAGATTATTTTTCACGTTGCTTTTTGTTAGACCAAAAAAGGAATGGTATGAGTGATACAGTTTACAGTTTTTTTTTACACATAATAGTACAAAGTATTTTATGATACTTAGCCTCACTTGTTGACATAATACACATAGAGAGACCTTCATTAGTAACGACCTTACTTCTTTGGCGGGCACCTACTTACAATAACAAACGGCATTCTCGTCTCTACTCGAAATGGGACGGTGCCAGTAGTGATAGTTACGAAAAGATTTGTTTTAAAAGTTTTAGCCTAGCCCAAGTAAGCCCGATGTTTCGTCCTCTTCGAAATATAACCTACACACATCAGTGGGTGAAAAATTCCCATGCGGTGCATTTGTTTGTTAAGCTTACAGTGTCCGGTTAGGACTCCTGTAATGATTCTGAGTTGATTTCTAGATAGCCCCAACAGATCCAGGCTCTTCTCTGAGGACGGTCTCTTGATGAATCTTTTGGCTTGTCTGGATCCTGTTAATGAGTTCCCTCTCTGGTCAATTTGGTTCCGGATCCAGGGTTCTGGTCCTATAAGGGACATGGCTGCTCCTTTTTTGGCCAGTAGATTTGCATTTTCATTTCCATCAATTCCCGAGTGTTCTGCCACCCAGATGGTTACATGTGCCAAGGTTCGTTAACGCTTGAATGCATTCCTACATTAACTTAGTTTTGATCTTAGGTGATGAGATGGCTTTCAAAGCCGCTTGGCTATCTGTGTAGATATAGATATTTTTATTATTGGAGGATCTGCTGCGGTTTTCGTATGCCTGAAATATTGAGGCGTATTTTCCTAGGCTTTGATAGATGTTAGCTCTTGGCTTAACCCAATATATCTTCCTTCTCCTACTCCTTTCTCGGTTTTATAACCATCGGTGTAACAGATTAGGGCTTGCTTTACTAGACTTGTATCTGTTTCTTCCCTATCTGGTATTATTATCTTGAAGGGCAGACGGAGGTTGTGCTCAACAACCATTCTGTCTGACATCATATCCATTATTGGATTTATTTCAATTCTTCTGGTTATGGTGCGTAGACTTTCAGAGTCTCATTCACTATAGCCATCTGTTCTGGCTCTGTATACCATGAGTCCAGCCTCTTTTTCAACTAGAGTGCCGGTAAAATGAATAGTGTTTCTAGAGCGCCGGTGGATGTTGTGCGCATGGCACCAGTTACACTTAGACAGGAATGCCTTTGGAGTTTATTATTATTATTTATTAAGCTTCCTGGTGGTTGTCTTTTGTGTGCGTTATTCCCCCATGCTGATGGGTGCAGCATAGGTGACCATGGGTCTGACTACTGATTTGAATAGCCAAATCATGATATTTGGCTTGAGTCCCCATGTTGAGCCAGCCAGTTTTCTGCAGTTCCCCAACATTAGTGTACCTTTCTGGACTGTCTTATTAATGTCTTTATTCCAATTCAGTTTATCATCAAGAGTTATCCCAAGATATTTGACTTCTTTGGACATTGGGATCTCCTTACCAAATAGGATAGGGCTTATTAACTTCCTCATTTTCCTTCTGTTGGTAAAGGGTGTAATTGTTGTTTTGTTGGGATTGGCTGATAGCTTGTGTGCAGCACACCATTCTTGAACAAAACTTAGGGCTTCTTGAAGCTTTCTAGAAAGCAAGCCCTCATATTTATCTCTGATAATGATTACAAGGTCATCGGCATAACCTTGAGATTCAATATCTTGGTTGCTTAGCTGAACAGAGGGTAAGTGATTATTTATTTTAGAAAAAAAAGAGGAAGAAAATAGAAATCTTCTTTTCCTTGGAGTATAACTTTGTACCTTCCATCGTTAATGGCGGGTTAAATAGATTTTTGCTTTTATTGATCACGGCGAATAGTAATTTTGTTCTAGTGTCGAGCTTCTCGTCTTAAATTATTTTGTTAGAAAAAGAAAAAAATAAAAGGATTGCTGTCTTGTTACCGTCATTCTTTTCGGTATATGAAATGAAATCTAGTTTAAATCAAATCAGCAATTACCATAAAAATTCTTACATATACCAAGGCTTATGAATATTGAATTTTTTATTTGAAAAAAAAAAACAAAAAAAAATCCTACAGCCCAAGACAATGGCTGTCTAAATTAAAGCGTTTGCGTTTGTTGCGTTTGCCCATTCCAGTTTGGCCAGGTCTAGGTAACAGAAACAGACCATTTGTGAAATTGTAACCTGCGGCCTGCAAGAGGAAAAAGAATCCTGAATTGTGATAAGTGTTAAGAGATAGAAATAGATATTGCCAAATAAGTGAATTATAACGATAGCCTTTTCATGCATCTCTTCTCTCTCCCGGAGCCCTCTTCGTTTATGAAGGTCGTATAGGTTCACTCCTCCGCTCTTCTTTCAGGCATATAGAGCATCTAGAAATTAAAGGTGGCGAAGATGCCATGGGTGTCATGGGGACCAAGACACTGAGGATCATTACGAACAGATCCTTTGGGCCCGATGTGTACATATTTTTTTTTTTAGGTTTGTTTTTCTTCAGGCATGCTTTTTTTTATTGTGGCTCGTGGTAGTGCAGGTTTTTTGGACTACACAACTCTCCCGCAATGGCCGAGGTTTTAGTATGCAGCCCTGCCATACAGCTACCACGGAGTGAGCTGTCAGCTTCTGCTGACAGAATATGACTGAACTTTATCCTAGTCACTCACTCAAATATAGATCCATAACATGATATTTTAACAGTTAATACAATCGTTACTAATAACTAACTCGACGCAGTTAATATTTTTGAGCTATGAGTTTTTCAATTTAGTATTAGATTGAAAATGGCGGCCAGACCATCTTGGAATTTAGCACGAACGTCCGTCTGTACGTCCGCAAAATAATTCCAGAATATGGTGATCTAGCAAGCTGCAATTTTGATACGCAGTATTTTTATAAAAAAAGTTTGTAAACAATTAAAATCGGGCAACTCCTCCATAGTATTGCCACACTACAGTTTTGATTTTCTTAGACATATATTTGGATAGTGCTTGAAAAGGTGTAGAGACAGCTGAGATTTCATACACGGTAATCTTATAACTAATTTATATTTTAGATCTAAGCTCAAAAATACGGAAAATCAAGCGTCTCATTCAAAGGGTTGCAATTCAAGAATATTCAGATTTGCTAATTGGTGCACATAATATTGAGAAAGTGATCAGCCTCAGACGGTTTTAATGAACTGAAGTGTTTTCCGCAATGTAAAAAGGTTATAGCCATCTCCATTGCCGCATTTCCTCCATTCATCAAACCTTTTTTGTCTCTATGTATAGTTTTGCTTCCGCCTATTCTCGCCTATATTCGCCTCATCGTCATAAAATAAACATTTTCTACTGTGATATCTATCTCTCTTATATTATATTAGCAACAATAATTAAGACAGGCCTTTAAGAATATTAGCAGCGTCAGAGCATCAGTCGTTTGGTTGATATCAATTCGTGTATCCAGAGAACATGTTCTCATATTCTATGGAGCATATCGAGAATATGGTTAGAACCTGTTCTGTTTTATCTGGGTAATATCTCTAAAATTGTTACCGAAAAAATCACGACGGACCACTTAATGACTTAAGTGTAATCATAAGGCAACTCGCAGCTTGACACTCTAACCTAATCTAAGCAAAACTAAATGAAAGACACTTTCGGACCAAGATGATTACCTTATGGCATACCAGAAGACTGTTTAATTACCTAACAATTGGATAGAGAACAACTAATTGACAAAGACTGAAAGAAACCCAATAAACTTCTGAAAAACAATATTCTGAAAGATCATATTAAAGGCCTTACTAAATTAGTTGATTTTATCAAGGGTAATAAGAATAGAGTTAGTCTTAGAAAAGTTAAGTTTCTTCTAACGTTCTTTAATGTAAACATTTAAATTGGCATGTGTTTTTTTGCAGCTTATGCGTTTACTTATTTTATACTCCAATCGGAATAGATTTACTACTTTTTTCTTGCCATCCACCATGTACTCCGGAGTAAATGAAATCTACCACGATGTATATGCCTATGTTATGTTAGCGACAGCTGTCGGCCGACTTTAGCATTACAGCATTTGAATAATTCATTTCACATGGAGCCGCGAGGAAATGATCGGTCTTTTGGACAACATTTTGTACTGAAATTTATCTGTATTGTATTAAAATATGATTTTAATTTTAATACATTTTTATTACATATACACTAATTTTTTACATATACACTATCTTCAGCCTACAAAAAAATTTATATATATACAAAAAAATGTCTACAATAACATTAAATAGAGCCTTGTACAATTACATAAATAAATATAAAACTAGAATTAGTTTCAAATCTTTAGTTCATACCTTCTAAATTATTTCGTCCAAAATTAAATGAAAGCAATGGAAAATAAACAAAGACAGTGAACTGCGTGAATGCCTCCAAGTCGTCATTCACGTCACTTTCTTACTCATTTATCACTCAAAGTCTTGTATGTGGGTTTAGAACTTTTCGAGATTTCCGACCGACCGGCATTGCTCCTTGACTGGCATTACCCGTTCTTACCCTACTTTAATCAAAAACCTTGAATAGATTTTTCCGCATAGCTCATCTGACATTATTAAATGCCCAATGGCGTTCACTTATCGGAGAAAAGGATATTATTTACTATGATAAAGATATTTTTTAATTTTGGGTTAATTTAGAAAAAACAAAAAATGTTTTGGAACAAAATGAGTTTTATTATCTGACTGATTTTATGTTAAAATTGTGTACATTGCGCTTGCGCAGAGAGGTATTTTCTCTGAGTTGAATTTTATAATACATACATACTAAGAAAACAATAATCGTTTGAACATTACTACTAATAATAATATGATGAGTTTAATATGTACGATCAGAATAAAACTATAAAAAAATATGTATATACATATACTCCGTTTTTCTACAAATTTACTACTTTTTTATCGATTCTACTACTCCTTTTGCCTCACTTCGTGGGACTGGGATCACTTATTTTCACTTTGAGTCCACTTATAAAAATTAAAAATAATTTCCCCCGAAATATGAACGAATGTAGAACGAAAGAAAATTAATCTGGATGCCATACTTCATTGACCTAGACCGCTATGAATATTATAATCAGAGTGAGGTTATGTTCTGCGGTTAGAGTCATATACAAAACAGCTCAGGCATTACTACCTACCACCGGCAGAGATAAGTGTAATTGAATGCCGCAAGCTGCGAATAAGCGGTCAGGCGGTACCAGTTACTATTTTTTTTTTTTTAGAAAATATAACATTGTAAACATGATGCAACAGCTACTGGGTTACTCTAAAAATAATTCATGACTGTAATGGTGGTTTCGACTTACCTCTGACATAATTTGCTTAACACAGCCGTTAATTTTGCCGTCGTTTCTCAACTGCAGATGTTCTCTTTCTGAAAAATGGCGCTTTTTTGTTACTGCTATATGTATAATGTTGATGATTTCAGTTCAATTCAATACAAGAGAGCGATGATAGTCGTGGTCAGTATTATTGGTAAAGCTTTCTTGAACGATAATTTCAATTGGCACTTCCAATGGGATCACTTGGACGATAGCTTTGAACTGAGCCTGTTGGAGTACTGCTGTTCGAAAATGTTGACGGTAATAATTCATGATGCGTGAACGAACGATATACTAAATGCCTTAAATTTATTAAGAAATCAGTGTTCGTCGAAGGACATCCATCCATTCAATGATGTTCGCCGGCGACTAAATTTATCGGGCTATTTTGAGTGAATAGCGAAGGCTTATTTTCTTGAGCCTGAAAACAAAGAAAACGTAATAGTAAAATTAGTGCAGTCTACATAGTAAGAATGTGTGAGGACATATATATATAACAGATAACAGATTTATGGTATACGCAGCCAACATTTCATGCGCTAAACACTATTTCATATTACCGACAGTAAACTTGACTCGCATGAAGTATGTCTGCATAGGATATCAGTGTTGGTAGATAAATTTTCCTATAAATGATTGTCACTTCGAATTTAATTAGGAAGTATAGAATACCGACCAATTCATAGCGTTCCATATACCTCACCTGGAAATCACATCAACCTGTGGCCATATTCCTTGTGATAACGACCTTTGTAGTTTAAAAAAAACAAAAAAACATGATCACAAACAAGCCTTAGAAGGGGGGCGCGTACTTGTGGCCCACTCTAATACCCTAGACAGACCGTTTCCTCCATAGTGACTTAATTTTTAATTAAAAGAAGTGAAGAGTGTGTCATATAAATGAAGTCCATCAAAAATCTTCGCAACATTTCGCTTCATATTCAAATGGACCAAATTTTACTCCATTTAGTGAAATTGCTTAAAATTGCCACCTACCGTCATTAAAATGAGCCGAATTTATTGGAAAGTGGAAAGTTTTTTCACTAAAGTTAGCAGTAATAGCCATCCGCTGATCATGATCGCTTTCTTCTCTTTTTGGTCTCTTTGAAAAACAAAAATTGTCTTCTAATAAATGCTATGCAACTACAGTAAATAATATTACTTTACTTTTACTTTATTTAGAAAATTGTTTAGCATAAGATTGGGATGCGATGCTGGGCCTCGACGCATTTGTGTAAGAATGTTTTACAGCTCTTCACGCTTGCTTTTGGCTCGAATATGTGTGCCAAGACGACGTTTCACACACACTTATCCTTTGAGTTCTTAAGCAATTCTATACATCCCTTCTCATATGATGTCAAGATTCAATTATACGCAGATGATGTGCAGCATTATCTAAACAGACCTATTGGCCTGTTTGAAGATGGCATCGCACGTATTAATGACAATTTGAGCAGAATCAGTGCATGGTCCAGGATTAACGCATTGAGATTGAATCCCTCTAAGTATCAATATATATTATTTTTCACAACAGTCCATTTCTTTCGTCTGATATCCCATCCGTAATTCTGGACGGTAATGCTAGTAAAGTGAAAAATTTGGGAATTGTGTTTAACCAAAATATGAACTGCTGTGATAATATAAAATCAAAAATTATCAAAATTTACTCCGAACTTCGAAGGCTCTCGCTATCAGCCAGTATTTTGCCACAAGCAACACGTTTAAATTTGGTCACATGCGGAAGTCTAATTTTACCTCGACTTGATAGTGTTTGTACCCGTCAAATGGAGGTGGCGTTCAACGATTGCTTACGTTTCATCTTCGGACTTCGCAGATATGACCATCTCACGCCTTACTGCGATCAGCTGGTGCCCACTTAGGTACTACATATCTCAAGAAAAGAGCGTTAGTGTTCTTTTTTAACCTGCAAAAAAACAATGAACAATAAGGTAATATATAGAAATGATTAATTTCACTAATTCACATAGAAACAGGAACATTATTTTTCCTCGTTTTACTAGACTTGTCATGGAGGACTCTTATCTTGTCCAGACTGCTCGCTCTTGGAATGCTCTCCCATCTAGTATCCAGCATGTACGTACTGTCAATTCGTTTAAGAGCCTCGTTGATGCACATTTCGTAATTAGACGCCCGTTATTTTACTTGATTGTCTTGTCAGGATCACTTCTCATAGCAGAGTACTATCGTGAATTATTGTAGCTCTTTTGTTTTTGGTTTTCTATGGCATTTGTTAGTATCTTATTCTAGTATCAGATCCGTTTTTGTAGTTCATTATAACTTGTTTTTGTTACTCAGATTTTAATTTGTCATTTTAAGCGCAATATTTATTATTATTATAATAAGTTACTTCTGAATTATTATAGCATTTGATATTCTTTTAAATACTTATTTTTAGGTATAATAAAAGATTGTAATCTTGTATACTATCGCCTCTAATAAATTTTATGTTATGTTATGCTATATGCTGCATTTCCAACGACTTTACGCATTAAATCTCTCATAAATTTTGTATGTTTAGTTTGGATACCCTTCTAGCGAAATGTACGTAATCCCTTGACTTTTTTATCACCAGTAGGTATATGTAACATTCTTTGTATTTGTTGTCTTATATCCCTCATTATGGCCAACACTTAGTTCGTATATGATGGCCATCGTATAAGATTTTCAACGCGAAGTTCAGAGCCGGAAAAATACTCGCAACTTTTCTTGATAGCATTTAATTAAATTATTGAACTCTGCCATGATCTTTAATCACATTGAGGAACTGTCAATGACATTCAAAATGAAATAATTTTCGTCCATAGTCTTCATTTCGTTGAAATGACTGAATTTTAAATTAAGTCATTATGGACACAGTCTGTCAACGCAAGCAACGCAAGTTATGGTTACTTGTGTCAGTATGGCCTTGGTAAAGAGGGAAGAGCGCGAAAGCAATGAAAACAAGGAAAATAGCTAGAATTGGTCCAAGACCAGTTCTTACGATATCCTCTAGCTAGATGAATGGCCGTATGTAATTTGTATGGTCATCCCTCTGTGAAAGTTTAATTGTAAAAGTGGCAAGCTGGAAATTTTTCATCTTTATTAGATTGAAATTCATTATTGATTTACAATTGCACAGAAAAATTTGTCCCATTTTCGAACTCAAATCTAATTTTCCTACTTTTTTTAAAGAGGCCGTGTGCAAAACTTCAGCTCTCTGAGTGAACACGTTCTCAAATTATCGAGAGGACATATGGAGAGACAGACCGATGGATGGACATGCAAAAATCAAAATAACTTTTAATATTATGCGTGAGTTGTCTAATCCATTTTTCTCTACTAGCATATTTGTGGGTGGGGATCCTATTTTCAATATCATAACAGAGTCCAATTGGGATTTCTATATGGAGACCCGCAAATCATGAGTGTGTTCAATAAGCATAGTAGTGATCAAAGTTCAAATGCTACTTGGACTAAATCCAACTTAAATCCATCTATTCAACTGTGCGGGGTAAATGACGATAAAAATGAGAGGATATGGTGTTTGAGTGGGGCATACTCAATTGTGTAACATTAAGTTTAGTGAAAATACATAAGGTATTTTTTGGTGTTTACTTGAAAATATTTATGTTTATAAAATTATTTTTTTCAATAATTTTACTAATTCCCATTATTTTGTACAGTGTTGGGGAATAAATACAAATATGTACCGCCATTTTTGAAGCAACATTTGATATTATAATATTTTAATTAATTTATTTATTTATTTATTTAGAACTTCATCAAAGATCTGTTTACTGAGTTTACAATAATAATGAAAAAGAAAAGTAACAATCTGATCCCTTCCCTTATTTGACTTTCTGAAAGATTAAACTCAATGCAATCAAACTGGTGGTTAAATAGACGAGACATTGATGAAATCGGCTCATGCTTGCCATAGTTTGTACTATGCTGTGGAACAACGAAGAAGTCATAGTTCCTCAAGGAGCGCACAGCAACAGATATATTGAAAGTATTTACGAGACCTTCGTTATGAATGGATCATAAGCTCCTTTAATCTTCTCTTTATAAATCCTCGACTAACATTAGCCCTGCCAACGATTGCTTTAATATGATCCTCACCCAAATCTTTTTTAGTTAATACGCTTCCATCTAAAATATAAGTAAAGTCCACGCGCCTTCTTTTAAGAGAAAATGACATAGCAGTACATTTGCTGTCAGTTAATAGCACACCATTTATGAAAGGTGTCTAAGTCAGAGTTTAAAATTCCACACTCGTTTTCATTAGAAACTATACGGAAGATTTTGACATCGTCAACATAGCAAAGTATTCTTGAATTAGTCAAAATCAGAGATACATCATTTATGTAAATTATAACAATTAAAAAAGCTATAATTGGTCTAAAACCAATTCTTATCCCTAGTTGAATGTCCGTATGAATTTTCGTTAGCCAACATATATAAAATTCAAATACAAATAAAAGGTTAGAATTGGCCCAAAGAACAGTTCTTATGATATCCTACATGAATTCCCGTATAAAAATTCGTATGGTCACCCATCTGTGCAACTTTGACTTTTGAAGTTATTTTATAACCAATTTTATAGGATTTCATATTCTGAAGAAGTTTTTAGTACAATAAAAATGTCTAGGATTGATCGTTCTTACAGTATCCGTAAAAAACCTAAATTTTTATATGGCAACACCAAGAAGGGGTTGCCCAATTTATTCCATCTTTGAAATTTTATTTGCTATTACTATGAAAACACCATGTACTGAATTTCAGCTCTCTATGTCAACGTGTTCTCAGGCAGTGTCCAAATATATAGTCGAAAACGAAATTTTTGTATGGCAACCCCACGAAGGAGTAGCCCGATTTGTCTCATTTTCGAACTTAATTTTACTTTTTTTTTTAAAGTGCGTGTACGAAATTTCAGCATTGTAAGTGAACGCGACAGACATGCAAAAATCAATATAACTCTTAATATTATGCGTGGGTGTCCAATCCATTTTGCTTTACCATCATTATTTCTAGGTCTTACAAACGGAATGACTAACTTAGTATATGCTATAGATTTCATCTACGGTATAAAAAGGAGTGGTTCAAGATAGCTGCCTTGAGGAACACCAAAAGTATTATCTATTTCGTTCGAAAGAGCTGCTCGGATTAAAGCCCGCCGCGTACGATCAGATAAATATAGTCGAAGCCAACTGACAAATACAGTAGGAAAACCAAGAACAGTCAACTTATGAATTAAAATTTTGTGAAATTCCGTGAAAATGTAATCGACTTGCTTGCCGCTTTAAATAGCAGAAATGCAGAAATTAGTTAAACTCCAACAAATTAGTCGTAGTAGATTTGCCTTTCATAAAGCCATGCTGAAACGAGCGTAGGAAGGGCTGGCAGTGGAAGTATGTACAAAACATCGCAAACCTTGGCTTCAAATATCTTACAAATACAACATAAATTAGCTACGGGTCTGTAGTTAGAAATGTTGCACTTATTATCCTTCTTGTGCAAAGGAAGAATCAAAGAAAGTTTCCACTGTTTCGGAAAAACACCACAGATTCAAGATAAACTCAATAAATAACTCAAAACATAAGCAATGGACGTAATGAAATATTTTATGAGCGTGGAAGAAACGCCATCCGGACCGCTAGAAAAACTCTCATAGGTATGCTTGAAATATACTTGGAGACAGACGTTACGTCGAACAACAGGTCTTCGGATTGAAGAGAAGTCAGCGCAAGCTTCGTCAAATGTGTAAAATCGTTATAACTAATATCACAGTGGTTATGACAGAAGTCACGAAAAATATTGGCGTTATCCAAGGGACCAACACTGTCTATGTTTCCGAGTCGCAACGATAAATGGTATTCATCACAGTAGCGCTTAGAGTTTACAAACTTCCAAAATTACTTAGGTTCGTACGCCAAGGCGATCTAATTCTATATACATAATCGTTGAAAGACGAATTAGACGCGAATTAGAATAAGTTACGAAATCAACATCACTCTTTGAGGAACAGGATCTCCTCCAAGATTTATTCTTAAAATTTTTAAGATGCTGCGGTGGACAATTCGAAGCACAATTCGAACTAACAAGTGGTACTCAGTGAGTAAAACATATGTCATAAAACGATTTTGAGTCATTAGTCACGCCGCTAGACTGCATTAGGCCTGAAGAAATAATATTGTCAATAAAAGATAAGGCATGTTGAGGAGTCGCCGAAAATGAAGGCAACAAGCCTTCATCGTCCAGAGAGTGTTCCCAATGAACAGTAGGCAAGTTAAAATTACAAAAAAAAACAATAATTCGGCGGCAGGCAGCAAAACTTCAGTTAGCCTATCGATACATGACGCTACAAGGGTAGTCCCAGAAGTACCCGACCTAACATATAGATGGCAATTATTGTTTGTAAATAATGATAATAGTAGAAAGTAGTAACCTTAGGAAGCTTAAGTTTGTAGTTTAACGACGATACGTAGTTTAGTATTTATTTCGCAATGAACGCTCTACGTAAATTGTGAAAAATGGAAAAAATTAGTCATCGATATTTTATACAATACTTATATTTAAAAGGCCTCAGTCCAACCAATATAAAACTAGAGCTGGATGCTACTCTGGGGGAGTCTGCTCCTTCATTTACAACTGTAAAATATTGGGTGATAGAGTTTAAAGGAGTCCGTATGATCTGCCAACAGAACATCACAGTGGTCGACCAAAAGAAGTGACTATGCCAGAAATGGTGAAAAAAAATCCACAAAATGGTATTGGACAGTAGCGTATCTAAGGAGGGGTGGGGGTATGTTTCTGTATAAATTATTTAAAAATAAAAACTAATAACATAATAATGTTGTAATCCACAGAATCATTTATTATAACAAGTATTTAATTTAACAAAAATGCGTGCAGACCCCGTCAGTCCTTATCGACGTTGAGATTTTTAAGTTTAATTACGTATGTAAACAAACATCAGCTGTTAATACGATCTTTAGCGCCATTTTTGTAATTGTAAACATACCCGCATCGGTCACGGACATCACCAATATGCGGCAGTTGAAAGAAATTTAACTTAAGAACGAGTTAGGAAGTAAAAAGAGATTTCCGTTTTCTGAATATTTCTACTGCAGTGGTATCATTTGGAAGTAGTTCACAGAATAAAAACTCTTCATCCATAAATTGATCCTTTTCATATCGAATGTATGTCAGTAATTGTGCAAAATCTGTCAGATCGGTGCTTGCGTCTTAATGAATGGCAAAAAATTTGCTCTTTTTAATATCTTCAATTAGTTTTTCTTTTACATTTAATGCAATTTCATCAATTCAGCGACTGCTGAACCGAGTAAAATTTTTACTATATCCTTGGCTGCAGGAAGTAATAGTGTATCACCAATTGTATACGGTTTTGCTGTTTAAGCGATTCGAATTCGAATGCTTGGGCATTTGTTGTTGTAAAAGATGTATGGTTTTTTTTGTTAGAATTAATTTCTATTTTCTTTTTCTTTTTTTTTAAATTAAGTGGCTTTCTCTTCAAATTTTCATGCTTGCCTTCAAAATGTCGTTTTAGCAGTTGTCCGTATGAACTGAGTTCAAGTCTATTACACAAAGCAGGGTCCTATATTTATGAATTAGAGGAGTTTGATGATGATATAAACCTATCGAGTTCATACATTATTTATCTAGAGGGTGTTTTAGATCAAGGTGCCTTCCGGTATAGCACACGATTCCTTCAGGTGAGCTGATAAAAAAATCGTTCAGGAGTCCTCTTTGAGTTCGCCCTTGAAAGTTATAGCTATTTAGAGATTTCGCCAATAATCGTGAGCCCTGGTGGGAATAAATGAGTACCTATATCTTTTGAGTCACATTATTGATCTGGCCTTGCATCTTTTAATAGCTTCCAAAAATACCTTTTGAATGAGATTTTACTAAATATATTACGGCATCACTTTAATACTCACAATTATTTTCAAAATTTGATTTTTGTCGATAATTTTTCATGACATATTACATACATTGCGAGATTTAGTTCTTTTCATTACCACAGCAACAAAATTTCTAATTCAAGATAGTCTTCACAATATTTCCGCTTTACTTTTGATTTTGATGTTTTTTGCTAAATTCTTGTCAGTCTCGGTGACAAAATTATCTTCAGTAGACTCTTCAACTTCATTTTCTAATGAATTTATTATCATTTACTTTCCCACTAGCATCAATAGGCACCTTTTTCTTCAAATATCCAGTTCTAAGCCATTGATCCATTATGCTTAAACCATATGTGAATTTTTAATTTAAAGTAAAATAACTTTTATCAAGAATTTTAATACTTACGAAAAAAATTTACTCTTGGTTAATCTTGGACTTTTTATTAATTTTGGTTAATGTGAGGAATATAAATTTGTTTCGATAAGTACCACTCGCCTCAGCTTAATGTATCACTAGTGGTACGCGTACCACAGTTTTGGTATCGCTGCTTTATACCATACCTTTGAAAATAAAATTTGTTTGGAATATTTTTAATTAATTAATTTCATATCCCATTTTAACTCGACTATGATTCCCTTTTAACCTGCATGATGCGGGTAAAATGGGAAATTACAGCAATTTTTGTTTTCGTTAAATATAACAAATTATTTTTTATATTTAATTATGTCAAAATCTCACCTGTTTTCATAGTAAACTTTAGATTTTATACAAATTAGAAGGTTAAGTATCCCATTTTAGGTGCGCTGTGTAGGTGGTACCTTTGCACACATCGCACTTACTTTTGAACCCATGAACCCACTTAGAAACAACAATTTCTACGTACATATCTCTGTTTTATTGATACTTTTTACTTATTTACAAGGCGTGTCATAAACCACTGAAATGAAATATTGCTGAATCAGCCAGCACTGGATGAAGATTGGAGGAGTGACGATAAAATTTCTTTGATATTCTGTCACAATGTGGTCGAAGCTGCTTGAACTACGTGAATACGTAGTTTTGGGGGAATTCCCATCATCCAAAAGATATTGCAAATGAAGTAGATTCATTGAGCAGCCAGACAATGAGCGTTGAATATGTGGGTGAGGTGTCTCATATAGCTTCACATGCCGAGGATGTATGAACTTTTTCTCCTCGCTTAAGCAAAAAATGCACTAAATTCACAACAGACAGTACGAGACATGATCATCTCAGCAGGGAATAAAATTCGACAGTCATCTCACAATCACTCGGGGGCGCAAATATGGAATGCAAACGAACCTGAGTTTATTTTGATTGTGTAAAAAACATGAATTCGTGGGCGATAGCTATCAGCAATAAACAAGAGCAAGCCAAAATAATTCTATGTGTAATTGAGACTTTCTTTATTCATTTCAAAGCTTCAGCTATTCAGACCTCTATTTTCTTAAGAATGAATTGATATACCATTCAACATTCAATTTAACGAAAGAATTTACTTTCCATAAAAGCTTCGGTCTTGGATTGCATTTCAACGGAAAATATATTGCCGTCCATAGTCCACGTAACTAACTATAACTGCCATCCTTTCTTTGTTACACTGAATAATGAAGCATGACGATAAATTCAATGGAAGGACAAAACACAAAACGTTTAAAATAGATTTTCTGGGACGGGTCTTTGTCGTATCTTCATCGTATTATACCCATAAAGTTATCGTAGATATAGAACTTGTGCTCCTTTTTTATTTTCAACAAAATCGCTTGTCTGTCGCCTTAGGGAGCTTTTAAGAAGTTATACAGAGAATACAGAGGGACTACCGTTTTGAATCAATCCTTTTCCGCCCACGGTTAAGTATAATGTTTTGCTGTAAACTGGCACAATTTATCTCTGCATTTGAGTGAATCCTTTTGCCTTTCTTTGTTTTTATTTTATAGAGTGCCCTGGTTACATAAATAATTATGTGACGACTTTGACCATTTCCAATTTACGGGAGATTGTTATTGTTGCTCCTTCGTGTAAGTGATCTTGTAAAAATTATATGCTGACAGCAGAGTAGTAGAAGGACTACAGTTGGTACCTACATAGCATGACTTGAGTATTATTTCAATTTACTGGTGCTTGTATAAAAATACGGACTATTGCAAAACCCTCGAGAATACTTCAGAAGCGATGAAACAGGCTACCTCACCACCACATAAGAACTCAACGGAGTCCTAACATTCTAAAATATTTTCAGTGTTCTTATGTAAAACTGACAAAAGTTTGATGTGAGTAACTCCCCCCGCTCGAAACTACTAGTCATACAGAAAAATGCTGTTGTGATAATCTTATCTTTCGAACCAAATTAAAATTTTTATACCTTTCCTAACAAAATTATTTAAAAAAAAATTATCTGAACCAAATGACTACGATTCCAAAAAAAAAAAAAAACACTCAGCTGAGTAATCATTGTATATGGCGCTGTGCAGTCATGGGATGCCGTGGGCCAAAACCCTCGAGAATTCTTCCCAAGCCATGGAACAGAAATCTATATGTATGCATTGTGAGTCCGTTTTCTAATGAATGCCCAATCAGCCTTCCTGTCACCTTCCGTCGGAAGTAGTAGGACGTCAAAGTCAAAAAATTGGAAAAAATTCTTAATTTTTTTAAATTTTAACGATTTTCCCGCCAAAATGCATGATAACTATACAGTTTTATTACAAGATTTAGAAACCCCGGAATGTTATTCCCGTTTCTACGATGCATTATTTCATTAATTTTGCTAATTTTGCGTAGAATTGCATAAAATTAGGCCCGATTTCTATCGTCAGTAGCAAGATTATCGATGTATTGAATCATATAAAGGGGAATATCTCAAAAACGGTTGCATTTAGACAGGTTTTTTTTTCCAATTTTTTGACTTTGATGTCCTACTACTTCCGACGGCAGGTGACATGAAGGCTGATTGGGCATTCATTGGAAAGCTTAGACGGTTTGCTATCATCCGATAGGGTGTATATCAAGATAGTTACAGGGTGTAAAGTGGAAGAACTAATAAAAATCTTAAACCCCCCTATCGCCGAAACGGCGCGTCTTATCCCCCCCCCCCCCCTTCACCTTATACTTTTTTGCTTGTCTCCACCTAAGCTATCAAACCCTTGAGCTAGGTGCACCAATTATGAAACACCCTGTATATTTGGAAACTGCCTGAGAACGCGCCGATGTGGAGAGCTAAAGTATTGTTAACGGGAAGTAAAATTTACAGATATTAAGAAAATGTTGATAAATATCAAGTAAAAAAGCTGTTGATTTTGTGCCAAGTAAATTTTTATTATTTTCTATAAAACATATTCTTGATTCAACTTTTGGTTGATTGTATCATTATCAAGTAAATAATACTATATTCAAGGGGTCATATTTTCATACTTTTAGCATTAAAATAATAAAACTAGAAATGTTGAAAATTCATATTGATGTTATCTTTCCTATATTCAGAAAACTTATATGCCAGATGCAAGCGACCTGTTTACTTGAATTAAACACTGAAAGATTAATAGCTTGTCATGTAGGTATAATTACCTAAGGCAAAGCTATTAATTACTAAATCCTTTAAATCAATAGCTGTCAACTGTAAATTTGAAACTAAAGAAAATTTTATTGCTGAAAAAAAAAATCGTGGGAAAGTCTACAATTAAAAACCAGTTGTTTCCATATAAATCAATCATATTATGCAGTATATTAAAAAAAAACATTACACGCATAGATTGCACTCCACACATAAAACACACACAATATATTTAAAAAAATTGAATATTTTCCCCCAGTGCGAAGAAGAACAATAACTTATTAATTTGGCTCAATTCCATAACATCTTTACTTGCATAAAGCCGTCGTCCAAATGAAAATAAATGTATGTAGTTAGATCCTGAAAACCAATTTACTTGTGATTTGTAGTTGTTTAAATAGTCTTCAAGAACAACGCATAACTAAATTCATTTTCAGGAACCAACTTGCTGCAATTTGTTTTCAAGTCAACAAGTATTCGTTTTAATATTCTTAAATGTTTTGTAAAATGCTTCTCCCTAATTCCACTGACACGTGCATATTTTTGAAAGTGTTGTTACAAATGTAAATTAACCGTTTGATATTATCCCAACAGCAAAAAACTTATATCATGTATTTATTGAAATTAAGGAAATGATTCCTGAAATTTAATAACCGTTTGCGAAATTCTAATTATTTGAATGATGTTTATTGAATTCTAGCAAATAATTATTGATTCTAACATTTAAGTTTAAATTTTTATCTCATTTTCATATAGAAAGAGATATTTAATAAATCATTGATTAAATTCAGAAAACTTTTTCTAAAGTGTATTCGAGAAGAATTTTGTCAGTTTTTAGTAAATTAGAATAAATTTTGAAAACCTCATCTTTCTCGATATTAGTAAACATTTTTTAATATTTAGAAAATTTGGATTAAATTGATCATTTTTTGAATTAATATTAAAAAAAAATCATTTACTGTGTTTAATAAATCAAAGATTTAATATTAGTAAAAAATTTCTTTTCGTGACACGGCGCTTTCATGAAAATTGCAAATACAAATTCAAAAATGGACCAAATCGGGCGACCTGTTTTTTATACTGCCACACAAAACTTTAGGTTTTCACTATATATTTGAATGCTTCCTCACTCGTCGACGTAGAGAGTTGATATTTTGTACACGGGACTTGCTTAAAAAAAGTTAAATTAAGTTTAACAAGTGAAAAAGCTAGAATTGGTCTAAGACCAATTCTTATGATACCCTAGATGAATGCACGTATGAAATTTCGTATGGTCACCCATTTGAGCAATTTTGATTTTTTGCATTGGTTTCTCGCATATATTTCTAGAACGGCTCGTCGGACAGAAAAAATGATTATAACCAATTTTATAGGATTTCTTATTCTGAAGAAGTTTTTAGTACAATTCAAATGTCTCGGACTGATCGTTTTCAAATATATGTATATGTATATAAGTATATGTAAAAAACCAAAATTATTATATGGCAACACCAAGAAGGGGTTGCCCGATTTAGCCCATTTTTGAAATTTTATTTGCTATTAGTATGAAAACACAGTGTACCAAATTTCAGCTTTCTATGTTGATGTGTTCTCAGGTAGTGTCCAAATACATCGTGGAAAACGAAATTTTTGTATGGCAACCACACGAAGCAGTTTCCCGATTTGTCTCGTTTTCGAACTCAATTTTACTTTTTATTTCAGCTCTCTAGGTATACGCGTTCTCGAGTTATCGTGCGCACAGACAGACGGACGGACGGACGGACGGACGGACGGACGGACGGACGGACGGACGGACGGACGGACGGACGAACGGAAATGCAAAAATCAAAATAACTTTTAATATTATGCGTGGGTGTCCAATTCATTTTGCTCTACCATCATTATTTCAAAGTGTTACAAACGGAATGACAAACTTAGTATACCCCTATAGATTTCATCTAGGGTATAAAAATGGGACCAATCAGGCAAATACTTCGTAGGGTTGCCTTGCAAGAAATTTGCTACGTGGTGTTTTCATAGCAATGGTAAATAAAATTTCAAAAATGCACTAATTTGGGTTACCCTTTCTTAGTAATGCCATACACAACTTTTGTTTTTCACTATATATTTGGTAGCTGCCTGAGAAGGCGTCGAGGTGGAGAGCTCATATTTTGTACATAGAGTTTTCATAAAAGTTGCAAATACAGTCCGAAAATGGGACCAATCGGGCAGCTCCTTCGTAGGGTTGCCATACAATCATTTCGTGTTTTACTATATATTTGAGCACTGCCTGAGAGCACTTTGACGTCGAGAGCTACACTCTCCCACACATAAGAATATATGCACGCATAGTCACAGCACACCCACACACGCACACCCACACACGCCACGCTCAAGCAAACACACACACGCCCACACACCGCCTCATGCACGCATACACTGACACACCCACGCATGCACCGCACTCCCACCCCCCCCCCCCCCCCCCCCACACTCACGCACGCACACACATACACACACTCCCACACAAACACACACAGAGTGAAACCCTAGAGTACGGAATCGCGCGATCGAGTCAGATAATAACTTATGTATCTCTACCACCCCACTCGCACCGCTACCCATCTATATTATCGCCGACGGGCTCCGCCTAGTTTAAATATAAAAAAATTATTATTCTTTAATTTTTTTATATGAAGCTATAATTTTTTCTTTTTCATATTTTTGTGTAAGAAAAAACGATTTTTAGATATTTTAATATTTAATTTTGACTTTAATATAACTTGAGTTGGCATATCCGCGGTTGCAATTGGTAGAACTTCTCGGCTAAATTATATTTTCCTCTTTACCCGATAGGTATGCAAAACACGTAATTATGTAGAGATGACAAATTGCTTTCATTATAGGAAAATACAAGTATAACCAAAAATTTCTTTTCGAAAACTTTTTAAAAATCACTTTGTCAATGAAAACACTGAATAACCATTAACCGTCACAGATATACACTTCACATATAACTCAAAGCTGACTTTACTACTAACAACTACAAATTGTTGCCTCAAATTATAATGACTCAACTCATGTCTACAATTTCAACGTAATTTCATCGTTGACAAGGCTTTGATGTGGCAACAATACTAGCACGCTTAAAATATTTCAACTATACATGCTCATTTTGTATGTACTGTTGACACATAGAGTAAACGGTCAATAATCAAGCATTGTTGACTTGGTGTTCGTTGACCACATTTCCTACTGGGTTACTACGTAGAATATACTTGTTGTTTCAGTACAAACATTCAGTGTCATCTTCTTCGCTCTTTCGATTTTTTAGTACCTTTTTCCCCTTTACTGTTTGTAGTCCTTTTGAACTGATCCTTATTCAGTGAGCAGATACTCCAACAGATATATGTTCCAACGGTATGTTATAAATTAGATAATAGGAAATCTATGCAAAATCAAACATAGTCTTAAGAAGTTTGGGCAATTTACCGCTGTTTCTTTGCTTATTAATTTTCTTTTTAAGTAGGTACCTTCTAAAATTTCTGAATTGAAAGGATACGCCCAGAAGGAAAATAGTATTCATAAAAATCGTTTATGATCAACATCCTGAATTAAATTCCACAAATATGTAATATGTATGTATACTTTCATCTCTTTGATTACCTCATTTCACCCGTCGCAATTAATAGTCGACTAATTGGAAACCAGGGCTTCTAGTATTTCATCGACACATGTTTTCCTTTGTAACGAGCACAATTAAAATTAATTAGTTGTCCCCTTACACAAGGCTTTCAATTCAATCAATATTTATCATCATCGTATGACCTATAGGTAGATTAATGTGTTGCGTAATTATGATCTTATATGCATGTCTATAATATTGATTTAGTTTCGGGTGATGTACATATTGTCAGGAGTGCAGTGATTGCTGCTCTTTTACCTAGTATTGATTCGGTCTCAAATGCTATGATTGATGATATTTTCGCTACCAGAAGTAAATGGACATTTGCTTAAGTCCAAGGTCAAAGTTATGGCTAGGTTTCATGTTATCGTCGGTGTAATAAACAAGATACTGGATGGTGCTTCATGAAGACGAAATATTTTACGCTGAAGGAAACTAATGAGAACTTTATGTTAGTCAGTTACAGGGTGTACGAATGATGAGTATCACATGTAAATGGTTTCCCTTCTAAAGAGAATGAAAAGTTTGGAGTTATTTTATCTGCTCTCTGTAAGTACGCATTAAGCATATGTACATATTAAATTGTCACTTGCATTTTAGTACATACTTCTCGAGTTATGCTTTAACCTGCTGGGGTAAGTGAAAATATATGTAGCTGTCAGTTCCAAAATTATCGCTATGCTGCTATGAAGCTCTGCGTGTGCGTCAACGAGATAAAATTAAATATGCGTAGGTATACTTGTTTGTTAAGCTGGAGAATGAAAGTCGGGCACATCGATAAGTCACATAGATCAGCTGCGGTCGATCATTATTTATACTTTTCCTCTGGACCAGGAGTAAGAGGTGTGTTGCTGCTCTCCAACATGCTACTCCAGTCGAAAGCATGTTTAACCTGATTTTTAATATCGATCCTTTAAGACTTCCCCGTGTAACCGGATAGTTTCCACTTTTATGACACCGGTAAGACCTTAATACACCTGGGGCTCTCCAAAAAGCCACTAATATAGAAGACTTTTACGAATATGTTATCAATTCAAAACTTTAGACACCAGAAGAAAAATGCCAAGCTGACCCCACCATAGGTATATAATCTCAGTTTAAATTCTGATTGTGAATCATATCACGCGAAATACTAAGTATTTACTTTAGGGCTTAGCCAATTAGGCCCTAGGCGGGATCAGCCAAGTTCAAGAATAAAACTCACGAAAATGTTATCAATTAAAAAAAAAAATTTATGAATTTTCTGGCGTTGACGGCAGGCAGCAAATAGCCGTATTGATGGGTATTGATTCGTGCTGATACGAAACGCATTACATTTATTACTAGGCGGGACCGGCCAAGCTCAAGAGTAAAAGTCATGAAGACTTTTACGAAAATGTTATCAATTGAAAAAAAAACAATTATCAATATTGTGGCGTCTAGGGCAAGTAGGAGCTAGACGTACTAATGAGTATTGGTTCCTGATGCTGGTACGAAACGCCTTTTGGAGAATATGCCGTTTCATGGTAGCCGGCTTATCCCTCAAGGTGGGGTCTTGCCAGCTGAAGTTAAATCTTGACCAAACTTGAATGTTCTGTGATAACACGGAGGCGTGAAAAGTTCACTTGAGTTTCCACGTTCTTGTGGTAGTGTTCGTAAGTAATGTATGATTATGATGGGGAAGATAACTCCAAACACCAGAGTTGTGAAATTAAGGATATATATTTTTTATTTTAAAACAAACAAAACACCAGGGTTTCAGTTTTCTTGGACCGATTGTCGCTATTTTCTCCTAAGACAAGGCAATTCTAATACCAATTGGAACATGATTAATATTTAGGGCGACTATAATAGTCTCTGGTTAACAAGATAATCAATAAAGCTTATTTTTCGTTCTCGATATGAAAATCGAGGCCTACTTACTAGACCTTTTCTAAGACTCACGGTGACTTTCGTATTAGGTTTATGAAAACTTTACAAATTCGGTATGGTTGCCCAAGGAGGTTTATGTCGTGCAGATGGCACTGCCAAGCCGCCACAGCCTTATTTATTACTAACATAGAAATTGATTGTCATCTCTTAAAACAACCACGTCTCAAAGTTGTAAGTTATCATCTGTATTTCTCTCTTTGCATCAGACTAGATAGATGTTCAAGAGACCATCTTTCTCAAAATAACCAATTGCCAACTTGATAAACGTGGCAATTGGGTATTCAACCATTTTCAGTCCGGTGTGCAGGTCATAATGGGCGACACGCTAAGAACTATGCTAGAGATAAAATGTTAAGATCGTGACCTGTTAAAGGTAAAATTTAACCTGTTAAACATCACTGTTACTTCTTTCATATCAATACCTTACACATCTCATTTCCTTAAGATGGTTTCTTACCAAACTTCGACATCTTAAAATTTTTGTTGAACAATACTCTGCAATAATTGGAGTCCCACGTAGCCTATTTAATGTCTACTGATAAATATAAATATAAGATTACTCTATACATAGGATGATGAGGTGTACTGTTCCAAGGGACAAGATCTACTATCTTCCTTTCATCAATAAAAGGACAAATCGAGAAAATCTTGCTTTTGAGTAGCACTGATCTGAGAAAAAAAAGATTAGTTACTACTACAGTTTATACCTCGAAACGAAAGTGCAAGTGACATCGTCACGAATATGTTAAGCAACTAGCAGGCCGACGTTAGGATCAGGTACAATCAGTTTTCTGCTTTCTGTAAAATTTCCGAAAAAATAAACTGATTTCACCTGCACCCAATCTGGAGGGCGCATCCGCTGGGATAAGGAAACAATGGCAATTTTACGTATGTTTTTGAAATCGTATAACTTATAATTTACAGGAAAAACTCCAAGTATATCACTACTTACGATCCCCTATACTGGCTGATAAATTTCCGAAAGAAAAATTACATTTTTTTTTTAAAGGCAGGGGAAGCACGGAAACCAGTGCCTCCCATTGTGCTTCCTGCTAGAAACCCTTTCACCAAAACAATCCTATCTTCTTAATAAGGCGTATCAGGTCTTGGTGAGGTAAGTTTTTCAGCTCATCCACAGATAGGAGGGGAGACCCAACCGTAGCCAGCCTGCTCCGGACAAGGGCCGGACAAGCACACAGAAAGTGTTCGATTGCCTAAAGCTCTCCTTCCAAGCAGGACAGGCATTCAGAGCTGTCAACAACTCCCATCCTTATTAGGTGAGTATGAAGCAAGCTGTGGCCGGTGATGCTGCCAACCACAATTCTACATTGCTTCCTTCCGAGCCCAAGAGAAAATCAGAAAAATTCCTATTGGGCCCATCAAGAGAAATATTTGTGCACTTCCAAGTACTCAGGTTCGCCCGTCTCTGCTGATGCTTCATACGAGCATACGCTTTGATGAAAGACTCGATAACCGAGATGGTAACGCCTACAGCGAGCTCCGGACCGAGGAACGGAGAACCAGAGCCAGACCTAGATAGAAGTCAGCCCTTTCATTCCCCACGATCTCCATGTGACCAGGAACTCACTGACGGGACACCTTGTTGTGGATATTACATTTGCTTATAGTTGGCCCGGCCCGCAAGTGTTGAAGGAGAAAAAATGTGCGAATTAAATAATATTATTGAATAATTGTGGATTTTCCGTCAAACATACAATTACAATTACAAGTATAATCAAAAAAGATGGCAAAGTTACAAATTTTAATAATCGTCTTCCCTACAGTCCTCCAACGTCGTTGACGCAACCAACACTAACTGACTTTTACAAGGGCAGCACTATTTCGAATTCTCTTGAATTATTTCAAGTACAGTCTCGCTTGTCACACCGAGTAATTGATTAGCTCTGTAGTTGGAACTGGCAAGAGCATGACTATTGTTCTATAACTTTTGATTCAATTACGGGAACTCGCTTTAAATAAAGGCGTATTAAAAGAAATCTTGCAATCTGAAAGATACCCGCAAACCTAAGGATCGATTAAAGATTATTGTTAGTACAGAGCAACAATTTTTAAGTAAGTTGTTCAGAATTGAATCACGGCCATAAAAAGTAACACAATCGATGGCGTTTAAGAATTTTTCTACTTCACACACGTTTAGGTGAACACTTCTTAAATCAAGAAAGACCTTACCATGACTAGATAATGAAAAGGAGGCTACACCAGTCTACACCAATTCAAAATAATTAGGAAATAATTGGCAGCTGACCTTAAGATTATTTGAATGGTTCCCGTTGTGTTCGATATTAATAGGACTTCTGGACGAAACACGTTTGGAGTTAATACACGTCCAAAATGCTTACATATTACATACTCGAATTCTTAATATTATCCTCAATTTACCAGATTATGTGGGTATATTATGTTGTACCCATAAAAACTTCATGTGATAGTTTTTCTGAAAGTAAATCATCATAAATCTTACTACGGTGTCGAATATTCGCACGCTATGTCCGTTTTCAGGAGCATGAATATATAAAGTGTCCTACAGAAGAATTTCACAATACTTTTAAATGTGACGAAATGCCCTAATTAGATGTATCATTATTCAAGTAGAAAGAAGACATTCTCTATGTGTGTACATTACATACCAAGGTAAGATGCGTGACACTTGTAATAACCTTCACTGTCCTACAATTGGTGATGTAATGTTTACTTATTTACGAAACGTTTTCCTTAATAAAACTTGAGATCCTGTCTTTTGTAGTTCTGCTTGCGCTCATGTAAAACATTACAAAGTCTAAAGAAGTCTACAAGGAATTGACTTTCTATAATTCAATTATTAAAGCTTGGAACAATTAAATAAAAAGTTCCAGTAGCGTGCCTCAGGGGGGGTGCAATGGGGCGGTCCGCATCGGGCGGCACATACTTTGGGGCGGCATTTTTTTTATATTTCTGTCTAAATTATATCAAAATAAAAATAAATAATATAATAATGTGGTAATCAATAAAATCAATGATTACAATAAGTATTCAATTTACCAAAAATTCGTGCTCACCTTGGCGGTCAAACTCGACGTTGTCATTTTAAAGCTTTAGAAAAAGAAAACACGTACGCCGTAAATTTGAAATTGGCAATAACTACAGGAAGATGCGTCATTTGTGTGGTAAAAATTAGAATTGCTAAAGAAATTACTTTACTTACTACATCAGTACGGCTTAGTTCCTGCTTGCCATATACCCCAAAGTGAACAGCCAAGCTGACCACATATACGCACTTAAAATCATTTTTAAGTGTGAATTGTATGAGGTGAAATACTACGTATTTACTTGAATGCCTAGCAAGATTAGCCCTATGCGGGAGTAACATTTCATAGAGAGTTTTGCTACGAAAAAAATTCATAGCGAGCTTGGTCAACATGAAATTGACTTGCTGAATTGAATTGCTGCTAAATTCAGACAGATCAAAGATTGAGTGAAAAAAAACTCTACCCACATCAAAAAATCTTTAAAGAAGACTTAAATATCAACGCGGTCAATCTGACAGCATATTTTTTCGAACTTGTCGAAAGCGATCCTAGCCCTGCGTCGAAAATCCCAAAATAACTTTGCCTTAGGGTCGCTTGTTTCAAAAGAATTATTGTAATGTGGACAGTAGACATAATACGTGGTTGATTCTAACTGACCCACTACAGTATTTTGAGCTAAAAATACATCACTGTCTGTCAAATTTAGCAAACGTACAGGAACCTGGCTTGTTTGGGTATCCACTAGAATCCGAGTTGAACACAAACGGCTATATTTATGGTTGCCATTATCAAGTAATTATACATCTGTAATTTTTAGTAACTTTTATCATTTACAACTTTATAAAACTCGTTTTTACATTAAGCACAAATGTCGGTCTAAACACGTGCATAATCAAACATGAGCTGTTAATAATTTCTTTAGCGCCACTGTTGTTATTGCAAACGGCGTCCCCATCGGTCCTGGATATCGCCAATAGGGAAGAGGAACGCACTTTTTACCTCATGGTAGTTGAAGCAAAGTTAGCTTAAGCTGAAGTTAGGAAACAAAAGGAGATTTCCGACTGCTTTCAATTTTAATGGTAAGAATTAGAAAAGGATAGAGAGAAAAGGAAAAATCAAATTGTGTTTCACGAATAAAGACAAAAAATGTGGAAGCGCAGATTACATGTAACAAAAAAGGTTGGCAAATGATTAATTCTCGAAAATAAATGAGAAGGGGAGTTTTCGATTTTACTCTCATATAATGTTCCCGCGCTTTTGTGTTTTTACTAAAATATTAAGAGATGCCAGCAAAGTTAGACCCAAAGATGTTGAAAATGACGAAGAACAGTTCCATATTAAAAAGAATAAGATCCAGAATTTTATGTCTGTACGTGCTCTACAAGAACAAGCAAAACGTTGGAAAAACGGGCAAGGCCGTTTAACCCTTCCGTTGCTATAGACGTATATATACGTCCAGAGTAAATGGTACACTGGTTAAACCACGTCGTCAAAACGATATGGATTTTTGTGTTTGCTTCCCACTCTTGCTTTTGAAAATTTATGCTTGCAAAAATGTCTGTTCTCTCTCATTCATTTGACGACATGAGCACGAGCTTATGTGCAGTAGTTAATCAGCAAAAACGATATAGTAATACCTCAGGTATATTCAGCATAATTTAGACCCATGTAGGGGAATTTAGAAGAAAACATCTGTAAACTGGAACTTGTGCTTTCAGTCTTGAAAGCAATATTTTATATTATTCGACTTGTCCCAAGCAATTTCTTATAGTTTACTGAGTTTACTATATCATAGTATAAATTATTGAGACCAAATACTTCCTTTGATGTAATTCTGCAATGAAATCGAGGAAGCAATTACATTTGTGATAATTGACAGGTCAACAGCTGTTTAATTTGGCAGCTTACCACTACTTACAGATTTCGTGTATTTATATGCATTCTTCAGCAAACGATATCGTTTTGATGACGTGGTTTAACCATGCATTGTAGATTGGGCTATATACACGGCCGTACGTCGTCGAGCTTTCGAGCTGTTGAATGTGAGCTGATAACACACTTTCATAGTTTGTATGGAAAACCATAAAAGCTCACAAATGCCCCCCCCCCCTTCCACGCTAGAGGGGTTAGAAGTTTCGTGATTTTACGAAGACTTTGCGTCATTTTCAAAAAATCGTATCGAGAGAGCGGAGCATCCGATTTTTCTGATTCAAATGGGAAATGAAGTTTAACGCTTATATGTTTCATTAAAAAATAGGGAAGTACCGAACGAAACACCTTTTTGTTAATAATAGTATTTCGTTATTTTACGGTATAAGGTCATTTTAAAAATTCATAAATAAAAAATAACTTATTGGCCGTGCGGGGTATCAAATTCAAGAGGGATGAGAGTGTGATCGAGTGGCAGGAATCCGTTTTTGATTAAGTAGACTTCATACGGACTTTTTACCGTTAAAAACGGATTTTTTACACTTGGGTCATATACACCTCCTTCCGTCATTTTGCATATATTTTGTCCGTTCTTTCTTTCGTATGCAATAGTGGCTTTTTTTTGTCAAATTTCGCCGACGTAACGGTTGTTCGTAAACACGAGATAAAAATAAAGCCACTTTTTCACTCAAAAAACGGCCATTTTTCACTTTAAGAAGCACTTTCTTTTCGAGTTATCTCCGAAACTAATTATCGGATTTAAAAACAATTTTTATATGTGATTAGGAACAAAATAGAGATGCGCTTACATTCTACAAACATGCTTTAACGTTTATATGTATTTAAAAAATTTAAAGAGTCACTTCTGTGCTGGAAGACGAACAAGTTGAACTTTTTCGGGTAACCTAAAATTATCTTGATACACACAAATCGATATTTCTATGCAAATATTAGACGAACTTCTATAATTCTTTTTTCAAAATAAAGCTAAGATATGCCGCAATACTAGGCCCAACAGGGGTGGAGGGTGGAGATTAAAACGGAAAATATTTTCGCATATTTTAATAAGTAATTTTTTTTTTCAAATCTGTTTTTTAGTTCGGAAATTACCTAGGAAGGCTAAATAGGGGTAGTTTTACAAACCCTATTTGTCCTAAAAATATTTCTTTTCGCAAACCTCGATCCGATTCTAATTAACGAATCTAAGATGATTTCTGTAACATACTGTGTTTCATCGGCCATTACATTACCTTCAATGCCATCTTTCTGCTAAATTTTGCAACCTTTACCCCACATTTTTTCTCTATCTATAATCTGTCGTCTTTCAATTAAGAAAAACCACAAGTCATTTTTCCCAGTCCTTTAGGAGTATTCAATAAAATTAGATTGCATGGTTCGCTAAATTACTTTCTAATAAAGTTGGTATTGAAAAACCACCACGTTCTATCTCGGCCAAATTTCAAGTTGTTCCAACAATGTAGAACACCATCGCAATTTTTTGTACACAGATAGTTAAGGGAGTTACCACTGAAATCTTGAAAAACACGAAAAGTTAATACAAATTTACTGCAAATCTGTGCGTACTATCATGATAAAAATTGCACATAGTTAGAGAAAATGCATAAACTTAGGTAATGACGTGTCAAAAATAAAGATTTCGGGGTTTCATATGTATGTAATTAGCTTTAGAAAATTCTCGAATTCATGAAATTTGCAAAGTTTGGTACAAAACAACGTAATAATGGTACATCAAGTAGATAAATTTGTACTTGAAGATGGAAGATCTTGAAGTGGAAGAGGAGGTGACGGAGAGAAAACTAGTAAATAAGTTTTGGTTACTAATATATTTTGGTTTGAAAGTTGCTATATTCAGAGACGAATAACTATCACAATTATGATATTATTGCATAGAAAGTTTAATTTGTAACAAAGATCGAACCTTTTTCTGTTTATTTTGAAAAACTCAAATTTTTTAGTGCAATGATAAAGGAAATAAAGTCAATAATGTTAACCATGGTAACGGCAAAAAATTCTTCTTTTTATATATTTTGCATACAATTTGGCGTTTTAAATTCATTATATCATCGTCAGATGGAGTAATGTGCTTTTGGAAGGCTTTCATTTGTTTTGAAAGCTCAGCGGGCTGTAGCTGCATGCTTGAAGAGTGTGTACGGTCATCTTCTGCATTAAGTATACATATGTATGTGTGTAGATTTCCCGGAATATTTTAATTTTTATCATTGGTAATTTGTTCATTTTTGCTTTTGAGGCGAGAAATTTTTTGCCAGTTCTATTATGGTTATAGGTAACGAATTGTGAGTAACTATTATTTAATCATGGGACGTATTAGTAAAATTCGGGCCAATAATTATGGAATAAAGAAGAGAAAACTGAATATTGTTAGGTATGTAAATTTGTGTATATGAAAAGGAAATAATCCTATAAATGTGCAAATTTGTGAAATGTGAATTTGGTGAAATGTGAATGATATTGATGAAATTTTGGACTAAAGTTGGCTAAATTATAAATAGTTATTTTTTGTTGCGTTCCATTTATGACCGCGTTTTAGTGAAGCTGTAGAAAGGACAAAATGGAACTTTTTAAAGTTTTGAAGTGTTGTTTTTCGAATATATGTATGTATTTTAGAAAACTGATCGAAAATTGATGAGGTGTAGTGAGTTTTCAGATTATATATAGTGTGCACCAATTTTTTGACTACAATCGGTTATGTTTCTAGCGACTATAATTACTACTACTATTAATTTATGTATGAATTGTTTTCAAAATGCGATTTTCGAAGATGAAGCATTTTTACAAATTACAAAGAAGTTGTGTCGACCAATAAAAGTATCGACTTTGTACCAATGACATCTTTCTTTTGAAATTATTTTTTTAATTCTTTTTAGGGAATCTGCTGACGAATATTTACGCGATTTCAGTCAAAAGCAACTTCTTTCTTATAAATGTTTTAATTGAGCGCATTGCACGAAAATTCTTATGCGGATTATATGAAACGCTCTCAGGTACTTGCAATGCCCATTTGATTGGGTTAATCATCCTCTTTATATAGCGATTATACCTTTCGATTAGCTCTTCCCCTCTAAAAGTTCGAACTGCTGTCATTATGTGATGAATCTTTTTATCAATCTTTTATCTTTTTATTTTTTTTACAGCTCAGAATTCTCGGAAGAGTTTTATTTGATGACCGGCTTCAGTAAAATAAAATTGCCCAAGCAATAAATAGTGCCAGACAAATTACACGGAAAAGTGTCTGATCAACAGCACAGAGCGCATACATTTCGTTCGCTCCTTGCCTGCTCCTCAACAAAATTCTAGCCAAATTTAAAATCTCGCCATGCCTATGTAATTCTACACACTGACTTATAAGTCAGTGGTCAGTGCTTCTACCCTACTGCTGTGCAGATACCCGACATGCTTTGGAATACAAAACAGACGAATATCACAGCATCACATATGGTGATTTGTTTCAATTTTAAAATTGCATACTTTTAAGCGTTTATGTTCACTAAGCTTTTGGGAACAGAAATCGTGAGCTGTTTTTTGGTGGTAACCCCGCTTAAGGCTTAAAAATAAACAAATACATAAAACATTACTAGAGGTCCCCAGTAGAAAAGAAAGTAATACATTTTCCTCAGTGCAGTGCTCTCATACAGGTTACTTTGGGAATATGGTGACTTCAAAAATTCATATCTCAAAAACAAAGAGGAAAATTCTCGCAATTTTTTCTACATAGATAGATAAGGTTTCTAGCTTCACTATAAAAATCCAAAAACAAAGTGCTAAAAGTCCAAATATGTAAATAATACAATGTTTTTGTTTTAAAAAATACTATAATAATAAAAATTTTCTTCGTTCGTAATATATTTTTATGAAAAATATAAATCATTAAGCTTCATTTCGCATTTGAATAAAAAAAAACGGTTCCTCCATTCTCGAGATACGATTTTTTGAGAATGACGTTTCATCGTAATATCACGAAATTTCTAACACCCTTAGCGGCTGGGGGAGGGGTGGGGCACTGACATATATAAAATGGACTGCAGATACTACTGAAATTGCTTACATTATTTGACATTGCTTAAGAAAAAGTACAAAAAACGCAGAAAGGATTTCATTTTCGGTACAGAATTGGTATTTATGACGGGTTTTTTGATAAAAATAGTAGTTAAAAAAAACGAATAAAAATTCCGAAATTTTAACTTTGGTTAGCCATAACTTCAAAATGGAGAGGAGGAACAAAAACTCATAGACCATTGGAAACGTTCAATGATTATCAATCGAAGAAATTAAAAGTCATCATCACAGTGTGGAACGCTCAGAAGTTACAGGGTGATCTATGAAAACATACTGATATATCTTAAAGTCGCATTATCTCGGAAACCGTTAGGATTCCCTCCTCCACCCATACAATTGGTTGGTCGTCTAAGCATGACTTATCCGTAGCTTCGGATATTACACTATTACACCATTTACGGGACACCCTGTATTTTAAGTAAAAATATCAAGTAAATTTCCAAGAAATATAATAAATGCTTGCCTGTAAGATAACAAACATTTTATTGACTTAACCAGGTATCCGAATAAATCCAGCGTACTCTTTGGACCATTGCGATATTGGTGGCAAGGTGCTCTGATGACAGAAGCGTTATTGTTGTCAAAAAACCTCAGAAATTACCTTCTCACATAATATGGAATTTTCCTTAAAGCATATGAATGACGAAAGTATGTGAAATAAGCTGGGACGTAAAAATTTATAACTCAATTAGGACTAATTTAATGCCCCTTTCCCGAAATAAATCCTCGAATATTAAAGGAAAAAATTATTGAGTGATAGTGTGACTACTCAACACAAATTCGGAGGTAAATGTTTCAAATGCGGCAAATCTAATCTCAAAGGTGATAAATGTAGAGAAAAAAATTGAAATATGTAAAGTGCAAGAAGGGTGGCCACATCGGGAGGGTATGTTTTAGTAAGGAAACTGGGGAGCAGAACGCTTTAGATTTGGATGACGACGACAAGTGGTCAGGAAAATTATATGAAACATTTTAGTTGATAAAGTTGATTGTTTAATGGAGCGGCAGTATCAACAGTATCGAAAGAAGTATTTAAAAGGCAATTGCGGAATAAAATTCTTACTCCCACGTCGATTAAGTTAAGGACCTATATATGTAGGTGAGTTATACACAGTAGCGTAGCGTGCGGGTGCAGAGGGGCCATGACCACATGCGACATAAATGTGGGGCGGGCGGCAGATAGCGACCGAACAGGCTAATCCTGTCTCATTAATAACATACAAAGATTAGGCATGTATAGAACAAAAACCAGTAACGCCTCGCTCGAATATAAAATCGACGATACTTCTACAATGCCAGGATAAGCCAGCAATGGCTCGCGTAAATATAAAATTAACGATTTAAAACGAAAAATCTTTTCTTCATTACATAAGTACAAGTAACGGTGTTATGGCCCAGTATAAGAAAGATACTTCCAGCAGCCAAGGGCGCATTTTAGTGAAATAATTAGCAATTGCTAAACAGTAACCTCGCATGGTATTATTCTGCAACTGTCGGTTATTTCGCTGATTAGCTCAATAGCTGGCTGCGATGAGCGCTTAGTGGAGCGATTGACGATTACGATAACAATTAACCTCGCATGGTAATTGTTATGTAAAGCGATTGCTTACTACTAAGCGACTCAGGTGCTGCAACCGGTAGAATAAATGTCAAGGTTGTTGTCGTTTGTTTACATCCGCGTTGTGAGCAAAGAAAGCTTACTTCCGAATATAGGTTCATAAAAGACCAATGACTGGTCTGTCGAGTGCCTGTAGTGTTCTTAGCCCGTTCGTTGTTCAGTCATCGTTATATTAAATTACAGTTCGTTAGGTCAAGTTTTTAGTAAATAAAGATTGATAACGTGCAAGAAATCAGAGTGTTGTTTTACTTCGAAGAAAGTTTTATCGCGGTTACTTAATAGGGTTTATTGATTGATTGCTTTTGGGGCACGACAACTCCTAAAATTCGAGAAAGGTTTCAGCAGTGCCAGAATGTGTCACAAAAATATGCCTTCCTAAAGCCTGCAATAATATTGGGCGTCGTCGAAGAAGAATGCAACCTCAGTCAAGCCAACCTCAGTCAAGCTGCTCAGGATATTGAGAGAGAAGAGTTTAAAGTTTATTGCGTGCATCTATGGGATTCGTAGCTACAACAGACTGCAAGAAAGAACTTATTGATTCCGGCCCACATTATTAAAGTTTATTTTTGAATCCAAACTTGCAGAAGGGTTATCTAATATATTTATAGTGCTGCCATAAGTAATGACAGTTGTGAGAGAAGCTTCTGTAAATTGAAACTTATTAAAAATTATTTAAGATCTACAATGTCCAAATTGAGATTTAAAAATCTAGCTATTTTGGCAGTGGAACAAGAGGTACAAACTAACATTGACGAATGTATTACAAAATTTGCGTTGCAAAAAACACGCAAAATGACATTTTAATTTAAGAAAGACTTTTATTTTGAATCCATTTAAAATAGTGAGAGAGTATCACTTGCTTAATTGCGAAAATCGGTGGAGCGACAAATTTAAGGTTCGCACCGGGCAGCAGAAATCTACGCTACGCCACTGGTTATACATCCAGTGGGGGTTTTCGAAATGGAAATTACATATAAAGGCAATACAAGTCATGGATATGGCATAATTTGAGATAAGATTCGAAAATTAAAACTTGAAATTAATTGTATAGGTATGGAGAATATGGAACATATCTCTGAAGATCAGAGAAAGCACAAAATTAGGGAGTTACTTATAAAGGTTAGTGATATATTTACAGATTAAGTTGGTTTAATTTCAAATATTAAATGCACCATTCCGCTCAAAGGTACTCACACAAAACCAATTAAAGGAAAAAATAAAAGTTGAATTAGATTATTTGGACAAAAATCATATAATAGAAAAAGTTAATTACTGCCCCTAGGGAACACCTGTAGTAAAAAGGATGGTGACATAAAACTTTGTGCTGATTATGAGACTACTATAAATCAAGTAATTAAAGATGAATAGAGGATATTTTTCCCAAAACAAGCGGCGGCAAAAATTTTTGTGTTTTAGACTTACACATCAGGTAAATCAGAATAGTTCATTATTACAAGCAATCAGAACGCATAAAGGAATGTATAACGTAAATCGTCTTATGTTTGGCATTAAAATAAGCCCAAATACACGGCAAAGATACATTGAAAATGCATTTAAAGATATACCTGCTTTTTCGACGACAATTTAGTTCAAGGCTCTACATATCGTCAATTGTTCAAGAACCTAACAGCTTCACTGAAGCGACTTCAGAAAAATGGGCTGGATGTTAATAAAAGTAAATGCCAATTTCTTTTGAATGAAATTACATACCTTGGTTGGACATATTATTGATAGAAAACGAATTCTTTCAATATTGTTATGGACGAAAAATCATTTTGTTAACAGACCATAAGCCACTGACTCGAATATTACACCCAAGCAAGGATTTGCCACTAACGTTGGCACTTCGTCTTTTGCATTACGCAAGTTTTATGTCTGGCTTCGATTACGAAATACGGTACAGGAATACAATACAGCACGCGTAAATCCGAATTTTGTGTCACGTTCTCCAGTTGAGAAATCTGGGAACGATTCTGAAGTTAAAACAACAACATAATTCCGAGTGTCTACAATATTATATTGCCCTGAAATCCGGCAATCCATTACTCTCATGTGAAGATCTTGTAAATTTTTCATTTTCCAGAAGGATGTACTTTTAGAGGCTTTAGGGTAATGATACCAAAAAATCTATGGAAGCAAATCTTATACGAACTACACACAGCGCATACAGGAATGGTATACGAATGAAGGTGTTAGCACGTAGCTATGTATTGTGGAAAAATATTGACCATGACAAAGAGTCATTAGGACATTATTATCGTCATTGCACCTTAGTAAAAGCAAATCTTAAGAAAGTGTTATTCATCTAAAATATGTTGGGCCCATCATGAATGCAAACGTTTTGATTGCGGTTGACGCATACAGGAAATCATTTGAAGTAATTCCACGGAACAACATATCGAGCAGTAAAACTATAGAGGCATTACGAGAGATATTTGCTTGATTTGGCTTACCTTTGATAGTAGTAACAGACAATAGACCTCCCAAATTTAAATCATACGAATTTGAATATTTCATGAAAGCTAATAAAATTACTCATAAAGTGATACTGCCCTATCACCGGGCAACCAGCCGATAAGCCGAAAGATTCCTTCAAACCGTTAAACAGAGTCTAAGCGCGATGAAGGAGGAGCCAGGCAGTTTAAATAAAAAGATATGCAGATATGGCAAAAAAAATTCCTAACAACGTTACAAGAATAAGTCCATCAAAAATACTGCCAAAGTATTCAATAAGAACCAAGAAAGATTTAGTAAAAAGAAATCTCAGAAAGGACATGCTTGAGTCGGAGATACCTACCAGCATGCAAAAAGAACCAACTTTTGAAATTGAAGATCGAGTGCAAAAAAGACTACATAATGAATAATTCAGCAAATAAATGGAAATTTAGTACAATTTTAGATCACAATGGAGACCTCCACTACGATTTTGGTAAATGAACAAACACATGCTAGACAGATTGATCAAATACGTAAAACCGGATGTTATCCTGTAAATGAAGCTGAATAATATCCAGATATGACATCGTCAAGAAACGTACTAGTTGAGAACACAAAGGATGGATGGACATATTGACAGAACGGATAGAAGAGTTTTACTACCTAATAACCTACCAACGAAGGATGTTCTGGAACAGATGATTCCGAAAGTTGTCAAATCCGCCGAAGACAAATCTGGACTTACCAGGAACAGTGAAGTACCGTTGGTGCATGAGCCAGATAGTCAACCAGGTATACGATGCTCATGTCGCACACGAACGGCACCTGAGCGTTTAACGTATGTAACTTTTTCTCAACAAGGGGAAGGTGTTGAGTAGTTACACTATCGCTCAATACAACAACAAAATGCTGCAACATATTATAGCATCTCTGTACACGATTACGAGTGCCGCTACCAGTAGGAAATGTCAATATAGACAATGAATGTCTAAAATGGATAGATATCAGGCAGGTACGGCAGTCAATCAGTTATCTCCTGACAGTATACTAGAATTAAGGTAAGTTGTTCGTTTAACTTGTACGGTGACGTTTTGTTGATATACTCAGATTTGTGTCCCTAAGTACACGACAAAGTATTTCGATAATCCAGCTTGAGGAAATGTTCGGCTTGAATTACTATTATTAAAAAAATTTGTGAGTAGTAATGTCAAGATATTCTTTTGTTGAATTCTTCCCTATTATGGATAAGAACTAAAATATTCCGTATACGTAAAAAGACACAATTTTTTTATTTTATAGTGAAGGATTGAGAACGTATTGAACGGCCCCCAGTCGGACTTTTTATTTATACTTATTTTGAGAAGTGATTCTTTCATTACTTGAAAATACTTCAAAGAACATTCTAGTTGGCCTTCTCTTTCATTGCTTTATTCAACCACTTACTTGAGAAGGGGTGTAGGTAACGTGTTCACTTTATTTACAACTTGTTTTCCGGATTTAAAAATGCGTCAATTGAGTTTTGATTTTCAGTGAAAGTGGTTGCCGCAAGTGCTAATTAAATTGTGTTTCAGTCATAATAATTTGATAACTTTGACGTGAGTGGAAAAATTAAAGTTACATTTACTAATCCTTTCAGGATCGCACATGAGGTCAACTTCTTGCATTCTAATAATTGTTAACTATTATGAATTTTCGAGTTAAATTTCCCAAATTTTACTCTTGAATTTTTGCATTTTTTTATGAATCTTATTATGCAGAATTTTTTGAATAATAATCTAATAACCTTATGATTTATTGTGATATGTAGTCTCATTCGTGAGGGGGAGAGCCGGTATAAAGGACAACTCAGTTTTCTTAATATTTAAAATATAAAATTTTATTAAAATTCAATAATCCAATTAGCTTTAACTAATATCACAAATTCAATACAAAAAAAAAATCAATAAAATCTTCAAACAAAATAATAAAAAAAAAACAAATTAAAAATTCAAATAAAAAATGACGTAATGCGTATTGCGCCTTCTTGCTTCCTTTAATTCTGAAAAGGAAGAAGAGGAACAGAATTAAGCATCTGTCAACACAATAAACAAAACAAAAATTAAAATGCCCTTGGCCAGTGCGTGACAGCACAAGGGTAGCAAAATACTCGGTGCTAGTGTGTGACAGCACAAAGGTAGCAAAATGGTCGGCGTTAGTACGTGACAGAACAAGGGTAGCAAAATGGTCGGCGTTAGTACGTGACAGCACAAGGGTAGCCGAATGCTTGTGTGGAAAGACTGGGACACTCAGTTATCTCTAACCAGAATTATCTTCTGTATGGAAGGATAGGAAGCTCAGGTTATTCCTGATCAGAATTATCTTCTGTGTGATACGAAACTCAGGTTATCCCTAACTAGAATTATCTTCTGTGAAAAAGGTAGGAAACACGATTCTTTATAACTCAGATCAACTCTGTCAAAAGAATGTTGCCATCTACTGAATTTAGTGGGCTTTATATAGCCGCTGTAATCAGATATGTCTGTTTCGATTCTTGGTGGTGCCCTAGCGACGTTTACTTGAATTTTATTTGATGCGAAAACAGCTGGCTGACGTAATGACACTGGTTGTCATCACAAATTTGTAAATATACGGATGTATGGAATTGTGTTGTTTTATTAATGATTTTTTATATATATTTTTTAGATAAATGGTAGAGGAGCCTCAGCAGCTTTTTATTCTGTGAATAAGCATCGCAGATGGGAATTTCAAATAACAGCTGATGTCCTAGAGGATTTGATTAGATAAGTATGCTTTTTATATAAATTAGATTTGAATGATACTTTGTGTTTTGTTTTTTCGTTTTTTTTTTTTGTAGATTAAGCATCGAGCGAGTCTTGTTCAGCTTGCTGCCTCAAAAAGTTTTTTGTAGGATAGTCATCGTGGGCTTTTCAACGTATTTATGTGTGGGCTGAACATTCATATTTTATGATAATAATATTGATCAGATCATAAAATTTAACAAGTAAATGAAAAGCATTATTTAAGTTTTGTTATGAAATAAATTTTGAGAAAATCATTGCAGAAAGCTGAAACTTCAAGGTGAAATCTCTTCGAAATATATTTCGATCTATATCGATATGTTATTCATTTAAATTTTGGAATTTTATACCATTTTGAAAGAAAATCATTCAAGTAGTAAGATTTTTTGGCTGAAAATAATAAAATTTGAATAATTTATTGAAGTAATTCAGAGTTATCTGATTTTAGCCGAAAAACATTTCGTACCTACCTATATATATGTGCGTAATCTGCCATAGCATTATTTGTTTCCCTTAGTATAAACCAAAATTACTTCTTAAACCATGAAAAATTATCGAATTATCCAAAAATAGCAGTTATATAGATAGCAGTTCTTAGCTAGATAGACTTACTTTGAAATATTTTAAAGAAGGACCCTTATCGACATTTTCCTATTTAAATGTAAAACAGAATTTGTACGCATTCCGCGCCATTAGGGAAATTCCCCCCTAGATCCAGATGATACATAAATATTTACTCAATTCGTTTATCAGATGCTAATTGAAGCGTTTGATTTTATGAAAGGATAATATTAAGTAAACGATTTCACTTCCCTTGATAAGACTAAGTTAAGACACTTTCAAGACGAAGTCACTTTCAAGACGAAGGCCTGACGATGCGGGAAACGAAATCCAATTAATCAAGAAAATGTAAAACGGAGACTATAACCACGATGGTCCTCATTAAGGCAAGCCAAAGTATGGCTATTTTTCTAGCTATCCTAAAAGGCCAATGGGACTGCTTTAATTAACATTTTTAATTAACTTTTTCAAGATTTAAAGGAAGGAAATGGGCACAGCGAGGAAACTTGCGTTTCTTGGAGTTTTTTGAAACAAAAATTATTTTTTTAATGAACTACTACCAGGTGAAAGCTTAACGCGGTGTTCCGTAATAATAAATGTTATGAAAGAGTTGTTGGTTGGGTGTAAATTAATTACAAATACCGATAATAAGAATTCAAAAATTATTGAGAAGCTTAAATTCTGACAATATGAACAAAAGCTCTGAAGGTTTCCGGTTGTGACGTGACTTCACTATGGCTATATACCTACATGGAAACCATCTATAATATTCGCGCGTGTAAGAAAAATATGAGATTAGTCTTGGTCTCCTGGAGGTCTGTTGGCATGGCAGAATCTCGTTGCTGAATTGTGATACTGCACGTTTACTCGTGACATTTTATTGTGCAAAATTCCTCACTGATCGGTCATATGTTAAGTCATCTCTCAGTGAGATCTCTCGATTTGCAAACTTAAGCAAGCATAGTCAACGAGAGTAAGCTTATAAAGGAAAGTCTAAAAATGATTTGTGTGTGCTTGCGACTTAATTTTTGCTTCCGGCAATTTTGTATGAAAGAAATTAAGTAAGTAATAGAGTCGGACAGCAGTCGTGGGTGAATAATACCAAGATTTACGTATATCGAGAACCATAGAGGATTTTCTTTTGATAATTTAAGCCAAATGATTTGTTGCTTTTAAATTGCAAATAAGGAGAGTGCGTTTTTACCTTAACTTATTATTATTATTCAAATTAACATTATGAAACTAATAAACTAATCTGATTAACACGCTTAAATAAAGGACTTTAACTTTATTGTTATTTTTTTTTATATGATATTCACAATAAAACAATAAATCCAACAATTTATCCAAGGAAAATTTCTCCAAAACAAATCATCCATTGAGCAATACGTCCATAAAGCAATTCAACTAGGCAGTTAGCTTATCCACTTTTTACCTACAACAATTTGTCCAAAAGGATTGATAATATCAAAATAAAAGTCAAAAACGCCGCGTTTTTGATGATATCAATATATTTTTAAAGGTCGGAATTAGATTAAAATAATTTTATTAAATGAGTTTTATAACACCGAGTTATTAAATGCTGTGCGGAAATTTGCTGCCCACAATTGCTCGCCTGTAATTGCTTGCCAAGAAAGTTGCTCGCCAGGAAAGTTGCTCGCCAACAACAGATACTGGGAACACAGACTGCATTGTGTAAATATAATTGTTATACAGATACTAGAAGTAGGTACTGGTAGTTTTAAATGTTGATAGTGTCGTACTTTAGTTCGGGGAAATACTTTTAAAATCAAACTATTTAATGTATAAGAGAAAAACGTGTGTATTGAATGAATATTGGCATAAAGTCAGATGCAAAATAACATTTTATTTACCAACACGGAAAATATAAAATTCCAAACGAAGAAAGTTTTGTTAATTGTGAACAATTTTAAATTTAATTTTTGGAATATGAAAGAGTGGTAAAACTACAGACGGAGATGTAGTAGAGTCACCATATATTTGCAGATAAACGTTAAAATAAAAAGTAGGCAACTTTATTGATATGACGGGCACCATACAGATTTATTGCCGACCTATGGTGAAAACGGATCAGGGGATTAACAAAGGATTTTCTAGCGAAACGAAATCTGCTCTTTATTACCAAAATGATGGTGATTTAAAAAAAAAGTTAAATAGCTTTTTTCACCCAAACCTATTTTCAAAACTTTCTCATTTCACTGGCTATTTATGGTAATATAACTATCTCTATGGTAACATACCTAAAATTCAGTTCAAAGCGTATTAAGCCTTTAATTTATTCGAACTGGAGACAAGATTTTTCGCATCTTTGAGAGGCTCTAACTGGGTAGGGTTATGTCCGATCGGAAAACGGGTTCAACTGTTCACCTCAGCTAATTACCAGTCACAATTCGCATTCTTTTCTCTGAATACTTTTTGTTGCTGTTAGTTTAGTACTACGTAGAATTATAATTATTTGGTGTAATATTGGTGGAATGCCAGCTTTTTGCCTTAAAAATAATCTCTTTTTATAACCTTTACATTAACTACACAGCCATGTCCGCAAACTTAGAAAAACAAAATTGACGCACTTCCCGGTATCCAATCGAGCTAAAATTGTCCACGTTGATGACAATACACTTTGGCACCACACACACACGCACACACATACACAAACACATCGACTCTCTCTCTCTCTTACACACATCCCAACCCATCCGCACCCATCCCCCCACACACACACAAGCACGCACACGGGCGCACACACATACATGCATACACGCGCCCCCATTGTTTCTTATTATAGGACGATATCACGATGCCCTAAAAGTATGTATGGAAGTCAACCCAATAGTTATGGGACTCGAAGGCAATGCAATAGGCCATATAGAAGCAGTAAGAACAAATCAAATGCAACAAAACAATTTAATATCATACGAAATTCCCTCAAAAGAAGGGTTCTCAAAAAAAAAGAAGAAAAGAAGGTTCTTTGGAGCTACAGATGTGTATTTAACCAGGAAAAAAAGAGAAAGAACTCCTTAATAATATATTTGACATGGAACAACGATTGCATGATTTACGCCACTTGGCATTTTAGTTTGCCGAAAAATATAATATGCCGCATCGATTCAACAAAGAAAAGAAAATGGCAGGCAAAGATTTGGTATCAGGCTTTAGACCACGGCATCCTTCCTAATATTGCTCTTAGAAAATCAGAGTCCACTTCAATGGCTAGGGCACAGGCATTTAAGAGAGCTAACGTGCACAATTTTTTTTAGATCCTCAAGAAAATGCAAGACAACACTTTCATCCTGCTCATCGAGTATATAATTTCGATTAAACTGGCCTTTTAAGGGTTCAAACAAGAAACATCAAAGGGATCTTTCCAAGAAAAAGAATGAAGATTGAACTTAAAGATGCAGCTGAGTTTGCATGTTATCTCACTGGATGGATGCAGACAGATATATTCATGCAATGGTTTGACCATTTCTTGAAACACGCCAAGCCTACAGCAGAAGATCCATTGCTTCAAATTCTGGATAGAGATGCAACACACACCAAAAACATCGACTTCATAGAAAAGACCAGACGAATTCATACAACTGTTGCATGCTTGCCTCCACATTGCAGCCACAAGCTGCAACCTCTAGATGTATCATTTATGGCACCATTACAAGCGTTCTACGTCCAAACTTGTGAGAAGTTTCTTCGAAACAACCCTGGAAGAGTTATAACACAATTCCAAATCAGCAAACTTTTCGGGGAGGCATTTTTGCGTACAGCTCTGCCAACTACAATGATAAAAGGATTTCGCAAGTGTGGAATTTTCCTGATGCAGATTTGTCGCAGCAATGTCTGTAAACGAAACAATGAAAACAATAAACTTGCGAATTTGTCTATTTCTTTACTATTTTCGACACTCTCGTAGGCCCACTTTTCGTCATCACAGCGAGTTGAAATTTGGCACACAGGTTCATGTCGCGTGACAATTGAATCTATCAAAATTTGAACCGAAAATTTCCATGGAAAACCTGGAAAATGGGGAAAGATCATTTGAAAATTTGGTACAAATTTGATTAGTGATAAATCCGTTTCAGGAAAAATGCAGAGTTTCCGAAAAATTTTCCGGAATTTTCTGAATTTTCCGGAAAATTTTCCGGTAAAAAAGTTTTCTAAATTATGCAGGATCAAGCTCCCTATCAACTGGCATCATTACTTTCTCACCGACAATGGTGAAAACTTGCAGAAAAAATCGAGGAACATTCATGTAAAACGCTTTTCCGGAGTTTTTCCAACCAAGGAAGCGTTTGAGCGTTTTGAAACCTAAGACAAAGTTGTAGAGCGAAATGAGTTGCATAATAATTTTTACTCGAATAAATTTTTTGAAAAACTGGTAAATCAGTGTCTATTCAGCCGTCATAAAATTGTTTTAAAATATCTCCATGCAGCACGTAATAACAATTTAGTTAACGTGAAAGGGGCAGAATATAAAATAAGTAAAAAACGAGTTTTCAAACAAAACTGAGGCCAAGCCGCATGAAAAAGTAGAAAATAAACTTTTTTTCACACACAGAGGTGCACTCAGATTTTATTCGCTGACAATCACCGATATATTTCAGTATGATCAATCAGAGGTAATAAGAGATTTGATTCATGAAGAGAAAGAATATTCAAGAGAAATGTCCCAATCAAAAAATCTGAGTCCACCTCTGTAAAAAAGTTTATTTTCTACTTTTTCGTGCGGCTTGGCCTCAGTTTTGTTTGAAAACTCGTTTTTTACTTATTTTATTTAAAACTTAATTATACATGCGTGTGCGCGTGTGTGCGGGTGTGTGTGTGTGAGCGTGTGTGTCGTGCCAAAGTACTTTCTCATCGGCGAAAAATCAATGTGGGAAATTTCAGCTCGATTGGATACCGGGAAGTGGGTCAATTTTAACTTTCTTAGCTACGGACACGGCGGTGAAGTTAATATAAAAGATTTAAAAAGGACTAGACAGCGATAATAACATCTAGCCGATATACAGCTGAATTACTAAAAGAGAAGCTGAAGAAAAGCGAGGAGAATATGAAAAGAAAATGGAGGAAGGAAGAAAAGGTGATCAATGCTACAACATCCAAAAGTGGTCCAGTGAATAAAAAATCAAAAATATAAACCAAAAAGGAAGCACAGGCTGCTACTTTGACATTTGACCTAGAAGATGAAGAAGATGAGGATGTCGAATGTTTTTATTGCAAGGAGGCTTTCTCTAGATATAAGGATAAAGAAGAAGAAGACGAGTTTGAGTGCGAATTTTGTAAATAAATTAATAGCAGTAGGTAAATAGTTTGTTTGAGTTTTGCTGAATTTAAATAGTTTTCAAATGGTTTCCTTGAAATTCAATATATGCTTTCAATAAACATATATATATCTTTGAATGTCCGGCTTATTTACTGCTTTAATTAACCTGTGTGGATAAAGTGCCAGTCGCTGGCCATTTTACCGTGACCATTTTGCATACTTGAGGTAGAACCAACTTCCACCATATAAAATAATTATTTAACAAAATATAAGAATGTTATAATGCTCTAAATTGTTTACAGTTGCTGCAGGTAATATTTTTTATTATTTTCAATTTTCTTAATTAAGATGGTCTCGTTAAAAATAATTTTCCTTAATTTAAATTAGGAGAATTTTTTTTTTTATATTATTAAGCCAAGCTCAGGAGATACCCTATGATGAAGCACAGCACATGGACATGAGGAAAGTGGCGTAGGTGCTGATATATGTCACTCTTGGACCTTCGCAGATTGTAAGCTCGAGGAAACACAGAAAATGGTGGCCGGTTCCACATTCGCACAGTTATGGAAAGAAATCATCACGGAATTTTACTGTAAATACGGCCGAAAGGCGGCGGAAAAGAAGACTGTGAAGCGCAGGGCTGCCCAAGCTAAAAGCTGTATAAGAGGAAAGCATACATATTTGATGAACGAAATTTGTTGCTTTGTTGGAATGGTTTAGATTTAAGATTGCATTGTATCTCCTAGACTGGACACTGTAGTAGGGTATGAATGGCAAGGAAGTCATCATACAAAGAAGTTATGTGTTCACAAGGCGAGAAATAAACTCTGCGAAATAAAATATGAGGTTTTTGACTTTGTGGGTACCGTAGTAGCGTATAATGGCGACGTGCGTTACTGTCCATGAAAGTTAGACTAATAAAATCTCAAACATAGCCTCTTGGGCAGGGTGCGAAGGATATTGTATGTATATTGATGAATAAGTTGATGAATAATGAAAATCAAGTATGTATCATGTTAGTAGTGCTTATATGGTTAGTATGCATGGGCAGCTATAAGATGACTGGTGTTAATCTCTAGTCTCTCCAGTTTTGAAAACGGACACACCTTAAACTTCTCGTATAGTTCCCGCTGACAACGTCTATTAAGGTTTTGTTTTGCCTGTATAAAATATATACCATATTTTTAGACGTTGCTTATAAGATCTTAGACCCGAATGGAGTAACCAGTTCGATTATTACAAGGATAACTACATGTAAAGATACCACTAGGAGTACTCATGACCTTATGGTCACGGGCTACGAAGCCATACCTAATTGGGTAGCCGACATTACCAACTTGGTACAACGGGGGTTGAGGAGCCCCGGATAGTTCTACTATAGTAGTGCTATTCGCCTCAACATGGACAAGGCCCCTTTGTGGGAGCATCGTGGTGGTTATGATAGCCAGTATGTCCTTTTGTATATTTGCATACAGCGTCCGTGGATTTTATGGATGGTCGCTTATTAATGAATGCTTAGAGGATTGGGTTTGGGCGTGGATTTGCGCTAATTCAATGGGGTGCCGTGACCCAGAGATCGGCAGAGATTTTAGATAGGTCTCGCTTCGACCAGTAAGTCCAATGGCAACCATGCACTAACATAACTAGTACTCTTGAGACAGAATATTATATAATCTGCCTCTTGGGGGAGCTGATTGTCGCTTATTTACCAAGACTGCCGTGAGATTAAGGCTAACAGATAGATGCTCACCTTAAAAACCCCTACAGATTTCTGTAGATACGGATGAAAGTATTTCAAAGGGTGAAAGGATGTGCGAGGCATGCAGCGGATCAGACTAGATATTTTACTGGAATATTAACCAAGCATGTAGCGATAAAGAAGCAAAAGTCATCCAATATTGCGGTGATACTTGAGTGAGTCGACAAGTTATTGTCAAATCGCCAAATGTACGACCATCCCCGGTCCAGATGTGAGAATTGAATTCCATTCAAGGTCTGATATGGGACTTGTAGAGGAGCACCAGATTTGATGGGCTAAACAATTTCTAGTCTATAATTAAGGGAGCAAATGATAAAAATATCTGACATTATTATGTCCAAGCTAGAATTTGTAATGACATTAGACGTAAATTCAAGAGAACGACAACAATAGAGATCCAGAGAAATCATCTTTCCAGCAATAATCAATGCATTAAAAGAGCTATAAAAATGGATCAATTTACAACAACTTTATAGTGAACAAATCTTGACTCCTCGTCAACTATATGTATGAGAGTGTGATAAATGTGCTTGCGGTAAATGCAATGGCTAGCGAGATAAGAGCCGGTGATGATCTTATGTTTTCCTCTTAGCGGTACTTTTCAGCTTCGTAGATGAAGTATACGTACACAATGAAATTTAAGGTGATGATGCAAATTCTAATCTTTTTCAGGGCAGGCCAACCTTTTCGGGGGGGGGGGGGGCTTTGAGTAGATACAACACCTACCGATTACAGTATTGATTACTACAACAAAATTTACTGGGTTAATATAAAGTGGGATTTGTGCCCCACTTCACCACACGTAAATGACCGAATTATACTATTTCATGATCAGGAAAACTTACACTGTCTGACTCTCACTCAACTGAGTTCATAATAACTGTCATAATTATCAAATAATATAAAAATTAATATTACGAAAAAACAAATAATTTGTGTGAAGTTTTTTTCGGTTTGTTACCCAAAAGGTTGTATGTAGCAAATCTAAAAGACAAACACAAACCAGTTATTGTTTCAACGTATCCTATCTATGTATTGTGTAAGTGTATGGGTATGCCACAACCCCAAGCAAGTATCTAACACCCAAATACCGAGAGCTGTAAGAATCACAAGTTTACGTATTGTTGTTGTTGTTTTATATGCAAATAGAACTAAACTAGTTAAGGTCAGCGAATAAAGAACACGACTATTATATGTATGTAGTTAATTAGCGGAGTAACCGTAGTACCTACCTAATTCCTTATATTTAACTCATTTCAACACTTGAGCTGATGAAGACCTTTGCTCAGACTATCTAAAAAATCTGAAACAAAATATTGAGCACCTACAAAACTATATTGCTATAATAAAGTTTTCGCATGAATTTATCACAACGTATTACTTTCCTACTGCTAATTACCCACGAAGAAAAAAAAACTGTGATGATGACTGCACAGCTGGATTGTACTTACACCCACATCATGACTTTCAAATAACAAATTATGCTATATTTCTACTGACAGGAGACAGATAATATATAATCCGTACTCACTTTACTGTTTTCAATTCACAATAATTTCGAATTCTTGCCTATAGTTAATTCACCGATTCACATTACGCTGTGATTCATATAGCCGGAGGCGACCTAGTAAACCAAAAAGCCTTAGCTACCACTCAAAAACAGTATAAGAAAGTAATTTTTCCTAACTGAGATCAATGGGATGATTTTTTATAAGATCAACCTACTACGCTAAAATACCTGATACCTCTCTATAAACCTAAATTGCTTGCAGGTGAAATGTGTATTGTCATACAGATCATATGGGATATCTGGAAGAAATATATGTTGACATTAAATCCAATAAAATAGAAAAAACAAAACAAGTTTCACTACATAGGTATATTCGAACGGCATTAAAGGACCTCTCTACCGTTATAGTGACATATGTATGGATGTAAACTGTGAAGATTGTAAAGCAATAAATTCTGAATCGGAGTTCCCATAATACGGTTATAATCAGCAACGTTCTTAGACACAGTGAAATAGTGGATAATAATAAAACTAAAGAAGTCATAACAAAACTTGTACGCTTCGCCCACGTCGCGCTTTACTATAAAGAACAACCATAGAAGACAGCGTAGACAGCAAATATTTTTTTATCAAAAGCAGACAGAATTAAGTACATCTAAATCATCAATAAAAATTAAATAATTACAACAACGAAAATTCAGGCTATCAATAAGTGTCATCACAGGCCATTATGGGTTGAACTATGTATACTGTCAGTGATGCCACCTGCATAGTAATTTAACTAAAATGCACAATAATTATTCCAGGCAATTATAAACAACTCTCAGTAATTTAAATTGTTTAGAAATTTAAATTTTGCGTCTACGTTCAGCCGTAAAAAATGAGTAAGTAATTAAATATTTCCATTGTACTTTATTCGCATAATATTCAACTACTCCTACTCTACATCTACACCATATGCGCCCAACAACACATTTAAGTTTTTATGTGGTACGTTTAATAATGCTATTTAAAATATTAAAAGGAAGGCAGCATATTGCGAAATTCTTCAAATGATGGCGAGAATCGGCAAGTTGTACATTACTTTATTTATTACTTTTATTAGCTTTTCTGTATAATTCCGCAATGTGACTAAATTACATACACCATTTTGATATTAAACCAGGTTTGAACGCACTTTCTGTAATATAAGAAGACATAAAATAAAGGCTGCTTATTGGGACTGCAGCTGGCACTCACCTTATTGAAAGTAGTACAGTAATTTTCGTTAAGTGCAGAAATTTTGCGAATAATTAATTATTAATTTTGAGTTGGAATTATCAACGGTGTGTCGAGGTGGAAACATTTGGGGGAGCCAACATATTAAAAACAAGGTGTCACTACATAGAAATATATTTTATTTCAATACACATATAATATAAAATTAAAACATACAATTATAATAAAAAAGCCTCCTGGATGTGAGTAACGCCGTATTTATACTCTACAAATTATGCTAGAACCTTCCTGAATATTCCGTTCTCCGAACCAAAAGTTTACTAAGAGTTACTAAAGTTGTTTCCATTTCCAATAGATGTCGCTTATATAACTTTGTGGCGCGTAACAATATATTTCTCCAGTTGAAAATAAAATAAAAATAATAAAAAATCATTCTTTCTAAATTTGCTCTATTTGCCCAGCAGTTATGCCTTTGCAGTGCTTATGACGGGTGTTCAGTATCTTAACTGAACGCTGATATTCACTATCAATATGTGCAAATGCTAGGAACAGAAATATTCATTCTGACTAAATCCGTAAGTTCCCCAGACCTCATGCGTTTACGTTTGCATTGCTTATGATGGGTGTTCAGTATCATAACTGAACGCTAAGATGAGCCTGGTAGCCAACGCTCATCACTTTACAAAATTTTAATACCGGTGCGGGTAGGGGCTTTTAAGTTAACTAACATAACTTTTTAGTCAAGTATGTGGTTGTACGACAAGTATCTTATTACTGAACGCCTCAATGAGTTTCTTCGCCAACTCATCTATCAGCTCATCAATAAATTGGTATGGATACTGATCTGTATGGCAAGTGCATCTAACGAGTGAAAAAGATATAAATGGTGTTGAATTGCAAAGTATAGAAATGAGTTTAGTCCCGGTGCTAGCACAAATATCATCATTACATTTATCCAACCAATCATCATGAGATCATTGCGCTACCAGGGGAGTATCAATATGTGCGAATAGGAATAGAAATATTCATTCTGAAAAAATTCGTAAGTTCCCAGAACTCATGCCTTTGCATTGCTTGTTTCCGCCGATAACGGTATACAGATTAACAAGGTATTACTGTCCCGCACTATAGATTTGCCGTTTTGTGTGCGTGACGTCATGTGAATTAAACCACATAGGACCATTCCATAGAAAATCGACAATAATTTTGTAAATTTCTCCATCTACCATCTCTGATTTTGATAAAATTTCAAAAGTAGATTGATTTTATAGTAGGTAGTATTTTGCTGAAATATGTCCTCGTTTGTCCATTTTTGACGAAAATATATTATTTTGAATTTTGAAAGTGACAAATTTTGGTAGGTGTACTTTCAAAAACATATATCTCAGCGCAATTCCATGAAAGAGACGCTATTTATTTAAGGAATAATATCACCATGCGACTTTTTTTCACTTTTTTTTTGCTTAAACACTCCTTAAAGAATGATAAAAAAGGGGCGATTATGAGATTAAGAAACTTTTAATGGGGGGGGGGGGGGGGGGGGATCGTTTTTACGAGCGTAGTCGTGACGCAAAATTAACGATTTTTCGGCTACGCGTATAAATTATACCGACCATATTAGTTTCCATCTTTCAATTTTGACTAATAGATGTCTATCTAGTCCAATTTTAAAGCTGAGCAAACAACTATTTGTAGAAATTGCGTAAGAACGCGTTTGTGTTTAGCTTCTCTAATTAAAATTATACCACTTGAAACCATGTTTTTCAAATTGGGCGTACCAGTAGCACTCTCAATTTTTATCCGATTGACTTGAATTTTTTACTCCAACTTTAAAACAATATTTTCTAGTGAACTTCGTAGGATCTTTTGATAAAAAATTTTTTATAGATTTTATAAATGATTTTCTGCCGATTTTTTCGAAAAAACAAGAAAAAAAGCTTCAATTGATGCCATTTTTTTTTTAAATCAATTTTTCGAATCAATCCTACGACGTTCACTAGATTTTGGACTATATTTTAAAAAAATGTTTGGTTTTTTATTCCAGATTAAAAATTGAGACCTGTAGCGGTACGCCCATGTCCGAGATACTTTTTTTTTCTTGCGTCTTGTGTATCGTAAAATTAAAATTAAATTATTAATTAATTAATTAAATTAAAAACCTCATATGTCTATCCCTTTCCTATCGTTGGTGGTACGTCCCAGAAAATCACATGAAATTTAGTGAACTTAAGGTGATATTACCCCTTAAGGAAACTTTGAAGTTTCTGGAAAAAATTAATTAAGGTATTTTTCTGAAAAATTTGTTTTCAGGACAATGGATATGCCCGTTATTCTTGAGTTCCAGAAAGGCCCTTTCATCATATATTAAGATATTCAACGTGTTACGATTTATGGTCAGATGTCTCAGTTATCGAGCCTAAATTTTGAATTCTTGAAAAAAAAATGTGATGTAAATTTGCAGTGATCCTGTAAAGTTTTACACCAAGGACATACTTTTTCGCTTCTAAAATATAACTCATTCTCATTTTTCATTTTATGCACACTCTACAAAGAAAACTCAGAATTTCTATGAACATGTTAGAATAAAGTTTCCACAACTTGGACCAACACGTTGGTCGTTCAATTCCAAAATTTGAACACTGTTTGTCGAGAAAATAATATCCGAACCAGAAAAATGAAACAAAGGAACCTTTTTATCTTCCGGGGGATTTCTACATTTCTAAAACAAATTTGTTAATCAGTTTCTTCTCATTACTTTTGCATAAATATTTGATTTAACTTCCTGCAGGGTAAAATCATGGATATTTGTTACTGCGACGAAAAAATTAATGAAACAATGTCACATATTCGAAATATGAGAGGTAATTTTTCAATCGTTTCTGACGTAACCGTAGCATTGGTTGGTCCTCCTCAACAACGACCACCGCGTTTACAAAATGCATATGAACCAAATGCATAATAAAAAATTTTATGTTTGGAGATATTTGACACCATTTCTACCATTTAGATTTGAAAGTATGAAGAAGCTTGTGTTTATTGAATTGCTGAATTACAAGAAATTTGCAAATTATTTACAAATTTTACCATCCAATGCATTTAATTCAAAATCATCTCCTCAAAGAATTAAAGCAAAAAAACAACTCTACGAGGAAGTCACACAGGACTTTTGTAAAAAAAGTAGGCACATGCAATTCATTTATAAATGAATTATCATTAAAGTAATGTATGAAATGTTCGCAAAAGTTTCTTTATCCGTTCTTGAATAGTATCATAAGCTGTGCTCCCTTTTTTTCATATATTACGATTTATTGAATTTAAAATTCTTCCTTCTTAAGAGATGCGACTAAGGCATATTTCGGTGTCTATTAAAAATACAAGCATACTACAGTTTGGTGTTATTTTAGTTTTTATTTAAGCGAAATAATATATAAATTTCTCAATATTGGTCGATCCTGAACACCGGGCTTTATTTTTATGCTGAGGGACAGGAGATCCCATCACAAGTGCGGAAACCATAGCAACCCATTGTGCTTTCCTGCTCGAAGCCCTATCACCAAAACGTTCCTATCCTCATAATATAGCGCATTAGCTCTTAGTGAGGAAGGATCTTCAACTCCTCTGCGGATAGGAGGGCAGAACCCAGAGTATCCAGCCTGCTCCGGACGAACAACCACACAAAAAGTGTTCGGTTGTTTCAGGCTCTCCTTCCAGGCAGGACAGATACTCAGGGTTGTCAACAACTCCCATCTATGTTAGCTATGAAGCGAGCTATGTCCAGTGATGATGCCAACCACAGTTATTGTTTCCTTCCGAGCCCCATGAGAAAATCAGATATATTCCTATTGGGCCCAGCAAGAAACAGTTAAGTGCACCTGCAAATACTCAGGCTCTCCCATCTTCCGTCGGTGAACATTTTTAGATCGAACCGGGGAAGGCTCAATAAGGCACTTGCCTCAGTCCACGATTCCCTTACAGGAAAACTCACAGAGAAGCGACGCCCGAAATGAAGCTCTGGAGCCATCGCATGAAATGCCAAGCTGGCCAGAGGGTTTTCCAGATTTAGCCCACATGCCAAAGAGCAATGAGAAGAGCCAGTCCAGCCGTCCTCCCAACATCCCCATGAGCGCAATCTGCACGCAGATTAAGTAAGACCTCAAGGGCAGTAGTAGCCGTAGATCACACGGAGCCCGTATTTCCCAGGTAGGCAATCCTTTCCAGGCTCCCCAGCTTCCGGATGGCAGTAACCACAAGCATCATCGGCCACCATACACAGGAGACATATGTGAGCAGAGGTCTAACGAACGAGGTGTACATCCAGTGCACAACCTTCGGTCTTTTGTCCAATATGCAGCCAAAGGTTCTCCTGTATTGAGCGAAGACCCTCATAGCCGCAGTAACTTTTTTCTCTACGTGAATCCGCTTATCAGCTTCGAGTCGAGGTAAACTCCGAAGTGCTTGACATGGGTAGAAAGTAGCAGAGTGTGCTCAAAGAGCTTTGCAAGAACAAAGTGCCCAACCTTACGTCTTCTGGAGAAGAGCACCAAGCTGGTCTTTGTTGGGTTTACTGTCATATCATGGCGGGTGCACCAGTCCTCATGCTGTGCCTGGAAATGACCAGAGGGATGTCATACGCATACTCTTCACATGAGAATCCCACGATTTTCAGCACCGTGATGAGTAAGTCAGCCAACATACACCAAAGTACTGGAGAGAGCACACCACCTTGCGCGCAGCCTCTCTCCACCAGCACACTGAGAGAGGTTCGGACGCCCATCTCCACAGTTAAGTACCGTCGTCTTAACATTTGGTCGATCCATTCAACATCATGTCGACGAGCTGCAGTGTAACTTAGTCTCGGATTAGGCCTCCGTAGCGAATCATATTGCGCGTCTTGGTGGTTTTGGCTACTGCAATGTTGTTTCTGTATTCTTTAATGTTTTTCAATTCCTTAGAAATATTGTCATCTTCACTTCACTTTTAATTTATAACGTTTAGTTTAGTTTACTCAAATTGTGGCCATACTTTTCGACAGTACTAATCTTACTGTACTTTATCCTAAAACAAATTTTATTTGATTTGGTTTATATGCATTCCGAAAAATACAAATACATGTCCCTAGCTCAGTAGTATCTGACAATTGAAGGCCGTTCATATTGATTCAGTTATTCTTTCAGACATATGACAGACATAGTCTCTATCCGGCAGTCAGCACTAGTCGCTTGGAGACCTTAACTGTACATACTATTTTGCATAAGTACTTTTGACCTATAATGTCAAAATTTTAACTTTAACTTTATAATTTTTAAATGTTTTATTTATTTTTCCCATTCGGGAAATAGAAGAATTTTAAGAACTTTTATTTTTAACGATTCTAAATTAAATTATAAATACAAGACAAAAAAAGAACCACTTCGTCCAGGATTTGAAACCAGGGACCGATTCTAAAAATTGTGAGCTCGATTCCAGCATGGAAAACATTAATACAATTGAAAAATTTACAATTTACTTGTGATTTTTCATCATTACCTTTTAATGCCAGCTGAAAGCAACAGTGGCTTAATAGGCTAGAGAAAATCAAGAAATACAAGAAGAAAAAGCATCTGTCTCGTTAGCTTAATGGTAAGAGTAGTCGCGTGTAAAGCGAAAGGTACCGGCTTTAAACCGCGAACGAGGCGGTTGCTTTTTCCACTAGTATTTATGATTTAATATAGAATCGTTTAAAATAAAAGTTCTTAAAATTCGTCTATTCCCCCTTTTAATTATTCGTTGAACATAAATACATTGATTGAATACATTAATTTTATAAAAAAGAAAAGAAAAACAAAGTGAACTTTTTCAATGTTGCGGTAAGTGTAAAATCTTCACACATTTTAGAAGCACACATTTGTCGAATTTTGTTTCAACTTTCACGTACTTTTCGAGTTTTGATAAATTGTTTCATATATTCATTATTTGAGGTTTTTAATTTATTTTAGCTTATATAGCGTTTTGAAGTGTTTAAGGTAAGCATCAATAGATAGATCCTTTCATTACGAATTATTTGATGTATACATATCTTATTTTTACACATTTGCACATATCTAAAATTTTTGAGTATTATGGTAACACGTTCAGTTAAAACCCAAACGCATAATTAGATAAGCTAAAATTTAAGAGCTTCAACACAATTTCTCAATTTCCTGTGAAGATAAGTAACTGACATCAATAACATAAAAATTGTTTTTCATTATAATCAAATTGCCATCCAAAGCAAAATGCAAAATTTCTTTCATAAAATTTAAATGTATTTCAAGATAAAATTTCTTTTGTAAATTCTGAACATATCGTGTTACTTACATCCGCCGTAAAGTCATGAGAGAGATGACACAGCAAGTTGTTTTAATTTTTATTATGTATTGAGAATTTTAATTATCCATTTCATCAATTTGATTATATGTAGAATTTTATTCATTATAAATATCTAAACGATTGACAAAAAAGCACTCAGAAATATTTTTCAATCCGAAAGGTGAAAGTTTTTAATTTCTGTTCTTCAGAATTGTGCATAGGTATTCATATGTATAGCCTTCGACAAGTTATCTCACTCCTTGATACTGTTTAAAACGGAAAAGTATGGGTTTCTCCCAACATTTCTAAAATGGACGGGGTCTTATTTAAATAACAGAACATACCAAATCTATATTTCCGACATTCCATATCTAAAATCTTGATGGCTTCGTTTGACTTACCTCAAGGTAGTCACTTGGGCTCGTTGTTCTTTATTCTATCTATTGACGACATTGTCTCTGTTGTGAGGCACTGTAAAGTCTTATATATGTCGTAGACATTTGACGTAACACAGCACTTCACGAAAAGTTTAGACACTTCATGAAAAGTAGGCAGATAGTGTAACGGGTTTGACTTAGCCACTTTTTACATTATGTGTATGAAATTTTTAGTCAATTCATGAAATGCTAAAAGCTTTTACGCCGATAGTGTAATATAACCCGATATAACCAAATACGCGCCGCGCGTGCATGTATGTATATGTGGGTGTGTTTATATAGCTGTGGGTGTCTTTATATATATATATATGTGTGTGCGTGTCTGTGTCTCGCAGGCTTGGGTGCGACCTCCCCTTCACCGCACATCTCCCTCTCCTTATGAGGAGCGCTTGAAGCTTCTAAATATGCAGCCGCTTGAGAAACGTGACACGGTTGCTGATGCAACTTTTGTGCATCAACTCTTAAACGCGAATATTGACTCTCCGTTGTTACCTAACAAAATCTCTTTTCGCGATAGTAGGAACAATTTGAGAAGGCTACCTCTGTTGCATGTTAGCTCCTCAACTATAGCATGCGTACGAACCTATTAATCGCATGTGCATTACTGTTAATAATATGGCTGAGCATTTTATTGTTGGCTTTTCTAAGCAAGTTTTAAAAAAACGTCTATATAATACTTAATTTTGTTGTTTTCAATATTTAACTTTTTAAATTTTTTTTTGCTCTATGTTGCATGTGATTTTATTCGGTGTTCAATTTATCAAACATTATACCTAGGCACATTATCAACAAAGGCATAGGTTCTGCACCTAAGCCTTTGTAATCAAGAACCTACGCGCTGCACAGAGTAAAACTTTGAGCAGATTGCTTGTGCGGTAAATTCATCGCAATATAAACATATTCAACATTCAACGAAAATAAATGTGTTATGATTTGATCATGCAAGTATAAATCTGAAAATCCATATCGTATTTTCTAAATTAATTACCTAATTAATAGTATTCTATAGGAATGAAATCTATTAACGTGCCTAAATCAATAAATACCTGTATCAGATTTAAAATTCATAAACGTATACTTACATCAGGTAGCACTTAATAAAAAAAAAATCGAAAAACCGCAGAAAATCCAAGCAAATCCAGATAAAAATTGAGTATCTTTTCACCCCAGAATTTTTGTTTGCGAAGTGTTTCCTCCCACGCCATCAAGTCATCGAGCTATAAAGCCAGCCAATAAAGCATTTAACAACGCTATGATTATGTATCGCTGATAAAACACTTGTTTCCCTGATATAGCCCTTATATAAAGACATCTTTTTATGATCCCTACAATCGCAGTCCCCCTTTAAGTAAAAATCTATCGGAAATCCATAAAGCATCAATCCTTGCTACAAAACACGCAACAGAATGAGCGAGCAAGTAGTGAGGGTTCTTTTAAGAAACATCAAGAACTTTCGATTTTTTCTTTTACTATGGTCACTGGGTATCATTACAAGTTCAATCACATGAAACTATGGTCTGGTTGAATGACATGAAAATTTAGGGAAAGTGAAAAGCCTCATTAATTAGGCATCTTTGGGCTATAAGGCAGCATTGAACTATGGACCGAAGGACTTGGATAGTTTCGAAGACTCTCTGGCGGCAAAGAGAAGACCTTAATAAATTACGTATACCACATCTATGCAAAAAAAAAACTTGTGGTTTAGTGTTACCATTATTATACTGTGGCCGGAGCAAGGTTAACAGCAGCTATACTCATATTCAAGGCAAAACAAGTAATTTCGGAAAACTTTACTGACTTGCTGTCATAAACAAATTCGTAAACTCTTGACACCTATTTCATGTGCTCCTTATTATTGGCATCACAGATAAGCTCGTCCTAGAACTTTCTCTTTATGTTACTCTGTAACATGTATAGAGTATCTACATAGTTTGAGCTCTCTTGCAGAGAGACTTTACTAGTTGCTTGTGAAACATTAGATGAAACATGAACATTCTTGCCCACTTTCTGTTAAAAGACACGAAATGAAGTACCAAAGGGATTGAGGGAATAATATGTAACTATAGAGTGGCTTTGGTTGTGGTTTACTTCAAGTTCATTGTCCTTGAATTGATTTTTCTCAAAGAAGACAAGTTGAACGAAAATTGAATATGAAATGAGCTGTAAACGTGTCGCATCCTTTATTACAAGGAGTATATACATTTGAATTTTTCATCACACAGAGTGCATGAGAGTTAGATAAGATTAAGTGGAAACCATTTTTAAAGGGAAGTAAACTTCATTTCCATAAAATTTCGATTTGGTTTTTCACATTTTCTTTTTAAAAAGGACCTTAAAAGAACGATGTCGAAAGCTTTGTGTGACAAATGATGTATGCATTTTTCAACAGATTCCATGTAAATCAGTTTGTATTATTTTTGCGGAAAAATCGTTTTCTGTCCTTGAAAAAAATTGCACAAATGTTTCTGGATTCCCTCAAATCTGCAAAATAAAAGATTTAGGTAACAAATGTTTTTGTATTGTTGAATGAGACAACACTCATTACTCATCAAATAAAAAACAAAAAACTTTATGAGAAAAGTGAACATTTTGGTATCAACGAAAAACAACAAAACTCTGATGTTTAATGCAGCATCCGATGCTGGTTTGAATAGACAACTCAGTTTGGTCAATTCAAAAATATAAAATTTTATTTATTTCTGTGCTTAATCCAATTTTCCTTACATCTAATATCACAAATTTAATTCAGACTTAAAACTATTTAAAATTCAACAAATCCAATAAAACTTAATCGATAATAATTTCAATAAAAAAACTTCATTTTAAAAAATTCATAAAATTGGCAGTGTAGCTGCGGTTCCCTGACCCGTTTTTTGCCTTTTCCTTACTCCTGTAAAGAAGAAGAATATGTGTAAATATAATTTGCCTTGAAGGCGTGCAGTTTTTTTTTTGGTGCTGCCGCGTGAAGGTATGTAGGTAACAGTACTTATTGCGTTTGTCGTGTGCGTACCTTTAGGTGCAGCAAATTGGAATGCTGCTGCGTATGGGACTGCAGTAATGGCACTTATGACGTTTTGTCGTGTACTCTTTTATGAGTGCAGCGAATTAGAATGCTGATATGTGTGGGAGTGGATATTTGTAACACTTGTGATGTTTTGTCGTGTGCTCTTATGGGTACATCAAATTGGGATGCTGCTACGTGTGGGAGTAGCTATATTAGCACTTGTGACATTTTGTCGTGTGCTCTTATGGGTGGCATCAAATTGGTGTGCTGCTACAAGTGGGAGTAGCTATTGAAGCACTTTGTCGTGTGAGTTCTTCTAGTTGGAGCAAATTTGGTTGCTGATGCTACGTGTGGGATTGGATAATTTCCAATTTTGTCAGAATGTATTTATTGTCGCAGTGTTAACCTCTGGTAATAGATCTGGACTAATCTTTGTATAAAGTTTGCCTAGATTCTGAATTGTTTAGGATAACCTCCTATGTAAAATCGCTTGAGTTAACCTCGCTTTGTGTAATACTTGGGATTAATACCTAGTCGAAATACCTTGATTCAACCTCAATTTGTGTATTATTTAGGATCAACTCCTATAGGTAATATTTTGAGTAAACCTCAATTTTAATGTGTCCAGAATCAATTTCTGTATAAGGATTGAGTTAACCTCAAATATTTGGATAGCCAGAAATAAATTCTGTTTTAGGATTGAGTCAACCTCAAGTTGTGGATTTAGAATTAACTTCTGATTTGAATTGGGATTTTGCTCAGAACAGACTCCAAGGCTTAGGACTTGATCAGATTAACACTAATTTGGAATGGGTGATTTTACCAAGTCCAAGTCCAGATCTTACGCGATTAAATTTCGACTATGACGATTTTAACAGAACCGATATCCCGGGATATTTGTTTAACATTTTCCTACAGGCTTTAATTTTGGCCTTGAATTCACTTATGACTTTATTTTACTCTAACAGTTTAACTGTTCGAAAAAAGATAAAAAACTATTAGTCACGCGATGTCTTTATTTTACAGCTTGTTGCGTGACGGCAAGCTATATTAGTGGTATTTTTGATTTTGAAAGCGGTTTTTGAAATTGGGAAGGAATCGGAAAATGGATAGGTGGGGATTTGGGATTAAAGGATGATTTCACATCGGCTCGCCGCTTTTTTATAGCTGCCGAGGTCGATCATGTGATGTGCTCCACATGGTGTTGCATTAGCAACGTTTGTACCAATTGCAGCGGCGCGCGTAATGTCAATTTGGTGACAAGTTAAATTGTAAATATACGGAAGTACGTGTACTTTTCGATAAGTTTCGTATTATTACTTGGTTTTTATTAGTAATTTTAATAATATTTTTGTTCTTTTTCAGGTGGATTAGTATGCGGGATATTCTCGGGATGATTATGGGAGTTTTCAGGAGCACTAAGGATACTTAATTAGATAAGTATTATGAATTTGACTCTCTGTGTTTTTTTTTTTTGTTTATTTTTAGGAAATCATAGGACGGGATGCATCGAGGGATTTCTAGTTCGGTGGTGGACAGAACATTCACATTGGGCCTAATATAAATGCAAAAAATGACAAAGTATAAAAGAGAATGCTTCTCTATCATAAATTTTATTCAATTTATTCAGTTGAATTCAATCCAATAGGCTTATTTGAATATATGTAGAATAGACACGTAGTTTTAAGAAGAAAAGTACTGAGTTCTACATCCTGCCCTTGGTTCTCTGCAGAGATCGAAGATATGATTGCTGAGCGGAAATATTTATATTCTAGATTTTACAAACTTAAAACTACTGAAAGTCGCAGATTATACAACGTTTTAAGAAATAAGTTGAATTTAAAGGTTCGAGTGACTAAACGATCCAACTTCAAACGCAAATTGTACCCAACCATGCCGTCGAAAATGCTTTGGCGTAATCTGCTGTCCCGACGAATTGAATATGTACTTTGTTCGTAATCAGTAATTGTCAAATTCCGATCAATATACCACCAATATTCGACATATCTGATGATAACACGACAAATTTCAGTTTTCATGGTATAGATAGGACTGAGCTACTTAATGCTATTTTTGCCATCCTATCAAATGCTATGGATCCTGATGGTATGTCCCCCAAATTTTTGAAGATTATCGTTCCAACTATTGTTGATTCACTGCTGCATGTATTTAATACCTGTATCCTTAAGTCAGTCTTTCCTATGTCCTGGAAAACTTCTAATGTAGTTCCCAGTCCGAAAAAAAGGGACATATCTCTATCTTGAGGATTATAGGCCTATCAGCCTTTTTTGTTTTCCAACGTACAGCAAAACTTGCTGTATTGGCAAGTTCAACGTTTCATATTAAAGAATAAACTCAAAAGTGAATGGTAGTCCAGATTTCGTCCTGGTCTTAGTTGTGAAAGTGGCGTCTTGAAGGTGACATTCGATCATCGCTCGATATCAGAGAAATCGTCATTTCGACTCTCTTTGATTTTTCAAAGGCAAGCATTTCACATTAGAAATTACTGAGCAAACTTCACAGCAATTTTCGTTTTTCATATGGAGCGACTCTTTTAATTAATAGCTTCCTGTACGATAGATTACATCGTGTGTGTCTGAGTGAAGAAAATTTTTCGCATTTTCTTCCCTTAACCAGTGCAGTACCGCAGGGACCTACTCTTGGTCCTCTACTCTTTATCATATATATCAATTACTTGCCACTTGTAGTTCATGACATTAATATTCATATTTATGCCGATGTCGGTCAAATTTATCTTAGGCGCCCCATCGGTTTGATCGAGGACTGTGTGGATATGATCAACAGCGATTTACTTGAAATTAGTAATGTCTGAGTGCATTCTCTTTTCAACTGGATCGATGGACTCTTCGGATTTACCAGCTATCACTGTGGATGGTGTTATGATTCCGTACGTGAGCAAAGTTTCGTAATTTGGGAGTTACGCTTAATTCGAATATGAAATGCTCCAAAATTTACGCAGCTCTTCTTCGCTTATGGCTATCAGCTAGTTTTCTGTCGCTACAATTTGTGTTGCCATAAGATTTTAGTCCTTCAACACTTTACGTATGGTTGCCTTGTTTGTATGAAATCGATTAAAGCTGCACTAGAAAATTAAATGTAGCATTCAATGACTGTGTTCGGTTTATTTTTAGATTACGAAGGTTTGACCATGTGCCTCCCTCATATTAGGTTTGCTCTACTTGGATGCCCGCTGTATATTATTATTATTTTTTTATTTTTATTTTTATTTATTTTATTTTTTTATTATTTTTTACGTACAAGCTTGTTACTAGGGGCAAACCTCCATATCCAGCTAACTTGGTCCAGCCTCTTAACTCTGCCAGAGGGCGTAAGTTTTTAATACCTAGATTTCAATCATCAGTTTTAGAGGGTTCTTACACTGTTCAGGCAATTCTTGGAACGAGCTACCTAGTAACATTCAGCGGAAAAATTCATTTGGAACATTCAGACGACTTCTTGTTGATTTTCTAGAGTAAAATTCTTTTTGTCTGCGCTACGCACGCATTTGTTATCTTTTATTGTTTTTATTTTTCTCGTCCCTTCTTTTAATTTAATTTTGATCTGATTTTTGAATTTTTGATATTTAATTTGTTAATTTTAATGTTGATCTGAATTTTTCTTTAATTTTTATTTGATTTTTTTAATTTATTTGTTTTTTGTTTTTAATTTTAATTTGATTTATAATTTTAATTTAGATTCTAGTTTTAATTTGTTATTATTTTTATTTTTATTTTGGTTTTGATTTTAGTCAAAAATTATAAAATTTTAGTTTAATACGGTCAGTTTTGGTATTGTTAGTCCTGTACTCCGTTTTTTTCCGAAAGTTCCCTGCTGAGCCTCTTGAGCTTTTCTAAGCGACAGCTCTGCGTGACGGAGATAAAGAGGACAGAGCAACATTCTCTCAATCTCAAATACTTGCTTCTTATCGTCTGTTACCTCCCAACCGCATCAACAAATAAGCATACAACTTTTGCATATTTGTTCTTCAATCTTTAGTATAACTTTTTCAGAAATTAATCGAGTATTTCATTTACAAGACTCGTGTGATTTAGTCTAATTAAAGAAACAACTGGTAATATGAAAAATTTATGTTTAGTTTGTATGCAGCACTAAGAAATTATATTTATTGTCATTGGATCATTCATTTCATCATATTTTATTAAATTATATTAATTATTTCAAATCCGATAGTTGCAGATACTGCAGTTCGAAATATAACTTTATGTTGTTAAAATTGCTATTGAAAGCTGTTAAGAAACTGAATACAAATCCGAAAATTGTGTATAGATCTTAAAGAATTATACTTCGGCGTCTAAGTTTAAAGTTGTTGAAAACTTAATTTTTAACAAAGATCGAAGATACTTTTAAATTTAAGTGCCACGAATTTCGTATGGACTAGCATCGATAAATATTTTCAATAGATCATTTAAATCGGCTGTTCAAATTTTACATAAGTTTACCAAACATATTCTGAAAAATATTTTATATTGAAAATTTTAGCAAAATGGTTGCATTTTTTAAAATTCATAATGAACCATAAATGTACATGGACATTACCATAATTGACCTTTTTAATCCAACCATGACGAATGAACATTTTTCATGTAGCTTTTACATTTGAAATTGATTTTATTAATGAAACCATTCAGATTCAAGCATGAAATCTTACAAAAATATAAAAAAGAAACAAACGCATTTTTAGGAATTAAATGACAAAGGACTGAAGTATCCTAAAAATCCGTTCTCCTTAGTTTAGCAAAATATCAGAAAAATCTGAGATAGCCTATCCAGAACCAGTGGTCTATTTTTAATGGGATAGCCTAAGACCAAGTTTGATGGTATCTATAAAATACGATTTACAAGTGAACAAATTCAGGGTAGTAAAACTAAACAAAAGCAAAGTGTACCTACTTATTTTTACTGAAATTTATTAATTTTTGTGTACTTGTTTTTGAACAGCATTAGTGCTGCCGATTACAGAGCTGGGCAAGTAACCAAAGAAAAAGTACTCAGTACAAGTAGGTATACAAGCATGAAGGCCTATTTCAGCGTAAGAACAAGTACTGTATGTATGAAAGTACTTGTAAGTAAGTACTAAGACTAAGTCCTAAGTACTATTTAAATTTTTTAGAATCTTCGTAGGAACGTTGGCAGTAATATAATGAAGTTTATAGAGTTTAGTTAGTATTAATAAATAAATACCTTTTAAAAACCAGTGGTTATTATATTATAGTTTTCAAAAGGTATTTATTTATTAATACCCACCGGTGCTGCACGTAGAGTAAGACTTTCGCATATCATTTTCTAACTTCATCGGAATTTATTTAAAAACATTAAACATTGTATTAATTATTAGTACTATTATGTTAAAAATACAAACTTTTCTTTTTATTGGAATCCAACAAGGGTCACATGGAAGTAGTGTATCTGAAAATAACCCCAGTTAGCCACCAAATTGAATACAAATTCTGCCGAAAAATTTTCTGGAAATTTCTAAGGTGAAATGAATTCTATGCTCATAAAAACTGTTAGAAGACCAAGCACCCATTATCCATTGTCACCTCCAATAATGTATAAAAATAAATTCTAAGGACAGAGTTTCCAGTAAATTTGTAAGAAAAAATTGAGGCATTTCCTACATCAGGTCGAGGCATCGTTGATTTTATATTGGAGCGAGGCATTGCTGGCTTACTCTAGGTTACGTCGTTAAGTCGGAGAATCGTCGAATTTATATTCGAACAAGGCGTTACTTGTTTATGTTCTACTTGTACAGTCTTGTTTGTATGTTATTAGTTTATCTAAAATTTTGTTTTGACGCGTGGGTGCGGCACATGCCTTGCGCAAGAAATTGTGTTTGTTTTTTTTTACGAAGAGTTATATTTTATATGTAGGTACTCAATACTTACGTGAAAATATTTGGTACTTAAGTACAAAACTAAGCCTTAAATACAACTAAATAGAAGCAAGTGCTTATATTCAAGTACTAAATAGGGCATTTCAAAAGTATTAAGTAATAAGTCTTAACTAACGAAAATGCACTTTAAGTAGTACCGTAGTATTTAAGCCATTTTTTACTTAAGTATTGCCCAGCTCTGGGCGCTTATATGGTCATTTGTTGTCTGTGCTAATGGCTTCAAGTGGATAAGATAGAGTTTTCTACTATGGCCATCTGTTAGAACATATTAAACTACAAAATAAATGTGTGCAACTTTTCGAGTATACATGCTTGAATAGCTGACAAAGAAAAGCTATAAAGAAAAAAAAAACCATTTGTAGTATGTCAAACGGAAAGGACACATTAACTTATTCCGAATTTTTACTGAACTGCAAACAAATAGACCAAAACAGGAAAAAGTTGTTATATCAGAATAATACTCCCCTCGATCAACGCAACTAAACTGGAGTTATTACTATTTAGGTTTTGGTGCTTAAAAAAATGTCCACTCTCCAAGTGAACCAATGGGCGACAACAACGCGATAGAATTGTTGATGAAGTAAATATTTAATTTCATATCATTTATAAAAATACAGGCATCTGCCACGTTGACTCCTTTTACATAAACTTAAGAATTTTCTGAAATTTTTAATGTTATCAATTTGTGTAAATAAGGCAATAAGCTGGAAAAATTTCAGCATCTGCCCAACGCTTACAGAAAAATATTAAGATTAATCGTGTTCCATTTGTCTATATGGCGTAGACAAAGGTGTACAATGTAGATAATGTAAACATTGTACACAAATATGTAAACAATATACTATATATGTAGGTATAAATGTTTATATGTGTCACTTTTTGTTATTACAAGTGCAACAATAGATTCGGAAAGAAAATGCTCTTCGTGGTGAAATTTTTAATAAAATAGTTAAAAATATCAAAACGTCTAATCGTGGGTGCCCAATAAAGAAATGTTTTCTAAACTTCGAATTAAATAAAAAATAATAAATTTTAAATAATACAGCGTTTACTGGGATAGGGTGACAGAAAAATTTTTATTTAATGATAGAGTGGTCAATTTATTTTTTTAAGATATGTTGCAAAAAACAAAAAAAAAAAACAATGAAGTAGGTACCTACATAAACTCTGCAGTTCAATGAGGGGACAGTTACAGATGCACCATGTTACGTTTGGATTTCCCGTTTTGACGTACCCCCAGAGTCATAATAGATCAGCAAACTCCGAGCTCCCTATAAAAACCTTTCGAAATCATACCCAAGTAACATTTCGTGCCTTAATGTTTCTGAATTTCGATTTTGACGTCACTATAACATCGTTGATTCGAAAATGTTTTGTTGCTTTTCTCATATGGTAACATGCCCCAATGGGCACAACACAAATTATGAATACCTAAATGTGCCTCTAAAAGTTCTTATATAGTAACAGTGCCTACAAGGGTACCATTGCTTCATTGTTACTACCCATTTTGGAATAGTTACCTAAATGTTTCCTTGTGTTGTTTCTTTAAGGGACACTCTTCCTAGAGACATACTTTGTAGGTCACGAAAACGTAAATCTGCCAGAAAAGTTTCTCAATAAGAAATGTGTCAATAAAGGAATAATGTCTGCATAGTTATTATACAATATTTATTTATGACATGTGCGTATCGCGTACTGTCATTCGCAAACTATAAAGTACAATGGATCATATTAATATAATAATAATCAGTAATAAAAAACTTCCATTTAAATCGAAGTCTGTTTTTTATAGGAAAGTCAAAATATACCACAAAAAAGTTTTCGAAATAAATTCGCAGGAGAACCATTGACTTCTAGCCTTAATGAAGACCATAATTACAGTTTACCTAATGACGAAATATATAATTGCGATGAGCCTATTTATGAAAATATTGGTTGAGAAAGATTAACTATTTTAGAAGAGCTGCGACTTTGGGCTATACTGTGCTTTGAAATATCTTTTAAGAGTACTTCGTGAAAACGGATTCGATTACTTACCGAAAGATAATAGACATTATTAAGTACTCCCAAGTGCATTTCAAATATCACAAATATTTATTATGGAATTTAGTGGCACAATGAACTGAAAAAGATTATAATAAATAGTTTAGCACAAATTCAATGCACCCTAAATGTCTCTTGAATTATTTATATTGATGATTTGCGCATTGCATCTAGGTCAAATATCGTATTTTGGCCGATTCTTTATGCCATTGATGAAGAACCATTTTCAAATGATTTTCTTAAGCCATTTGTTGAAGAAATATCATCAATATTGAAAGACAGGGACTGTTTATCCATGGAATTCGTTCCAAAATTATATACTTTGTTTGAGATTGTGACTCTCCGGCAAGAGCATTTGTTAAAGGTTTGTGTGTATGCATATAAGGCTCACGTGATAACAGCTAAATTTATAGGCACTGAATAGGAAGTCTTACTTTTCGGTACATCTGACGGCACACACACAGTGATAACAATTCCTATATCGACATATTTATAGGCACTGAGTAGGAATTTTGACTTTGTTGGCACATCTGCCGACACAAAGTTGTATGTACCAAATAGACACTTTACCTGGCAGGTATAGCTTCAAGATATAAATAGGAAACATTTGATCTATAAAATGTAACAAAATGACGATTTGAGATTTTGAAAAATTTCTTGAGTGGTTTTAGATGCAAAAACCTCTTGGGGAAGTAAACACCAACCAGAATAATCCATATTCACGTGTAATGCACAAACACCAATCAAGATTACTCGCGATTTAATCCATCGTATTACACCGGTGTAATATTTTATCCGAGATTTTCCGGGGGTAAAATTTCTATTCGAGGACTATTCCGAATAGGTGACAGATGAGCAAAATTTGATTTTAAGTGACAACTACAGCAGACAGCAAAGAATAGCACGTTTCTGTGGCAACGATATTTCGGTTGGATACATATAACTTAAGTTCTTTCTCCACAAAATTTTTTTTTAATATTATGTAAAAAAGAAAAATGAAAATTAAATTAATTTTGCTCATTATATTGCTTATTCAACATTTCTTGTTTTAAAACATAATAATCTTTTATTTCGATATACCGAAAATATCCAAAAGTAATGTCACATAAGCAAAAACTCACTTGTTTTACACGAGTTGGTGTTTACGACCGAAACAAGCAGGATTATTCTCGGATATAGGAATAATCTTTACACAGGAAATAGGATTATCCTCGTTGGTGTTTACGGCCCTTAATGTCTTTAAAAATACATAGCACTTTAATCTGTTACTACTTTGAAATTAATTTGAAAATTTTATTTGAAAGTAATTTTTTTCTAAAAAATTCATCACTTAATCTTGAATAATTGTTATGAAATATTTAATTTATTAAAGATTTTGGAGGCGCTTCAGTTATTCTGAAGTTTCGTAACTGATTTTCCAGAAAATTTAATTTCGTTTGTATATTTTCAGCCAGGCAAAGAACAAAAATCAGATTTTATTATATTATAGATATTTTAAAAGAATTTCAAAGATGTTTGCATGCATACTAGAGTGTTCTAATTTTACAAATATATACGAATAAAACAAAAAACCATATTTATCATTACCTCAAATATATATAACGCGTACATATACTAGCGTAAAGGAACACATATTGCATCAGCATGTGTCAAATGACACAGTTTCGACACATTTACGGTACTGCGAAGAAGCAATGTTACTATACATAAATAGTAACACTTTAGTCATTATGCCTACATACATAATTGCCACACTGCGTTACTCCATTTCCGTAACATAGATAACTTCGGAACATCGTTGTTTCGTAACTTTATGGTCCCACTGCTATACAGAAAAACGTAACCATGACCATGGGTAAAAGGGTGTTAGGTGTTAGTTGAGTAGTGTTGCCACTTTCTTTGAAAACTCGCTGGTAGATTCAAGTCGAAGAAAGGGGAAAAGCGTGGTAGAAAAGAGTGAAGCGAACCACATTTTAGAGATTCTATTTCTAATAACAAGAACAATAAGAACAACAAACATTTATTTAAAAAAAGAAAAAAGTAAAACAACAAACCAAAAAAATATTCTAATATAATCAAAAATGCCAATTACATAAAAATAATAAAAAAACATTATCTTAGTAACTAAACTTGTATTACACAATAGGAACATATTTACGTTCTATAAATTTAAAACTTTTGTAAAACTTAATTAATTCTATGTAAGTGCGGCTCAAGAATTGTTGTTCCTTCTTGCATTTCTTTACAAAATATAATACTTTTTACAGTTTTTATTTCCATACGATTCCTTTTTTTGTTTTTTTTTTCGTTTAAGGAGAAAATATCATTTCAAGAGTAGCATTACTATGAGATGAGGATGCCAAAGTACACATATATTTGCTGAGTTCTTTGAGCATGCATTCTGCAAACTACTTTACACAACTTTTTCCAGCCTTTTACTAAATCTCCTTCAAAATATTCTTGGATTTTATCCTTCGAGAAAATTGCTAAAGGCCTCTATTGATCGTACAGTATTTCTGAAAAGGCTTCATTAAATGGGCATGCTTCCAAAAGTGGAAGAGTACTAGGAAGTTCTCAATTTTGGTTTTTTTTTATTTGTTTAGCATCTATGCGTATACTCTAGCTGACGCAACTGGCTGTCCACAAAATCAAATCGTTCTTTTAATGCGTCACACAGTTTAAGGTAGTACAAAGATTCTGTTTGAAAATGGTAGATGAACATTTGAGATTTTGTAATCAACAGAAACATTTATGTTGATTCGTAGTGAGCTCACCCTTATTAATTTGTTTGCGATTAGCTGAGAACCACGATTAAGTAAAAGTATTTGCTTTGGTGTATGTTCGGCCAGCACATTCAGGATATAAAAGCATAGTCATAGTTTATACAGAATTTTGTTGATGTTATCTTTTCGATGTTTAATATTGTATTATAGTCACTGACAGCTATAACATGGACTGCTTCATTTTCTATTTCATGTGGGTACAATTTTGTTGGACGGATGGGTGGGGGGGGGGGGGGGTTATCTTAATTTCAAAACTTCAAGTTTTATTTTCGCTTTAATATTCATATTGTTAGCTCAACAAATTCTAAATATACCGAAATTATTACTTTTATTGGATTTTCAAGGAAATAGAATTAATCAAATTTTGTGTCCCCATCTCCAAAAGTAAGTCTGGAGGACAGAGAAGAGCTTACAAATATTGTATTGCCATATATCTACTTATTTCAATTCTATATCACCATTTGGAAATCCACGGAATTGTGGTGGATGTTTTACAGAGCTTATTATTTGAAGTACAGACAGCGGAATAAATTAAATAAAGTAGATAGGACCTACTTAAAAAAACACTATATAGAAAAGTGATCCCATGTTTATAACATAATTGAATAAAATTACATTATTTTTAACAGCTGCCTTTATCCAGATTATTTATCATTTATCTAGATTTTTAGGCAAAAGTTTCAAGAATTTTATAATGTTTCCATGGCAACACAGGCGCAACAAAGTGTGTCTGGACAACCCTTAAACTGAAAGAACTGAGCAGGATGAAGACGAATTCTAGTCAGTATATGAAAGTTTCCAGTCTTAGACGAATACTGACATTTTCACTACACTCTCACCTGTCTTGACCACATGGATACGAATAAGACTTGGATTTCTCCCAGATGCAAACAACGTCATTCCATAACAAACTCCCCAGGCAGAACAAATTACATTGCTCGACAAGCTCAAAAACGCAAGCACCTGACGAGTTTTACATTCGACAACTCGAGGCCTCGTTTACATAGATAGCAAAAATTTTGCATACAGCCTTTTTTAAAAAATTGTAGATTTAAGTTCGAAAATGGGACAAATCGGGTAACTACTTCGTAGGGTTGCCATACACAAATTTAGTATTTCTCAATTTATTTGGATACTGCTTGAGATCGCGTCGACGTGGAGAGCGTAAATGTCGTATACGGAGTTTTTATTAAACTGGAAAATAAAATTTCAAAACCGAACTAAATCGAGCAACCCCTTCTTGGTTTTGCTATTCAAACCTTTTGATTTTCATTTTATTTAACTTTTATTTTCATCTAGTGCATAATATTATTCGTCTTAGACCAATTATAACTTTTTCGCTTGCTTTTTTTAAATATTATTACCTTTCATTTTCGTTGCCTCTTAGCAGCACGACCGTATATCTGCTTGCGGGTCACCTCAAAATATGTTCCAGCAGCAATCTGCCAACATGCTCTTCACACACTTTCTCCTGAAGCGTTTTCAATTATTTTGGTGCCTTGGTGAAATCGTTAGCCATGCTATCCACCAACACCTCCCATGTTTTCCGAGAAAAAGTCTAGCTAGTTGTGCAAAAATTGAAATTCAGAGACTACTCCTAGGGCTTAAATTCGAGATTCTTTTTGTCTTTTGAATCCCCTTTACAGAAGAAACTAAGCGAACTAAGCAGATGATTTTTAGATCATTACAAATGTGCCACTCATGCTGAGAGTTTTACAAAAATGAGAGTAGAACAAAAATATGCAACGCTTTTCTAGAATATAAATCTAACGATGCCTCGACGATGCCTCGACTTGGCACTTGATGACGCGCCCAAAGGGTAAAGGCTGAAACAGATTACACTTTAGTGCGCGGCGCGACATCGCGGCAAAATGAACGGTGAAATTGTTCCGCCGCGCTGTGTCACAGATTGCAATAAGAGCGCAGCAGTGTAGATACAGCGCTCTTATATTGGTACTACAGATTTTCATGAGAAGTTGCCTACCCCAAACATAATTTTTTTGTTGGTACCACTGAAAGTGAGCAGCAAATTTAGGATTAGAAATGACTACGCGGCAAAAATTTTTATCCGCGCTGTACCGCCGCGTTCAATGCGTGATGCACAATAGGAAACACATGTTCTCTAACATTTTGCCGCGTTGTCGCGCCGCGCACTAAAGTGTAATCTGTTTCAGCCTTAAGCCACCAATGCCTCGCTCCATACAAAATCACCGTTGCCTCGACCCGATGAAGGGAACGCCACAATCTTGTCTTAGAAATTTTTTGGAAATTTCTTCCTTCGAATTTCTATGCATTTGCCGAGGCCGAGAACAGTGACTCCCTCGAATATAAAATCTAACAACGATGCCTCGACCTGACGTAAGGAAGGCCGCAATTTTTTCTTAGAAATTTACTGGAAATTTTTTCCTTTTGGAGGGCGACTACAATTTTTATGAGCATAGACGCGTAAACACAAAATGTTTCGGTAGAATTTTTATTAAATTTGGTGGCCGACTTTGGGTGCTTTTTATCCTGATACCATGCAACTTTCTAGTTATATACCTTAAGACTTATTTTCAGGTACAGTATGTACTTTCATTCTGTGATGCTATTATAATATACATATATACAATAAACATACATACTAATAAAAAATACAAAATCTTTAAGGTAAAATTAACTCGCCTATACCTCTACCTCAATGTGGTGTGGAAAAGAGTTCCAGTCAAGCATTCGCATTCATTCATTACACATGGAGTGACAAACTTGGTATACCTATTCTATGTCTATTATTTCATCTAGATTCTAGAGTATAATAAAATCTACTTGAGTCCGAATCATACAGATAAGTTCATGCATTTTCCAAATATTTTTTAATTCATCGAAATAATTTACATAAATTGGTTTGTCTGCCTTATAATAATTCACGTATCATGCTTTCAACATTCACGTACTCACGTGGGGTTAATTTTAGCTGAAAGATTTTGTATTTTTTATTAGTATTGTATTTTTATTGTTTATATGTATATTATAATAGCATCACAGAATGAAAGTACATACTGTACCTGAAAATAAGTCTTAAGGTATATAACTAGAAAGTTGCATGGTATCAGGATAAAAAGCACCCAAAGTCGGCCACCAAATTTAATTAAAATTCTACCGAAACATTTTGTGTTTACGCGTCTATGCTCATAAAAATTGTTGTCGCCCTCCAAAAGGAAAAAATTTCCAGTAAATTTCTAAGAAAAAATTGCGGCCTTCCTTACGTCAGGTCGAGGCATCGTTGTTAGATTTTATATTCGAGGGAGTCACTGCTCTCGGCCTCGGCAAATGCATAGAAATTCGAAGGAAGAAATTTCCAAAAAATTTCTAAGAAAAAATTGTGGCGTTCCCTCATGGGGGGCCTATTCTTGAATAACGAATGGTTTTAACGTATTCGTTATATAACGAATGGTTGATATCGAATCGTATATACCGTTCGTATTCTTGAACCTCATCGTTATAAAGTCGAAGTGGTGAAAAAGTTTTTCAACATAACGAGTGTGGTAAGATTATTTCTGTCAAATTACAAAATAAATACAGTCAGCTGTGTCACTTAATTAAAATAATATTTTTGTATAAAATATAAAATATAATTAGTATATTATTACGTGTAAAAAATGGCTAGCTTTCGTGAATTGTCATTATTGTTTGCCTCTGAAATTCTTGAAATTCTACTTACAGCAGGGAGACGACTTCGCTCGAAAATAATCAGGCATTATTTCCAATAATTTATTTTAGATAATTAAATAATTGAAATAAAGAGATGTTTATTATAGTAAATAGTTTTTTTTTGTATATTTTATTGCTTAAAGCTTCGTACAATGTTGGGCATTTCGTCTTAAATAATAATAGGAACTTCATATTATATTATATTAAATGAGTGCATTATATAGATAATGACTTGGCTAGCTGTAGCTATACAAATGACAAAGATATTTTTGTCACTGCCTGCGCGATTTCTTCCCTTGCTAGCGTGTCCCTTTCCATTAAATCTAATCTTCTTTCCATTAATTTTAGTTTGTTGCCATAATACTTCCTTTTTACTTTTAGTTTTTCGGCAGCTGTAACTACATATTTCCTGAGCCGTCGCAACAGACCGTCTTTTGGGAAATCGTTGGTCTGTAAAATTAATATAGTATAACTATAAATAAATTCCTTTTACACAAACATTTTAATGTTAATGTTAATTTTGGCACATCTTTTATCTCCCATTGTCACTCGTAAAGTAGCAGCTGATTCACTCTTCGTTTGGCATAACGAAGGGTTTGCGTTCGGCTTATAACGAATGCGGATTTCAAGAATACGATTCCGAATGCTTTTGACAGTATGACGAATACGGAATCTGTCTTCGTTTTTCAAGAATAGGCCCCCGGGTCGACGCAACGGTGATTTTGTATAGAGCGAGGCATTGTGGCTTACCCTTTGCCTTTGGCCGCGTCATCAAGTGCCAAGTCGAGGCATCATTAGTTTTATATTCTAGAAAAGCGTGGCATATTTTTGTTCTACGTTTCCAGTCTTTGTATGTTATTAGTTTGTCTATGACAGAGAATTGTGGAATTTGGGAGATGAGATTTGATTTGACAGTTAATTCTTCACTTGGAATTCTGTAACTTGATGAATTTGTTTTGAAAATTCTCGACTCCACTTGATAAAATTGTCCGATGTTTTGCAAGTGGAAAAGTAAGAAGAAGAATTCTCAACTGAGACTGAGAGTATTGTCTATTTTTGTTGTACTTTGAGACGGTAGGTAATTTCGGTAATCGAAGGGAATTGCAATCTCTCTTTTCGCATTTCTCTCTAGTTTTCCCTAATTATCCAAATATATTACAGAATTGGGAATCGAAAATTAGGGAGCTTTAATCGGAGAAAACGAAGATTTTCATTTCCCAAATTCCCAAATTCTCCATGTTACAGAGTCCGGCCCCAGGAAGATTTTTATGTTTCTATAAGTTTCCTTTAAATCCACATCGTATGCTATGGGAACGGAAGACTTAATATTGCCCTTGTGAAGAAGTGCTCTCTTTAAACTTGTTTTGGATGAATCTATAAACTCCTTTGGAATGTAATCAATGTAGCTATCATAAGATTTTTTGTATTGGCGCATTGCTTGCCCTTTTGCCCTTTTCAGTTAAATATGATTTAAAATCAATATATCTGGTTTTTTATGATCTGATGTTTACTTTTGGCTCTAGAAGATTCCATTGGCTTAATCGAGAGCCTAGTATCTCCGCTTTTGATTTGGTCGTTCAATCGTTTTTGCGTAATTAATTGTGGACGTTTTTGTAAATCCTTAAGCTCAAAAGATACATAGGAAGCCTTATAGTGACTTCTAAAAGGTAAATCTTTAGTAACAATAATCTAGGGCGCTAGCCATGTCAGGTAATACTCGTACATTAATCTCTTCACTATGTGGAAGTGGTGTCACAAGTTAATGAGCCCTTACTTTTTAATTCCAACACGTAATATTAAAATGCACAGGACTGACTTTTAGGTCCCTTTTACTGCCTAATTTGATGTGCGTTTCAGGTAAAGTAGGTTCACAAGTAAAACACACGCATGCAACAATTGATAGGTCATTTTTACATTCGATAAATGTATGTTTTAGTACTGACTCACAGAAATGAGACGTAGCTTGGTTTGGTGACTGTTTTTGTCAATATTTAAATTAAATGAATTGACTATTTCTTATTTGACATATTTCTTAACATTTGTGAACATTTCCTAGTAATTATTTGATAATTTTAATTTCATACATATAACTAGTATACATATACATATATTAGTGATAATGCACCAGTAAGACAAGTAGGTACATGTTAAGAAAAAAATATATAATTATATGTTCCTATGAACTAGAGAAAAGAGCTAACTAACATTAAATACATTGCATTTATCTATGTAATTTAATTTAAAGAACGAAAAAAGAATAACTACAGTTCATTTCGTACTAAACTACAATAAAGCGTTTACAATGCACCATACTACACAACTAGATTTTTTTTAAACTGCCGAGCGACACATACATAAAATTAGTAAATCAATTAATATACATACACGTAATTCTGAAGATTTTAAATGTTTAATGATGAGTTGCTTGATATACGAAAGTAAGCCTGCCCAAACGGATCGTTTAATAGAAGCAGGTAAGGAGTTCCAACGCTTGATTGTATGAACGAAGAACAATGAACGAAGAACAGACGCTGAGAAGTTAAGCAAGAAAATCTGGGCAACATTAGATTACAATTTCTGTTAGAATTACCAAAATTGAGAAATCGAAACAAGTATGCTGGACAGCGAAATTTCATTAACTTGACCAGTACAACAAGACGCCGATAATTTAAGTAACAAAAAAGGTTACAACCAAATACGGAGTTAATAAAAGGCGACACATGATCAAATCTACGTAAATTAAATATGCATCTGATCATAGCATTAAAAGCCATGGAAAGTTTATGTGAATTAATGTGATCAAGATGACCTAATACTTCAAAAGCAAAGGTGAGAACAGGAACAAGAAGTGATCGGCATAAGAACAATCTTGTTGCAGTAGTTGTAAAGCTACTAGAAGCCCACAGAGACCGCAAAGAACCATAGACTTTACGAATTATAGCCGAAATGGGATTGTCCCAGGTTAAAGTATTGTTAAATATAACTCGAAGATTACGAGCAGTTTCTACAAAAGGAATGATTTTCCCTCCAATAGTAATAGAAGAGAACCCAGAAGTCTCAATATTGGTTCTGCTTATTAACAAACAGTTAGATTTACTGGCATTAAGCTTCAAGGCATTGACTACAGTCCAGTGTAGAATCCTTTGTAAATCGTCGTTATTGCAACTTATTCGATCTTCAATGAGACCAGGTGGTCTTGACAGGTATAGATGAGCATCATCAGAATATAGATGTAGCCTACTATGTGTAACACACTCAAAGACTTCGTTAATGAACAATGAGAAAAATAATGGAACAAAAATCGATCCTTGGGGGACACCGGAACCAACTCGCAACAGCGACGAAGAAGCACCATTGCAGAAGACACTCTGAAATCTACCAGTGAGGTAATTGAAAATCAAATGTGTTGCGGACGCCGAAAAATTAAATTTTGGAATTAAATTTTTCCAAAGGAGATTACGATTGACTATATCAAATGCCTTATAGAAAAGTCCAACAAAACTAAAATTGTAATATGATCGGCATCAATTGCCTGCCGTATATTTTCGGAGGCATTTAATAGGGCTGTTCAGCAACTGTGACCAGACCTAAATCCAGACTGAAGCTCATGAATGAGACCGTGTTCATGTAAATATTTAACCAATGATGAATTTCGGGGATACGAAAGGGCTCCGTGGTTACAGAGCTGATTCTGGTATTCCTTCGACCTCGTGGTACTAATTAAGGGGCCGTGGAGAAGGTATTGCTGGATTTAAATATGAAAAAACAACTTTATTGTTCAGCTTACTTTGATTTAAGATACTTTATTTTCAACGATGTAACTGGACTGTATGATACAAATAAATTGCGATATAGAAAAGTTTTGTAAATTTAATGTTGACGTTCGTTCTCCACGGCTGTCGAAAGTAGAAGAAAAAGTAGAAGAAGGAAGATGGCGATGGTGGCAGAACTCGTGCGTATGACAAATAGACCGAAGTTAGTTGCATTTTAGCTGCTAGCGCCAAATACGATACAAGTGGACAGTAGACTGCAGGGTGCTTATACATTGCTGAAACTCCAACATCCTCCCCGCCTTGAAAGCTTCCGATTTCAACGTGATGATGCTCGCCTTCTTCTGCTGTCAATGGTAGAGGTGAATCCGATGGTAAGTGGATTAACTTATGGGAGAGGGGGCAAAGAAATAGGAAAATAGGACGGGTAGGAAATTCATTAATGCATTTTTTTTTTACCACACATAAGTTGATAGAGCTGCATATAACCAGGAGTGAAACAGATATAATTCAATAGCTTCATTTCTTGTATAAATAGTATCAAAATAATGACAATTTACTGTCTTGCAATTGCCGTTTTACAACATACATCTTCTGTGCCATCTTGGATCGGCAAAACACAAATCTTACTTATAGGTCGTTTTAACAAGGAACCTTTCTTTTGAACAGTTACAATTCTTACGAGATTATCCTTCCCTGGATGTACTTCAGTTATTCTTCCTATCATCCACTTCAACGGAGGTAACTTATCTTCTTTGAGTAAAACAAGATCGCCGACTTGGATGTTTGTCTGAGGGATTAACCATTCAGGTCGGTGTTGGAGGCGAGAAAGATATTCTCGGCTCCATCTTGACCAGAAATCCTGTCGGATCTTTTGTTGCTTTTGCCATCTTTTAAGGTATCTAAAATGCATGTTACTGCAATTAGCCTCTGGTGGGGCGAGAAGAGCTTCCCCGATCAAAAAATGACCCGGTGTGAGAATGTCTATAAGTCTGAGGGATCTTCTGTTAATGGGCAAAGTGGTCGAGAATTTAAGTAGGCCTCGATTTCACACAATACAGTAATGAGTTCTTCATAAGTCACCACTAAGTTACCGAGAACTCGCCTCAGGCGGTATTTTATGGATCTTACGCCTGCCTCCCAGAGACCTCCAAAATGGGGACTGGACGGAGGATTGAAATGCCACTCGATTCCTTCGCTCACGAGCGTCTTGAAAGCTTCTTTATGCCAACCTGCGGAAGCCTTGTGTAAGTCTTCTTGTAGCTTTGCCTTAGCTCCAACGAAGTTTGTACCGCAATCAGTGAAGATTCGTTTACAAAACCCTCTTCTTGATATAAATCGACGGAATGATGCCAAGAATGTGTCGGTTGAGAAGTCGCTTGCTGCTTCAATGTGAATAGCTTTGGTGCTTAGGCAAATGAAAATTACAATATATCCCTTGTATGATTTTACGCCTCTATATTTAGATGAACGAATGAGAAGGGGTCCATCGTAATCAATACATGTGTTGGTGAAGGGCCGAGCATAGGAAATGCGTTCACGGGGGAGCTGTTCCATTAATTGGGAAGTATTATGAGAACGAAATCTAAAACAAACAACACATTTATTCACAATTTCTTTAAGATACCTTTGAGCTCGAGGAACCCAGTATCTTTCTCGTAGAACATTCAGCAGTAACTGAACTCATCCATGCTTCGTACTTGCATGCATGTCTTTCCTTAACAGCTCTTTGAAACGATTCCGCGCTGGAAGCATAATCGGATGTCTTTTATCAAATGCTAAAGTTTCTGCATTGGCGAGTCTCCCTCCCACTCTCAAAATACCAGATGAATCGGTACAGCGATTTAAATGTAGTATTGGATCCGTTGGAGATAAATGACCTTTCGTGGATAAAGCAGTACGCTCTTTGCTGTAAGTCCTTTCTTGGATGTATTTAAACCAAAACATTTTTGCCTTTTCATATTCGGACGATGAAATAGGCCCATACAGGCGATTATTACGAGAGGCTCTACAATTATGTAAGAACCGAAAGCAGTATGCTGTTGCTCTCAACAACTTCTTCAAGGTGGAACAACGTGTCAACATTCAATCATTACCTGATTCTCATTTATGGATAGAAAGCTTTTGATTATTTTAGCGTCACACGTAGTGTCTGATATGATGACTTCTTCGGAGCTTTTCGGAGGTTGTGGAGATAAATAGAGCCATGTAGGACCGTACCACCAGTCACAATTACTCATAAAATTGGAGATATCAACTCCTCTAGATGCCTGACCGGCTGGGTTGGCTTTAGTGGATACATGATTCCAATTTTGCATAGGAATACTCTCTAAAATAGTTGTGACACGGTTGGCTACGAACGTAGCATCTGAGACAACAATCAATAACTGAGACAACAGGAGAGCTCCACGTAGCTCCAAACGAGGTACAGAAATAGACTTCGTTGGAGCGACTTTGGTCTTTGCCGCGAGTCGAAATATTTGAACCTTTCCATTTTTATCTATTGTACGTGAATAAATTGCAGCAGCATATGCTTTCTCCGAGGCTTCGCAGAAACCATGTAACTCTAAGGAAGAGTCACGCTGCTTGTGAATCCATCTAGGAATTCTATGACTGCGTGTCTGGGTCAATAATTTATAATAGTCAAGCCAATGCCTTGCCAACTCATCGGGTAGTTCATCATCCCATGAGAATTGGGTGAGCCATAATTGTTGCAAAAATATTTTACCTTTTACAGTTAAAGGGCTGATCCATCCTAAGGGATCAAAAATCTTAGCTATTGATGCTAGGACCTTTCTTTTTGTAATTGGCTGACAGATAACGGTCACATTTATCTCAAAGAGGAAGAAATCAGATTTTGGGTCCCAAGAAATGCCTAGCGCCTTAACCGCATTATACATCTGCGCCTAATAGGATATCTATTTTTTGGGGAATATTAAACTGGGGATCAGCTAGTGTCAAGTTTTGTTGAGATATCCACTGAGGGATTGCTAATCTTTGAGAGGGGAGAATCTTAATACAACAGCTATTTGGTCTAATATAAATTTGGAGTTTATGCGTGATCGCAGCTTAAATTTTGCCTGGGCTCGCGACTTCCCTGTTTCTACTTGACCCAAGCCAGTGACTCGAGCTTGAATTGGAATCGTTCTTAAACGCAAGCGTTGTACAACGTTTTCGGTCATGAAGCTTGCTTGAGAACCGGGGTCGAGGAGTGCTCGGAATGGTAAAGACTGACCATATGGCGATTAAATTGAAACTATAGCGGTGCTCAGTACTATTTCTTTATTCACTCTGGGGAAATTTGCACAAAAATTATTGATTCTACTTCAGGGTCCGGGATCCTGAATACCTTCCTCACAAGGAGCAGAGGCGGGATTACTTGTTGAGCGAGCTTGCAAATGTAACAAAGTATGGTGTCTATTATTACATTTTCGACAATTTTCTTGGCTATGACAAGTTTTGATAGAGTGGCTATGTGCCAAGCAATTAAAACAGAGAGACCTTTTCTTTGTAAATTCCATTCTAGTTGATGGACTCATTTGTAGAAACTTAGGACAGGTACGAAGAGCATGCGGTTCATTACACAGCCTACACGAATGCGTTACTATATGATATGTTTGAGTCGGTGCTCTTTTTCCACTTGTGGAAGCGGTCTCAAAATTCGTACCTTTATATCGAAGGGGTGTTGAACCAACAACTTCGGCTACACGGAAACGAGATTCTAAAAACTTAAGAAACTGATCTAACTCTGGAAGGTTAGTTGATGAACTAAGAGTTGCTCCCATGCACGGTGTGTTTCTTGGGGAAGCTTCTGCACGATTACGTGAATAATTAAAGCATCCCAATTTTCAACTTTCACTCCTAGAGCTTTCAACGATTTTAAGGACTCAGTGGTGGTGTCTATTAGTTTCTTATACTAAAGGAGACTGAAATACTACCAATATATAAAGGTGGAGATAAAAAGGATGTGAGTAATTACAGACCAATTGCAATTCTCAGTTGTGTTGGAAAAATATTCGAGAAGATAATTGAAAAAAGACTCAGGAGTTTTATAAACAAAACTGGAGGATATGATCAGAAACAATTTGGCTTTCAGGAATACAGCGGAACAGAGTCAGCCACAGCTGAGACAATGAATGTAATCAACAAATATCTAGATGAAGGTCTATATACTGGAGCAATTTTTGTAGATCTTAGAAAAGCCTTTGATACAGTTGACCATGATCTTCTTCTGAAGTTTCTGGATGAGCTTGGAATAAGGGGTATAGCCAATAAACTGGTGGAAAGCTATTTAACCAATAGGAAATTGTTTACAAAAATACAAAAAATACATAGCGATCCGGAGATTCTCCGCACTGGTGTACCACAAGGCTCCATCCTGGGACCTAATCTCTATTTACTATACATAAATAACATGCAGAATGCAGGAATTAAAGGAGACTATCATATATATACAGATGACACAAACATTATATATGGGGCGAAAACAAAAGAAATCCTTCAAAGAACTATGAACGGGGATCTCATAAGATATAAGCAATGGACAGATGGAAACAAACTTTCGCTGAACGAAGAAAAAACCAAATTTATAATATTTCGTCAAGTCAATAAAGAAGATATTGACCCACAGATAAAAATTGGATCCATGAGCTTGCAGAGAGTTAAGGAAATAAAATATCTTGGTCTTATATTAGATGAGCAATTAAGGTGGAACAGTCATATAAACACCAAAATTAATAAAATTATACCGATGTTGGGCGCTATCAAAAGAATGAATTTGACATTAAATAACAAAACAGCAAATCTAATATATAATGCTCATGTACTATCACACATAAAATATAGCATACCTATATGGTCCCAATGCTCCAACTATATAATTAATAGAACACAGATAACTATGAATAGAGCTCTTAAAACATTATATAATATACCTTGGCTAACGTCTACAAAGGAATTACTAAGAAGAACGGAAAAACTTAGTCTAAAGCAAATAATCTTCGTGGAGAAAGCTAAATTTGTCTATAAGTTGAAAAACAAAAAAATTAAAACAAACCTCAAAATCACTACGGCAACAGATCTCCATACGCACAATACAAGACAGAGGAATGATATAAGAGTAGAAGCAGCAAGGACAGAAAGGGTTCGTAAAGGATTATTGGCGACATCCAGTGAGATCTTCAACAGACTTCCTATTCAGATTAAAATCAGTTCGAATATAAACATCTTCACAAAGAAAGTAAGAAACCATATATGTAGTCTTCGTGAAATACAACTAAGTTGAATTAGAACATGCTATTCTTATTAGGCTATATATAAGGAATAAATAGATTGTAGTTAATTAAATGAATTTCTACCTCTTTCTTAAACCAGCTAAGCTGTCTGAAAGGGGGATTTTGAAAAAAAAAGGATATTAAGGAATTGTAACTAAGGCTAATAGTAATAATGATGATAATGTTGACATTAGAATAAATAAATAAATAATAAATAAAGCTTTAAGATGGGTGCTCACTAAAACGCGTTTATTTTCGTAGCGTTTACATAAAAGTTCCCATGCGGGTTTATAATTATCGTTAGTAACACTACATGATCGTAAAAGCACTTCCGCCTCACAAGTTAAACTTGTTTTTAAATAGTGCATTTTTTGCACTGGAGTTAAACTTGAATTACCCCCAACAAAAGAAACAAACAAATCACGAAAAGAGATCCATGCCTTGTAATCACCATTAAACTTCTGAAGTGTGATAGGAGGTAGACTAACTGAATGTATATTATGTTTTTTTACACCGTTCGAAACTTCGGGTTCCTTGAGGGGATTGCTTTGACTTAATTTTGTATTTTCTACAATATTTAGCAGTCACGGGGAAAACTTCCCTTACATCCAAAGGAGTTTACAAATATGAACGACAGTAATCGTGTAAATCTCCAAGATACTGATAATATAATTCCTCCTGCGTTTCATATTTGTTTTCCCTTAGAAAAGCAAAATCTAATTTATCATCCTCCGAACATTTACCTATGACAACTCCATGGTTTTCTTTATATTGTTTCCACAGATCCTGCAACCCTTCTAGTCTACCCGCGAAATAACCATACGTACGCTTTTCTTTCGGTTTTCTTTTCGTCGTTTCTTGGCGTTCAATTATTGCCTTCATGTTATAATTATTGAATTCGTGCTATTTAAAAAAAAATTAATATTAATAATGATATTTGACCTTGAATTGGGGTCACGGTTTTGGCACGCACTTTTGTTAGGTTTATCGTATCAAACGTGAAATAATTTTATTGATTTAAATGTGTTTCTGGTTAATAATTTCAAAAAAATATATATATATAGTATATATAAATACTAAAAGAAAATATATTTATAAAAAACTTGAAAATGCTATTAATTCTCTTTCATGCATTCAACGAAATGATTGAATTTTCGAAAGAATAATGGACATGGACTCACCTCACACCAATGCTTGCGAAATGATTGTTTTGTGTAAATATATACTGCAATTTTACTTTGCTCGCATTAAAAATTGTGAGCGCTGATAATTCAATTAAGATTGAGCTGCAAGTGCACGATGCGTAGAATAAGTTAGTACGATGAGACTTTTGTGATCGCTGCTGACTGATAATAGATTTGTTGCGGGTCGATAGTTATATCGAACTTGTAATAAAAAATGTGGCTTCAATCCAACGATGGCTTTACTACCGGTCGATAATTATATCGAGACTTGATGTAAAATATGCTTGTAAAAATGTGCCTGTAATCCAATGATGGATGACTCTGCTGCGGGTCGATAATTATATCGAAACTTGTAATCCTTGGCTCAACCAATGGATCTGGCTCGAATGGACCAATAAGACTGGCAATACACTAATGGCACGATATTCACGGGGGTTGGCACTTGCGATCTAAGGTAGAGGGATGATTTTGGATTTTTTCCAGGCATCACGGAAGCGAGAAGTGGTAAGACAAAGGTGAAATATATGAGTTAGGGGGACAAGAATATAAGGTAAGCAAATTTTAATGTATCTGGGAGAAATTCCATCAATTCCTGTGGCTTTAGATTTTACACGAAGAAAGGCATCGAGCACTTCAACAAGGTATACACTGGAAAAACTAAAAGATGAGAAACTGCGGATGGAGTGAATTAGGGTATAATTCAAAGTAGAAAAACTGGAAGAATTAGAAGAACTAGTGAATAAAATAAATATCTTTTAAGCTCTTCTGAATCAGGTATGGTATTTGTAACAGTTTTCGACTTAATACCGATAGTTTTAAGATTCTTCCATAGAACTTTAGACGGCAAATTAACTCTGAACTTTGTTGAGTAGTACTTCTTCTTAGAAAGACGTATAGCACTACTTGCCCTATTACAGTCGAGCTTCGGAATCAAACCCGTGAAAATCAATCAAACCGTATGCGAAATATAAAAAGGTGTTTGGTGAACATACTTTATCAGGAATTAAATCATATGTAATGATAATAAGATCATGATCCGATATACCTGGAAGTGATACCTGATTGCAAAATACAACAGAGAGAAGATATCAAGTAGGAAAGATGAATTGTTTGACAAATGTGTAGATTCATGATTTACACGGTGCAGATCTAAGGCATCAATTGTTAACTGAAATGTGTTTGTCAGACCAGAATGGGTAAGAAAATTTAAGTTAAAATCACCGCCAATAACCACATGTAGATATTGTGGCACTAAATGAGATAGGTCAGAAATAAATGTCACTACAGAGACAACATCTGGCGGTTTGTAGACTGATCCAACTAAACATTTATCCACTCCACAGACAACCTCACAGAATATATACTCGACACCCGATTCACTTTCACTACTCAATATAACTTTACATTTAAGAGACTATTTTACAAACATCACCCAATACGATCCTAACGAAATATCTTACGATCTGATAAGCTAATTTGGGTATCATGAATTTCTGGTTTAAGCCAAGTTTCGCAGATGAGAATAATATCGAGTATTGACTCGCGAAAAAATTCTAATGCAAATTATATCTCACAGGTCTGTAAGGGTCAAACAAAAAAAAATTTTTTTTTTTAAATCTGAAGTTAGGGAAAATCCTGATTCCACCATCGTAATCAGCGACCTAAAAGGTTTTCTGCTGACACGAAACGCTTCTTCTTCTTCTTCCTTTTTCTTCTTTACTTTTCAGCCCACTGCGTGGCGTATACAGGTTCGATTCGCTTCGAATGAATCTGCTTCTTTAAAAAAAATTTTACATTTTTTTAATAAATAAAAAACTGTTTTTTCTATTTTTCTCAAACTTTTCATTTCTTTCTTCTTTTTTTCATTTTTTCATTTGTTTTTCAATTCACCCAATTTCGCTATTTGGGACCTGTTGATGACTCAAACGAAGACTTCAAACTTGTCACCAAAAATTAATGAGTTGTGTGATGAAATAACAAATTAGAACATTTTTAGCTTTTGCTGTATACCGGAGAATCCCAAAAAATTCTTTCTTGAACAAAATAAAATTATAGGGATTCGGCCAGTTTCATTCTCGCATTTCGGGATTTCTTAAATAAATTTTGTTGAACAGTGTTATCAATCAATCCATGTACTAATTTTAAATTTCATCGCACCGTTAAAACATTTAGCTTTAGCTTCTTTTTAAAGTCATTTAACAGGTTTACATTCATCAGGTTTAATTTCGTATATTATTATTATTATAGTTATTATAGTTCGAATAAATTTTTACCGAGTATGAAGGGTATTTTTCAGAAGTCTTTTTATGTTAATTTTTGAAAAGAATAATAAAAAAATTATAATATCGTTCATGAAGCCGTTCTGTTTGTTACTGTGATGTGGTCTCTGACATACACTATTAATTTTGCTATAATAATATTAGTGCTTATGACCGAAACTCAGTAATGTTGAGTTTATCATGGGATAAACTAGAGACAAAACTTCATTCTATAAACACAAAGCCAACAACAAAAATAATTGTAAAGTATTTCTTGGTAAAACCAACAACTACCAAACAAACCCGTAATCTTCTACATTTATATCTTACGATAAAACTTCTATTTACTTCAAATAAATTATATATTTTATTATTGTCTAAAATTTAAATTCTTACCTTTTTAAACAATCTTCATAATCTCTCCAAAAGGCACCATGTCAATCATACAGACGAGCTCTACAATCAATAATAACTTGGCACAATATAGTAGAGTCTTCTAACTAAATAAATGAGATGTGACCCTTGAAACGTGATATCGTATCACACTCTGGGTCACTCCTGGTGCTCCAGGGTGTCAATATATCAGCTGATCAAATAAAATTCAACAAGATGCAAATCATTTCAAATCACAAAACCGAGCACAGCTCAGCAAAAATTTCGACGTTTAGCACAGCGGGAGATGAACGTGATATCACCAAAACAAAACAAGAAATATCTACACACATAGCTACATAGCAGCTATACAGAAAGACTACACTATAAAGGTTGCTCCAATATTGGTAGCAGATATATTTCAGCACTTCACTTTTCACTTTTTCTGTAATTATTATTTATTTTTTTTTTTGCACTATAATTGTGGCAGCTAAATGTTGAACATTATCAGCACTTTTCGCACTTCCATTTGATATTTATTGCACAGAAATTATCCACAAGTTGATTTTTTTTAATTACTTTTTTTTTTACAATAATTTGTTTTCTCCAATTTTCCACGTTTTCCAGATTGACCTGAAAGAGATATTAAACAGCGGCTATGAGCATTGATCGTGGATGGATGGAATTTACGACTAACTAGTTAATGGAGAGTTAATTATAAAAGCAAACTCAATTCCGCGGATGTTATGAATTAATTGTTTTTCTATTTTTATCTTAGTACCACTTTTAGCGATAGAATTTCTCTAGTTCTATTGAAAACATGTCACAGATCACTAGATAATGAGTAATGAACTGTTTACCTTACAGGTGTGAATGGGGGGAGCTCAAGAAATTGTACGCTCCAAAGACGCCAATATGAAATATGTGGCAAAAAATGGGGATTGGAGACGATCGCCCAGAAACAGAGAGTTAATAGTACCTCGGTTGACTCTGCTCGTAATCAGAGCGAACACTAACAGCAGTAGCAGAAGCAGCAGCAGCAAACTGTTTCAGTTTAACATGAAAATGAAAATCTCAATCAGTGCTGGTAGGTCGAAAGAATTTCTCAATAATTTGGATATTTAAAATTGGACTATAAATCTGTGGGTGTTTTCTTTTTTAATCTATCTGCAAAACTTCGATGTACATTATTTTAAAAATAAGCAATAGTTTCATATTTTTATAGCATTTTTTTTTATGATAACTTGCTAGTACCACGTAGTAATAATAAATGTAAATTACTATAAGACTAGTTTGAGATTTTCCGTACGATTTAGTAAACATAAACGAATTATATAAAATATGTAACTAAATTACTATTTGAATTTTTTTTATACTGCATCAAATGTAAGCCTCTCAGCTAATTTAATTTTTGCTAAACCACACAAATTAGAAATTTTAATTTTGATTAATCTAGCTTACCATTTTTTAACTAACTTAAAAGTATTGTAAAGTTAAATGGGTGCTGCTGAAGTTATTCAATCTGTTGGGTTCATTAGTTTCCAAGATTCATTAGAATCTATTACTTGTTAAATTATCTAATAGTTCTCATTTTTCATCATCAGCTATAAAATTAATTGGCACCTTTCTATCAAATCGCTGCCAGATTGAAGTGCGGCACGAGGTTCTCGTTCTACTTCATCTTTCTTTCATTCTGGTGTTCCTCAAGGCTTCAGTCCTTGGACCACTCTTATTCAGCCTGTATATAAATGACTTTCTGCATATTGTAAAAAAAATCATCTATATATCTGTATGCTGATGATGTTCAACTATACTTTAGTATGCCAAGCGGACTAATGTGTGTGTCGCATTAATGAGGATCTGCAGCGAATACACGATTGGTCACTAGACAATAAATTGATACTCAACCCACCAAAATCAAATTGCTTAGCTGTGTATAGAGGAGTTATAGAAAAATCTGACATCCCACCGGTGATGCTCAGCATTATAATATTAGATTATGTTGATTCCATAAAGAACTTAGTTAGGCATTGTTCGATGGCTCAGTTTAATCACAAAAAGAAATTAGAAATAAGTTCCCAACCCTTAAATAAAATCACTGTGCATTTATGTTCAAAACAGTAGTTTATTCTTTCTAAGGAAAACTAAATTTACAACAATACACGACGACAGCGTGGCAGCATAGTAGCTTGGCTTGGGCGTGTGCTACATGATGAGCAGATGAGCGACAACTAACTCATATAGATCTGATAACAGGAAAATTGTGCAGACTAGTTGGACGGAATCTAAACAATTACTACTTACTATGCATACATGTATATATTTATGTCTATATCAAGCGACAATGCAGTAATGATTATCTTATTATTTTTCAGCTATTTTGACGATTTGATATTTAAAGAACGATTTAACAGGCATTCAATTTAACTCAAAGTTCAGCTGCTGTAACTATATCAGTCAAATGTTGGGGATGATGCGCTAGTTGTGGATTAGCTCCAAGGTATATACATAGAATACAAGATACTCCCATTACAAATTACGTTCCGCCATTAGTGACGAATTATCGTGAAAATGTATAAGAAAGCACGGTACAGAGAACACAATACTCTCTTCCTCTCTCTGTCTTTCCTATAAAAATGTATATATATTAGTCATAGAATAACGTCACAGGCTATCAGCTGCAATGTGTCAAAATTTTAATGGGAATACCTTATCTTCTATATACCTTGGATTAGCTCTAGCTGTCTACCAACATGCCTTCGTAAAAAATTAACCATAAAACTAATTATAGGGAAAACCCCAATATATGTGCATGAGAAACTGCATATCCTGCAGTCGCCCAGAAAGCTTCAACTTCTTACTCCTAGGTGCATCTCTCGGTATGGTGAGCGTTTTTACTTTGTCCAGACTATCCGCAAATGGAACTTTCTTCCAAGTAATGTTCAGCGCATTGGATCCAGCAGGGAATTCGCCAAGTTATTAGAGGACTTATAGTTTGCTCCAGCTGGAAATGACCTTCGTATTTTTGAATAGTTGTAATATTTCTTAAATCTTAATACAATTAGTACATTTAAGAATTGAATTGAATTTTTATTTTATTTTATTTTCTTTTATTTTCTTACTTTTGCTATATATTTCCTCCAGTAGTACTAACATAAGATGTTGTAATCTTCAGTACGGCATCAAATAAAGTATTATTATTATTATCCTTATTTATGTACTGTTCTGCTTCATTAAAAAACTCGGGATACTACTCAGTTAATACAGCTCACCTAGCTCCAAAAATAAATTACAGTTACCGAGTAAATATACATACAGCTGGTCGCCAAAGGAGTTCATTAACAAGGCGCATGATTGACTACTTCGATTTCATTGGGCTTCCTACGTCTCTGACAGAAATCATTCATGGTAAGATCTTGCCTTCGATCATAGATTCCAATGGTCCAATTGTAACGCCTGTTATACTTGAAGAGAATGTCTCCTAAATTTTTTTTTTTATAAATGCACCGCATTTATTTTGACACAATATAATCCTATTTTCCCATCGATAGCTAGCCTTTAATGATATCCACCTTTAGAGTGCCAATAGGAATCTACATACCTAAACAAACTTCTACAGAGGTCTTAATTTCAGAAACCCTTTTGATCACTTCATCTACTCTATCATTTCTAGCTATATTTCTATGCTCTCGTACTAAGCATGGAATTACCTTGTGGTATCTGGAAACTGGCTGTCTTTATATGTAAATAGTTTCACCACTTTGGATTGTACCATTATAGCTTGCATTGTAGTATTGGCCGTCTAATAGCCAAATTAGTATATGTGAATGTCTTCATTGGACTCCAATCAACTAGATAGTAATAGCCCTATCTCTTGAATCGCAACTATTCCTGCCTGAAGTCATTACTCTAATTCAGCGGTCTAGCCATTCCTATTTGCTAGAATCTACTCCTTTTTGATCCGCTGGTATAAAAAGAAATCCCGTATGATTCTATCGTGCTATTCTAGTAGACATCCTAATATCGAGATTCCTACTAAAGTTATTTACTGACCTCCTCAAAGCCATTTACTTCTAGAAGAATTTTTGAGTGACCGATGACCATATGTACATTCGTTCCTCCAGCATCTTGTAGCTTTCAGCCTGACTGGACTTATCGCACCACTTTGGATTTTAGCGCTCAGCAGACGTTTAGTAGTATTTCTAGAATTTTCAGCATATCCGAAGAGAAATTAATAGGTATGTAGTCCTTTGTTGATCTATATTTCGTTGTTTCCATCTTCGGAATAGAAATTACCCTTACTTCCATCTAAACTCTTGGAATATATTCGAACCCGAAAGAGCTTCTATAAATCATTGCTATACATCTTAATGCCTCTTGCAGCTTAATTGGGTGCAGCCCATCAACCTTTGCTGATTTTATATGCTTGAAGAAAATGACTGCCTAAGTTAAAGTACTGTAATTGGCTATGGACTTAATGAGGCCACAATAACCCCCAGTTTCACACCGCCCCGCCCTATAGATCCTATTGCATTTTTGATGACATCCACATTCCTTAGGAATTGAGGATCATGTTTATAAATTTCTTGTCGTTGTTGTCCAGACGTCACTAACTCCGTTCACATGAGTAGAGTAGCTGGATCTCTGACAAGAATCGGCGGAGTCTGAATGTTTCTGAGTTTGATTCTATACACCCCTAGGATGTAAAAGAAGAAAAACAATACATTGAAGACAGAAAACAATACATTGGAGAGAGATACATAGACCCTTCATGTATAATTTTATTCTTGCAGTTTTCATGCCTTTATTGTTGATCCCAGTTGATATATTGCATTGCGGCTGCTTTGAATCTAGTGCACTATCATCCGCTCCCCTTCATCTCTCATCTAGCTTTATTAAACCAAGAGTCTGACTTCCTTTTAGATATGCAGTTGTATGTGGAAATAAGGAACTATAATATCCAAATTAATGCATTCAAAATTGACGTTACTGGAAAAGGCGAGGCATTGGAGACATTGCCAGCTCTTGCACTCGGTAATTGCTGATGTGATGAGCAATTCGAAAAAATTTTGGAAACATGAAGAAGCTTGGAGAAATTGAAAGGAAATAGGAACCAGAGATTGAGAGGCATTTATAATTTCTGGAGTCATTTCATCTCCAGTCAAGAGTATCTAAGGAAAGGAATTTAAAGCTCTCCGTGCTAAAAATAATGTAACTGCTCCAAGAAAGAATACGAAAAACAAACCTAAGGAACCTTCGTTGTACGGCTTCAATACGGTTCGGTTGATAAGCACATAATTTCCTTATAAAATATTAAGAAGCACTAATCTTGTTCACGATTGAGTTAATAAGATCTTCAAAGGACGCCCTAATCTCTAGTTTTGTCAAGTTTAATTATTTATGTTTTATGTAAAATTATGAAGAAGAACGGGATGAGATGGCTTCTTTTCGAAACACCAGATAAAATATTATTTCAGTGGAAAAAGTCCATGAAGTCCACGACGTGTATGTACATCGTTCCATCTTCCTGTCTCATATAAGGCAATGATAATGGAACGCTTCTATAATCTAGGGAATGCACCACTACAAATAGGTTGTAGACACAAGAATTCGATTTCAAAATAGCTACGTGAACCCCACGAAGACCACTAGAATACCTTTTCGACAATCTTGATAGCAATTCTCCTCATTACTTAGAAGATCCTTGATTTCGTCTAAGTAGTTCTATAGACGCCATTAAAAAGATCAGCAATCGTAGAAAGATCATTTCTTTCACATCCCCAAGATGCAGCGCAACGGGCACTCGATGTATACCGCAATTGTGAGGCCTATCCTCACCGACGGAATCTTGGTGTGGTGGAACGCTCTAGAGAAAGCAACGCACCTTCATATGACACCAACGGCAGCAATGGAGATCATACTCCGGCTCTGCCCCTTGACCTCTATGAGAAATGTAATGCTGCAAAAGATGCACTAAGACTTTGAGAGTCAGGCTGCTGGACAACAGCAGACCTTGGTCACAGCAGTATACTGAAGCTCTGTCCTGATACGGGGAGCCATGGATTATATCGTCCCTAGACTAGACTTCGAGAAAACATTCCCAACTAGCATTCCTAGTAAAGATGAATGGGATGATAATCTCGTGGTAAAAGACTCCGTCTTCACAGACGGCTCGAAAATGGATGTGGGAGTGGGAGCCCGGGTGTACTGCGGGGTGTACCTGCAAGAATCGTCCCGCGTACTGGACTATACTGTGGTGTGCTCTAGACAGAGGTTCTTGCTATTAGCAAAGCAGCAGGGCTGTTGACAACAACATATGGTCTACCCAGTGATCGTGTTATCAAGGCCCTGAACTCGAACATCATTAGATCGCGTCTTGTGCAAAGGAGACGCTGTGAGCTTGGGATACTGGGTGTTAACCATAGGGTTTAGTTTCTGCTGGGTGTCTGATCACAGTTACATACCTGGAAACGAGGCAGCTCATGCTCTGGCCAGAAAGAGCTCCGCTATGACTAATTGAATATCGGAAGAACCCATGAATCGGCCGCTAGAATCAGTGAAAAGAATTCTAGGCGTGCAGACCTGTAAGCTGGCAAATCGTAGATGGGGAGAATTGACCACATGCGCGATTTCAAGACAGGTGCGGCCCGAGTTTTGTCCTAGGAGAACTGAATCTCTGCTTAGAAAACATGCAGATCGCATGCAAGCTCCACAGAACGACTTCTGCGGAAGTTGTATGCATGAGAAAGAGGATGAGAGCATTCACTACCTACTGTGGGAATGCCCTAACCTTGCCAAGCGCAGGAGGAATGCGTTCGACAGCGCTACTTCTTCGAGAATTGTGGGAGCTAGCAGACAAGGAGCTGGAGATCTGGTAAGGTTCAATAACTCTTGTGGCTGGTATTATCGCTCCCCCTAATCTGAGGTATCTGTCCCAGGTAGGGCTCCATTAACATGGTATCACAATGGACCGCAAATGGTCTAAGTGGGGCTGATCGCAGGTGCGATGGCCACCACTCTAACCTAACCTAACTTCTCATCCCCAAAGCAATAGCCATCTTCCTTATTACGCGAAGAGCAAGGTAAGGTGAGAATGCAGAAATCAGCTTTATCACACTTTGTTAGCATGAAAAGATGATGTATGAATTGCAGACTAAAAAGATTACATAAAACACAAGCTGATGGCTTGTCATTTTACGTTGGTATCGCTACCGTCAATAGAGAATACTAAGCCCAAGAGATGATTAGACTCATCCTTCATGCCACCGTCATCCTGCATCAATCTATATAATCTGTTACTGAAATAGGGCTAATCTAATTGAATCAGGGCAGCGAATCAACTTTTTGCACTAACCGAACGCAAAGGATCATTAACGTAAAATCAACGTCTTTAGATCCTTGGCATGTTTGTATTGGCTACAGGAGCTGACCGAATTGAGGTTACCCGATAGATGAATACTATGTCCACCGGTAGGCAGCTGGTCTCTTAATGAGATGGTAGTCTTCAAAATCATCGATTTGTTCCAGAAGGCTAATCAACAAGATCTGGAAGACTGGCTTTGTGGAGTTCTGTGAGGATCTTTATGGATACCTGGCACCATTAAGGCTGCTTAAATTACTCAATAGTGATCAGATTAATTAGCTGGGTGCGAGATGGTGAGAGATTCCTTTCTTCATCTTACGAATCTAGTTTTGTATCCAAACATTTGATTTTTATCTTAACAGATGGTTCCATGGTCTGGTTGACGTCATTAACGAGGATATGTAACCTGGATCTGCTGTCGAAAACTTAGAGTGCCGCTTGCCTGGGAATAACTTGGTGATTGAGCACCACGCCCACAGCGGCACTGGAGGTCATGCTAGATTTATTGCCGCTAGATCTCCACTTCAGGAGCGTAGCGGCAATTAGTGCTGTCAGGTTCAGACTGCAGTGATTGCATGAAATGAACTGCTAGTAAATACCTGTCTCAACTTATGATGCGGGTGTCAATGTAATGATGCCACCCAGGAGTAACGGGTGGATCCAAGACGAGTGCGGACACAGAGGCTGGAGTGTACTCCAGAGACTGCCGGACAGATTTCAGACAGAATTCGTAGCGATTTACCAGACAGCAATAGTGGCATCTATGTGCAGAGAGTGCACACGGCACATCTGCATATACACTGACAGTCAGGCAGCCATTAAAGCGCTGGGTGCTGGTCTGATTAAATCAAAATTGTCCACAGGGATATCCCAGGCAACGATATGGTTCATGAGTTCGCCAAAAAGGGTTCTGAAATAGGTAACTCTACAGCGATAGTTTAGGTGAGGATCCCAAGCGGAAGTTTAAGAGAAGAGATCATCAAGAGCGCCTATCAAAAAAGCAAGCCTCCGGTAGATTAACGGGGTAACCTGACGTATCTCGAGGCAATTGTGGCCTGCATATGACAGAAAGCGGACAAGAGAACTGCTTAATGGCAGTAGAATATAAACCAAGAATCTAGTACTCACTCACTCACTGATGGCGTGACTCAATATAGGTCTTATGAAATATATTCAGTTGCTGATGAAACACTGGGTTAATAGTTGGTATTCACGTACGAACGTCTATGTTCCCGTTCATCTCTTTGGGTAACGACCCCACATAATTCCCAACTGGGAACCAACTACATAATACTAAAAAAAGTTCCGGACCAATTAATAGAATAGATTTAATAGAAACAAATAGCAGATAGCATGGGCACATCTATTATGGTTTCAGAAGTCTATCACGGAGCTTCCTAAAATGCAAAATAACCCTAAAATAATGGTTCGAAAATCAAATTGATCAGTGATAAATTTAAGATAAAAAGTACATTAACAAACAGAATTTTGGAGCTAGCCCGACGTATGTAGATTTTATCGTAAAATATATAGATTTCAGATTTTTAGCATACGCTTTACAGTCTGTCGACATCGAAAAAATGTCCTACAAAACGTTACAGCTTTTTTTCGAAAACAAAGCCCTATCATGAATGTGGAAGACAATTAGCCAACTTAATAGTTATATGCTTACATGACTGACTATAAACATAAATCTAATCTACATTTGTATTCCTGGGAGCCTCGGCAGAGTTTAGTAAAAAAATTTAGTATGCAGAAGCCTTCAACTGTAGAGGCAAGCTAGATATATAGATTACAAAGGATCTATATCTAATACCAACATAAAAAGAACATTTTGGCACACTTAGTCTTTCTCGTTTTCGATTCCTCGAACCGGAAATTTCTATTTATAAAATCCTAATTTCAATTTTGAGAGGACTTCATCGACATTATAAAATTACAAAGAAACCATTAATTCTGCTCCAACAACACATCTACCTAGCCATCATCAGTTTTTACAAGGGTGAGTTTTACCAAAGAAATTAACCTCGACCTAAATTAAGCCAGTTTTTCTTCATTAAAAACTTTATGAAAATTTTATTTTCATTTGGATAAAATACATCCAAACAATGCCCCACTTCTCAACTAACCAACCTGAGAAACAATGTTTTATTGACGTCCTTCGTACATAAACTGTGGTAGGTATATCAGAAAAAAAGCGGCGAGGAAGACGCCAGTCCATGGTACATCAAGGAATGTAATTGACTGAGAGGAAAAATCAATAAACATCAAGTAGCAATTTATTATTAATAAATATTCCATCAATATGGAGGCAGTTCCAGACTGGCCTCCATCTTATTCTACCCTGGTCGGCATTCTTATATCGACATTTAATACAATCTAAAAAAGGGGAATTCAGGAAGAGACCATAGGTACCTATTAATGAAATACGCAAATATGGCAAGTGTGGTGATGCAGTTCACCTCAATTAACAAAATTTTGAAAAAGTTAAAAATCACATTAACCTTTATCTCCATGAGTTGAACATTTTTCGAATCTCCACGAAGTTCGTGCGTTAAATTTATCGAGTTTTCTATAAACGTGTTTTGTGATCTCATCGGCTTTTAACTACAAGAGGATAGTTTTTATATAGTAGGTGAAATCATAGCCACGGTACGGTGAAAGGCACTCATTATTTTGTAAAACTTTATACAGCCTGGCACCACCTTCGCAGAGCTGCCAGACAAAAATTCGGATTTAGGATGTTTATTTAAGTGCAGACTGAGAGCACATTGACAGAGAGAGAGCCCAATTTTATGTGAAGTAATTGCGTTACAATTTCAGATAGAATTTTAAAATTAACTAACTACCTATACCTATAGTTGATATATAATATTTTTATGTACATACTAGGGGTACCGGTCGGCATTGCCCGGCAATAATATACATAGATACCTAGATGAGTGGGGGTGGGGTGGTTAGAGATAAATAATATCTAAGCTATTATTTGACTCGATCGCGCGATTCCGTACTCTAGGGTCTCACTCTGTGTCTGTATATGTGCGTGTTTGCGCGTGTATGAAAGTGCGTGCATACAATCATATGTGTGGGGGAGTATAGCTCTCTAAGTCGACGCGTTCTCATGCAGTCCCCAAAAATATATAGTAAATACAAAATTTTGGTATAGCAACCCTACGAAGGAGTTGCCCGATTTGTCCCATTTTCAAACTATATTTGCAATTTTTATGAAAACGCCGTGTAAAAAATTTCAACTCTCCACGTCGACGCGATCTCAGACAGTTTCCAAATATATAGTGAAAAACCAAAATTTTGTATGGCAACACCAAGAAGAGGTTGCTCGATTTAGTCAATTTTTTAAATTTTATTCACTATTGCTATGAAAACACCACGTACCAAATTTCAGCTCTCGACGTTCACTCTTGTCAGGCAGTGACTAAATATATACTAAAAAACGAAATATTTGTATGGCAACTCTATGAAGGAGTTGCCCGGTTTAGTCCATTTTTGAACTTGTATTTGCAAATTTTATTAAAACGCAGTGCACACAATTTCAGCTTTCCACGTCGACGCGTTCCCAGCCGATTTTTTAGATCTCGACAACAGCGCCATTTATCGTATCCAAAACTATCCTATATTTCAAGCTGGAGCCAACCAAAGACATTCACAAAATTTCATTGGAATCGGTTGGGTGGCTTCGTAGATTAGCGTGTACAAACATCGTGACACTGGAAAAGCGCTCCTTAGGTTAGATATTGTTACTGTATGAAATTGCTCATCAGAATGTTAAAACATAACAAACCCATTGGAGCTGGTGCAGCTATGGAAATGTAGCCTAGAGAAAATATTTACACCTGGAAACCTGGCCATAAGGATATGCAGCATAATGAAAGTGCTGATGAACTATAGCCAAAACGAACTCCGAAATGGATAATTCTACAGCGCAATCATATGTGAGGATCCTGATGATAATTTTGAATGTAGTGATTACCAGGGTCGCCTACAACCCCTCGCTCACGGGTCGGTACGTAATCAGTACAACATTGACTTGGTAAACGTACAGCATGCCGAGCCACTGTCGGCACCGTGTATTTTAATCAGTACGTATACATGCATGGATCTGCACTGCGCGGCTGAGATGCATGCAACATGCCTTCGGTATATATTGCGACATGTCATGTCACCCGATAATCAGCATTTGCCACGTTGACTGGTGAATTTTGTCGTGAAATCAACAAAATGTCTGTTGGATTAGTCCATAGGATGTAGACCGTAAGGGAGCTCTAAGCGGTACGACATCGGCGGGACAATTGTCGTACCGATAGTATGTCGCTACCGTACCGACCCGTGAACGAGGGGTCTAAAAGTGGCAAGTATTCAGTGAGTCAACACAGATACCTACCATATGGCGAGGCAATTATGGCCTGCATACGTTAACAAGAGAATAAAGTAACTCTTTAGTGAGAGGAGAGACTACATCAGAAATGTAGTAGGGCTCTTAACGGGCAAATAGGCGATAGGATACCATACTAGTAGATTGCAGAGCAAACGAATCTGAAGGTGCCGCAAGCAACCGGAAGAAATCGAATCAGTTCAACACTTATATGTAGGTACTTTGCGAGTGCCCCGCTCTGGTTAAATAAAAAAGCGGCTACTTGGGGGTCCATTCGCGAGGGGAGTTAGGAAAACGTTAGAAGTGTGAAAAAGTGCGAATCGCCAAGGACGATAAAGCGTATCAGATTTTGTTCTAAAGGGTTGTAGGTGGGTAGAATTTTTCGAATTTTTCTGCTATATGAAGAATGGAGGAAAGGAGAGGAATGTATGAGGTACAAAAACATGGGAGCTCGGGGCGAATATGATAGGGGAGAAAATGGAGCAGGGAGGGATAAGATCAGGATCTGTAAGATCAATAAAAAAACTGAGAAATCTCTTTGGTAATTAGAGATTACTCTTTAAGATTTTTGCCGGGGCAAACTTATATTTGTTCAAGAAGGCATTTTTTTGGATTCTCCGGTATATAGCAAAAGCTAAAAAAAAATTTTATTTGTTTTGTTTTTTATTTATTTATTTTCATTTGTTTTTCAAGTCACTCAATTTCGCTATTTGGGACCTGTTGATGAGTCAAAACCAAGACTTGAAACTTGTCACCAAAAATAAAATGGGTTGTGTGATGAAGTAACAAATAAAATTTTTTTTTAGCTTTTGCTATATACTGAAGAATCAAAAAAAAATGCCTTCTTTAACAAATATTTGGTAATTATATAATAATATGCATGGGTGTTATGGGCTTTATTTTATTTCGATTACCAGTAATTTTCAGATTTGAGGGCCTCGGCGGTAAGTTTCCTTGTTGCAATACTGATGGACGCCTGTTTTCCGGAGGATTTAGGGTCCAGAGTACAAAAATATATAAGTGAACAATTTGTGTGGGAGGTTTTTGGGGATGGGGGTCGTACCACTGCACAAAATGGGTTTCCTAAATACATTCTGCTTGGTATCAAAATAAAAAAGAGGGAGGAGAGGGTAATCGAGAGGAGTGGTTTGTGTTTGATCGTTTTAACATCATAACTGACTTTTTACGGGCGAAAATCGGATTACTTGGGTCATATACATACACCCCAGTTCGTATATTTTGCTTATATTTCTTTCGTTCGAACACTGCTTGAATGCGTTTCAATCCAGTTTAACATAGAACAAAAAAGAATAATTAATATAGCTACGAATAATGGGTACTAAAAACGTATAACTATCACTTCTTAGAAACTAATTCCATTTCTTAATGAATAATCTCAAGATCGACAAAATTGGAATAAAATTGCGTACATAAATGGTATTATTTGACACAGTCAAAATGATGTTGAAAGAAAATAACCATTTTAGTCCGGGAGGTAGCGTTACAAATAGTATGCCGGCTGATTTTGATATTGATAATTGATCTCGTACAACTAACCAATGAACTGAGCGTCAGCTCCTCAAGTAGCGGTGGGTGTGGGTGTGGGTGTGGGTGTGGGTGTGGGTGTGGGTGTGGGTCTGGGTCTGGGTCTGGGTCTGGGTCTGGGTCTGGGTCTGGGTCTGGGTGTGGGTATGGGGCCTCCGAAGTGGTTTTTCGTTTATATTTCTAGAACAGTTCGTCGGACAGTAAAAATGATTATAACAAATATTATAGGATTTAATATACTGAAGAACTTTTCAGTAGGAATAAAGGCGTTCAGGAGTGATCGTTTTCACAGTATACCTACGTAAAAAATCAAAATTTTTATATGGCAACATCAAGAAGGGGTTGCCCGATTTAGTCCATTTTCGGGATTTCATTTACTATTGCTATAACAACACCATGTACTAAATTTCAGCTCTTTGCGTCGATGAGCTCTCAGGCTGTTACTATTACTTTATTTTACGTGTTGTTTTTACAAGTTCATGCGAGCAGCGGACGCATAATTCCCCCTCCACGTTGCAGCTAACGATGTGTTTTCAACTCAACTATGATATCAACTGTTTATAAAAAATAGTTTCAAACGGCGTATTATTATTTAAAAAAAAATTTTATCACTTTCGGAGCGTCTTACACTCACCGCGGGTGCGTCAGCTGACGCTCGGTTCACTTATTAATTATACCAGATCGATCGAAAAAGATAATAATCGATCGGCGTAAAAACACTATCTAAAATGTAACGCTACCTCCCGGACTATTTTTTTATAACCAAAATTCAAAATTATTAATTGCAAAATAAAATTTAAAGTATAGCTGTTACAGAGAAACACGGCTTATATGCAGATATAAGGTATATCTATTGTTCATAGAACACAGGGAATCCCGAAAGGGATTATAGTTATGTATCAAAAACATAAAATATTATGTCGTCTACATATTACAAATATAAGAAAAACATTGGTTTCTGTTTGAGCGTAGAACACTTTATATTTAAATGTTAATAATAAGTTCAATTTAAAACTTCCTCTAATCCCAAAAATTCTCAATCGGATTCAAGTCGAGACTTTGGGTCGACCAATGCTGAAGAACAGTCACATCGACCCCAGTATTTGGCTTTTATAACACGGAGCGTTACTTTGTATAAATAAAAATTATTGTTCCTGAGACTGCTAATGGAGGGTACAAGACCTGATCAGAAAATGTCTATGTACATTTTCGCGTTAATTTTTTGTTCTTACACTTTAATTATTTCTCCTATCTTTGCTCTGTAAAACAAACGCGCACCATAAAAACTTTTTTGCTGTTTTACAGTTCCCTGGACACACTTAAGTAGAACGGCCTTGCCGGATCGTTCGGAGATATCTCTATGGGCTGTCTATCACCAAGCAAATCCGCGACTCATCAGACCATATGAATTTATCGAAATCGTCATTTTTATACAGTTTGGCACACTCAAGTCAACACCGTATATTCTAAGCAGCAGAAATCGATGAAAGCAAAAGTAACAAGTGAAAAAGCTAGAATTGGTCTAACAATAAGACCAACATGATACCCTAGATGAATGCACGTATGAAATTTCGTATAGTCACCCATTTGAGCAATTTTGATTTTTTGCATTGGTTTCTCGCATATATTTCTAGAACGCCTCGTCGGACAGAAAAAATGATTATAACCAATTTTATAGGATTTCTTATTCTGAAGAAGTTTTTAGTATAATAAAAATGTCTAGGACTGATCGTTCTCAAAGTATATGTAAAAAACTCAATTTTTATATGAAAACACCAAGAAGGGTTGCCCGATTTAGTCCATTTTTGATATTTTATTTGCCATTGCTATGAAAACACAACGTACCAAATTTTAGCTTTCTATATCGACGTGTTCTCAGGTAGTGTCCAAATATATCGGGGAAAACGAAATTTTTGTATGGCAACCCCACGAAGGAGATGCCCGATTTGTCTCATTTTCGAACTTAATTTTACTTTTTTTTTTAAAGTCCATGTACAAAATTTCAGCTCTCTAAGTATGCGCCTTCTCGAGTTATCGTGCGCATAGACAGACGGACGGACGGACGGACGGACATGCAAAAATCAAAATAACTTTTAATATTATGCGTGGGTGTCCAATTCATTTTGCTCTACCATCATTATTTCGAGGTGTTACAAACGGAATGACAAACTTAGTATACCCCTATAGATTTCATCTAGGGTATAAAAATGATAAGCAGCAAGTTAACGTCCTGAGAAATTTTGAAAATTGACACCAAGAATCCGAATAAAAATGCACAGACAACAGCCCGAATACTGTTAACGAATACGATCGAACGACCAATTTAGAGGTTTAGAACGAAAAGTAATGTAACAGAAACGGCCATAAGTCGCCGTTTTAAAAGCCCTGTCGACCAAAATATATGTAGAAAGGATGGCATTGTAGGAGATAAAAGAAAAAAGTAATATTTCAACCCGAGATATAGCTAAAGCGGAACAGATGTGTTTGCAAAAGTACCTTTTACCAATTTTAATGAAGAACTATTGATCTAAATTATTTTTTTCTGACTTAGCACCAGATAAATACATGAAAAAAAAACAATTGAGTGGCATAAAATAATTTTGTAAAAATAAAGAAAAAGAAAATATAGAATTGCAATTACAATTATAAGTAATAATTAATAAAATCTAAAATTTTATCAAATATACAATAAAACAGTCTTTCCTTGAATCAATTCAATCAATATCGCGATGATAAAAAATAGTCAGAATACGAAAATACTCGCTTATGGGCGGTTTTCGAAAGAACGATCTAGAAAAGATCTTTGTAAAATTGCTGGCGGTCAGAAGCCTAAGCGAAAAGTTTTTCACTTAAACGTTCTAGCTCACACCTCGCTAGCTTGAGTAAAACAAAATTATTTAAATTAAATCGCTCGAGCTCGCGGGTAAGCCATTAAAGCGCTCCGGCTCCTCAACATAAAAATGATATTATATACAAGTTTTAGGTTATGCTTACTGAAGTTTTACTGAAAATAATCCAATCCATTGCGCGACTTGGCATTCGAGCATTTTAGGAGCTTCAAGATAATCGGGAGCTACTTGCGAGTGACCACTTTCGTACCCTTACCCGGGGGTTACACGAGATAGTACAGGTCGCATAGAACTTGCATTGCCATACTTCTTGCATGTGTAATCCCTACTGCTATTCAGGCAGATCAGCTTTCAGAGAACTTGCATGATGAAAAATCATGGCAGCTGAGGTGATAGTTATTTAACATTATACTGTTTTCAAGATGACGGAAAAGAAATTCTTGAGAGAAATAAATAAATTTCTACCGGGAAAATGAAAATCTTGTTTCTCCGATTCTGCTTCCTTTATTGCTAAAATTTGCTATATAGACAAAACTTTACATCTAAATGAAATTGTTTACATGAACTTGCATGCAAGATGATGAGACATCAAGCGAACTGCCTTCTGCTATCAAATTTAAAATCACGTTGGAGGGAGACTTGCATGTAAGCTGTACTATCTCTTGTAACCCCCGGGTTACTACTACTTTTTGACAGAACAACAGTGTTTCACGAAATGAAAGCTTAAAAATATGTGAGACAATCTCAGGCTACTCTCAGCTATTGCAGCCTATCGTCAAAGTATAAATAAGGATAAGTAGAGACAGAGGCGAACGAAATAGGAAATTTTTCGTGTTTTCTAGAAGAAACAAGTAAATGTCATACACTTTTGTCTTTTGCATGAATGGGGGAAAAGAACTTGGCTATGCATTATTGTAGTACGACTGAGACAACAAGCTAAAAACAAAAACTGTAGGGTTACCAGATTTACAAAATGAACAAAATTAAAGTGAAATAAAAATTAGATTGAAAATTTCAATTTTTTTTTAGGGCAAGTGACTGAAGGCTTTCAATTTTTTTCTGTTGAAATTTTATTTTATGCCTTGGACACTCAAAAATGCTGCTGTTTGTGTTCCACAAGATATGTCGTGTTGTGAACTAAAAAGTATTTCTTCTGAATCACTTTCCATTAATACCGAATTTTTCGAATTAAAAATGCTGCTTTCATTCTAATATTCAGGGAAAAAAGAAAAGAAATTGGGAAAAAATTGGCAATTTGTTCAAATAAAACTAGATTGCTACATACATTCACCGATTGCACAAAGTGCTAACTAAAAGTTGTCTACTTCACCTGTTTGAATAGGCTTATCCGGAATCTCCTGGTGATTTCAGGCCAGTCAGTATATTAAGTTTTATGTCTAAAGTTTTGGAAAAGCTCATTTGCTTCCAGATTTTTGGTCACTTAGAAAGTAACAAGCTCTTTTCATGTTTGCAGTCTGGTTTCCGGCGTTCTCACAGCTGCGAGACTACTATAACTACTAAAAGTGACTAGTGATATAAGAGCAGCCTTAGACTAGGTAACGCTACTATTTGAGTTCTGCTTGATTTCTCGCAGGCTCCAAGATTAATGTATTGAGGTTGAATCCCTCTAAGTCTCAATATATTATTTATTTTTCACAACAGTCCACCTTTCGTCTGATATCCCATCCGTAATTCTAGACGGTAAAGCATTAGCTGGTGCTAGTAAAGTGAAAATGTGGATATTGTGTTGAACCAAAATATGAATTGCTGTGACAATACAAAATCAAAAATTAGCAAAATTTACTCCAGACTTCGAAGGCTCTGGCTCTGGCTTTCAGCCAGTATTTTGCCACAAGCAACTCTTTTGAATTTGGTCACATGCGGAAGTTTAATTTTACCTGGACTTGATAATGTTTGTACCCGTCAAATGGAGGTCGCGTTCAACGATTGCTTACGTTTCATCTTCGGACTTCGCAGATATGACCATGTCACGCCTTACTGCGATCAGCTGGTGCTCACTTACTACATATCTCAAGAAAAGAACGTTAGTGTTCTTTTTTAACCTGCAAAAATAATGAACCATATTACCTTAGAGAAATGATTAATTTCACTAATTCACATAGAAACAGGAACATTATTTTTCCTCGTTTTACTAGGCTTGTCATGGAGGACGCTTATCTTGTCCAGAATTCGCGCTCTTGGAATGCTCTCCCATCTAGTATCCAGCATGTACGTACTGTCAATTCCTTTAAGAGCCTCGTTGATGCACATTTCGTAATTAGACACCCGTTATTTTACTTGAATGTTTTGTCAGGATCACTTCTCACAGCGGAGTACTGTCGCGAATTATTGTAACAATTTTTTTTTATGGCATTTGTTAGTATCTTATTCTAGTATCAGTTCTGTTTTTGTAGTTCATTATAACTTGTTTTTCTTACTCAGATTTAAATTTGTCATTTTAAGCGCAATATTTATTATTATTATCACAAGTTACTTCTGAATTGTTATTTTGATATTCTTTTAAATACTTCCTCCACGTTTTAGTCCAATTATTTTTAGGTATAATGAACGATTTGAATCTTGTATACTATCGCCTCTAATAAATGTTATGTTATGTTATGTTATCTATAATGTGCGGCACAGCAATTTACTTACGATTTCCTTTATTCATATTGTTTTTATAAAGAAAATCAAACACCTATCACAATTAATTTTTTTCATAGTAAAATTCAGAATAATCTTCTTAAATAACTTCACTTCTTGAATACCAAAATCTTTTCAAACTATTCATAATAATGTACATTGGGTAAGAAAAAGATAAACTTCGCATTGAACAACGAACTAAAAGGAGATGTAAAATTTCTGTCAAATAAAATTCCCCGAATCCGGCATGAGATTCCCCCACTTAATCCTTTCCGAGCAAAACAAATGTAAATAGAACAAGTGAAAAAGCTAGAATTGGTCTAAGACCAATTCTTATGATACCCTAGATGAATGCCCGTATGATTTTTCGTATGGGTACCCATTTGAGCAATTTTGATTTTTACAGTGGTTTTTCGCATATATCTCTAGAACGGTTCGTCGGACAGAAAAAATGATTATAACCAATTTTATAGGATTTCATATTCTGAAGAAGTTTTTAGTACAATAAAAATGTCTTGGACTGGTCGTTTTCACAGTATACATAAAAAACCTAATTTTTTATATGGCAACACCAAGAATGGGTTGCCCGATTTAGTCCATTTTTGAAATTTTATTTTCTAGTACAATGAAAACACCATGTACCAAATTTCAGCTCTCTACGGCTACTCGTTCTCAGGCAGTGTTCAAATATATAACGGAAAACGAAATTTTTGTATGGCAACCCCACGAAGGAGTTGCCCGATTTGTTTCATTTTCGAACTTAATTTTACTTTTTTTTTTTAAAGTCCGTGTACAAAATTTCAGCTCTCTAAGTGTTCGCGTTCTCGAGTTATCGTGCGCACAGACGGACGGTCGGACGGACGGTCGGACGGACGGACATGCAAAAATCAAAATAACTTTTAATATTATGCGTGGGTGTCCAATCCATTTTGCTCTACCATCATTATTTCGAGGTGTTACAAACGGAATGACAAACTTAGTATACCCCTTTAGATTTCATCTAGGGTATAAAAACGTGCTGTTCAAATATCTTGGGATTACATCAACAAACATTAGAATTCTTGCGAAAAGCATTGGGACAATTCTCTTAATATTTCAGAAAAACCTGTTTTCACAAAAGCGCGGGAACATTTAATGAGCGTAAAATCGGAAAACTCCGCCCCTTCTCTCTTATTTACGAAAATAAATCATTTGCCATTCCGTTTCGTTGCATGTAATCTTCGCTTTCACATCCTTTGGCGTAAAATGTTCAAAGAGGGTTGATTTTTTTTTGATTTTTTCTCTTCCCTTTCTCGCCGGTTATATTTAAATGGAAAACAATCGGAACACTCTTCTGTGTCCCTGCTTTTAGTTATTTGTTCTTTGCTATCGTTGACCAAAAAAGAGTATTGTCACGAGCGTATCGTTTGTTCGTTTTTTTAAACACAATACTTCTGATGTCATTAACAAGTTCCCCTGTTATTTAACTTCACTGTTTACTTTTATAATGTTTACAATTATCAAATCAACTCTTTATAGTTATCGGTAGAACTGTACTTCTAATTATCACAATCCAAATAGTTTACTTCGTTCACTTCAATGTCTCAAATAAGACTCCGCCCCCTGGATATGAGAAGCGTCGTAGTTATACTCTAGAAACAATCCTAGAACCTTTCTGTAAACTCTGGTCTCCGAACCCAAAGCTTACTAACATGTCAATAACCTAAAGTTCTTTCCATTTCCAACAGATGTCGTTGGTGTCACTGTGTTGCTAGTAACAGTATGTACTATCTGGAACTATGTTGCGGTTCCAGATATTCCCAAAATAATCGAAAAACCAACATAAATATCGTTAAGTATCGTTCACAACATTTCGGAAGGGATGCAGTCTGAAGTTTAATGAAAAAATATAAATAACTCGATTAAATAGAATTTTATATTCATCCCGCAACACACGTAGATATTCTATAACATTTCCATTGTTCAAAGTATCTCTCTCTCTCTCGTATAAGACTTTTGAATCCTGATAGGAAACTGAGAATAACTAGTTATAATAAAGAAGTGGCGCTACCCAGCGGGAAAAATGGGAATGCCTGACTTTGCTAATGAGTACATGATCATACCTTTCATTGACCTGGTTTAGGAAGGCAGGCGTAATGTACGGATGTGTCGTATTTTTGAGCATGCTATGTACCTTTCAGGAAATATTTAGAGAAGGCAGAGATAATGACTACAAATCTTCATTCGTGTTGTTATCGAAAAGAGATAGAAAATATTCTGATATGTGCATTATTTTCTTTTAAGTACGAGATTGGAATAAGTGAAGACGTCTTTATTTTCTACACCTTTCAGAGAAAGCAGGAAAAGTTCGCCCATTTATCTCTCAGTGAAAACAGAAAGAGTGCTTCCCTCCATCTTCCTGACAGTATAAATTGAATGGTTCTTTCCAACCTTTCGGAAAATTCATGCTTAATGATTCCGTTCAATTTTCTGAAATGGCAGATTGAATGAATTGAATTGAAAATTTAAAGGTAATGCTTCTTTTCACCTTCCAAAGAATTGCTAAGGAAGGCTTCCTTTCACCTTACGTGTCATGCAGAAGTAAGGTGTGCAAGTGACTTCCTTATATACCTTCCCGTCGTAGGACATCAATGCATTATAAGAAATGAACTGGATATTAGAGCGTATTGCTTCCATACCTTTCACAGAATGTTTACGGAATGAATCCGAAATGCTTCCGTTTCCCGCTGAGTAATGAGAATTTTCAACGAAAATTTAAAAAATATTAATAATAAATAATAAAAGTATAATGTAATATGAAGATAAATAGTAATAAATGTAAGTTAATTAAAATTATAACAAGATTCTACAATTTTCCAATGCTGAGAGATAGTGGAAAAGATAAAACTAAAAAATTGTGTTAAATTAGTATTAATAAGCTTTTTAAATGCATTGACAATGCCTGCGGTTGGAATTTTAAAAGAAAAAACGAAAAGAAGAAGAAACGAAAAGTTGTTCTCCAAGGAACAGAGGCTCATCTGCCTCATTGTAGTTGCAGCGTTGTCTCTGATGATTAGATGATATGGAAATGGACATTTTCAAGGTCATATCCTCAAAATAGTGCCTACTTCATGAAAAGATAATTTTCAAGAGGCAAACAGAACCCTTCGCATGATGTGAGCTCTATGATGACCTTTATAGGCACTAGTTTTGTGATTATAGCACAAACACAGTGTTGCTTTTCCGTGGTCTTTTCATTATTCGTAGTTGAAAACGTGCGAAAAAGAAACATCCACATTGTACGATAATCATTAAAATATAAAACCCAAAACCGTGGGATTAGAATGTTGATTGGATTTTGATCATAGGGCTCCTGAGTATAACTATTTGTCAGCATGCAGACAGAAGATTTCATCAGATAAGTTGTACTTGGCTGTACTAAATTTGATGCTTAATTCTTTTAATAATAAAGCCATTAACATGAAAGCATTAAAATCTTTAAGTTTCACGGGCTTCATGTCGTTGTTCACAATTGTCTCCAAAATTTTAAATACAAAACGTGACGCATTACACTTCAAGCAATGAAAGCTTTCTAAATGTAATTTTAATGGATAATGCTTGTACATTTAAAAAAACGATCTACCTTCGTTTTTGTAAGATCAAAGTGTAAATGCAAATAACGTCAAGATACTTTTATTCATGTAGATTATACAGACTACATATACATATGTATACGCGTAAGATTATGTAACATAAATGATTTATGGAGCCGGAAAGAACAGCGATAAGCTTTTAATCGGCATTTGAGAACACATTAGAGTAGACTGAATTGGATTAATGTTTAAAATATATTGTATATAGGAGCAAAGTGGATATAAAAAAGAAATGATAATCATTCCAGGTAGAAAATGAATAAATTATATTTTGATAGGATGCCACCCTGAGTGTCGACCGGATATGATTTCGGAATTAAATCCGAATTGTAGGCTCAATGAATCATAGTCACATTTTACTCTCTTAAATCTCTGCTGGTATATGAAACTAGATGTAGGTACATAATTAGATTTAGAAAATTAATTGTTTAGGAGAAATCCGAAGACAATGAAATCAAATATATGAACAGTTTTTTATTTATAGTACCAATCTTAGTTGTATAAAAAAAAAATACATCAACTATTTATGGGTACCTCAGTGGAGGTTAGGTCCCTCAATATATAAGGTGTTTCCGTCTAGGTGGTCCATATCGTCCAATCATCGATGAATTATGATGCCACTTTATCCTGACAAAAGTAGAAGCCGGAAGTTGTTTAATTGTAAAACAAAATCAAATCCGATTTAAATGGGATTACTATTTTGATTTTTCCATGTCCGTCCGTTTGTCCGTCCGCAAGATAACTCGAGAACGTGTTTGTTTATTTTATTTATTTATTTAGCAGAGCCAACAGGACAAAAAATTCCACCTGACTATTGCGAAAGAAAAGAATAGAAAGCAAAATAAAAAATAAAAACAAACACAAGACCATAAAAAAGCAGAAAAAAACAAAAATCATTAAATGTAAATAAAAAATAAAAACTATAAACAATTTAAAAAAAAAACAAACTCTAATAAAACTTGAATAATAAGTTATAAAACTAATACAGCAACACGAAAAAATTATTCTATTCGAAAAGCAGACATTCCAACTTTGTCGAAGTTAAGTCAAAATAAATGAGGTCTGAGTGGTCATTGAAGGCTCTCAAAATAGAGCATATAGGCTCATTATAACCGTAGTTGGTACGATGATGAGGCACATGTAACAAGCCATACGAGTCATTCCTTAAAGCTCGTGGACGAATATTAAAGTTAATTTTAGATAAGAGTTCAGGAGCATCTATTGCACCAGTAATTATTTGAAAGAAGAAGACTACCTTAGTTACCTCACTTGTTCTGAGGAGCGTAGATAGCTTAAGAAGATTTAATCTCTGCTCATAAGGAAGAAGCGTGAGGGGACTATCCCATGGAAGACGTCTAAGTGCGAAGCGAATAAATCTCCTCTGTATAGATTCCAAGCTCCTTAGATGAGTGTCATAAAAAGGACACAAAACAGGGATAGCATAATTAATAACAGGATGCACAAAAGCTAGATACAAGGTCTTTAAAGTAAAAGGATCATTAAAGTCAGGCGTCCTTCTTCTTACAAAGCCTAATGCGGCATTAGCCTTATTAATTGTCTTGTCGATATGTGGTAAAAGGCTAAGTTTAGTGTCTAAAAGTACACCAAGGTCTTTGACTTCATTGGTTTTGTCAAGATCGATACCATGGAGGAAGTGGACAATTTTTACGGGTAAAGCTAATGGCTTTACACTTGTCAATATTTAGGTACATAAAATTTTTATTACACCAAATGAAGAAGCTATTAATATCAGATTGCAAAGCGCCACATCCAATGGAGCAGAGAGATTAATAACGTTTGGCAGATCGTTAATATATAAGATGAAAAGAAGCGGAACAAGATGGCCGCCATGAGGAACCCCGGAACGTACAGGTATTTCGCAAGAGACAGCCGACCTAAACAGAACTTGCTGGATCCTATTTGATAAAAATGACTCTAGCCATTTAATTAAAAAAAAGTAGGAGATCCGAGGACACCAAGCTTAAAGAGCAAAAGCTTGTGGGATATCTTATCAAAGGCCTTACTGAAGTCGATGAAGATGCAGTCAATTTGGCTTCCATTTTCCATTGAGTTGAGACAAGCCGAGATAAATTCAACCAGGTTAGTGATAGTTGATCGCTTTTTTACAAAACCGTGCTGCCTTGTAGTTAATAAATGTTTGCAGTGAAAGTAACCAGCATCACATACAATCGCTTCAAATAGCTTATGAATGACAGAAAGCTGAGCATTATTCCTATAATTAGCTATTTCATCTTTTCTGCCATTTTTGTGTATAGGAATAATATAGGATAACTTCCATTGTAATGGTAATATACCGATCCGCAGAGACCAGTTAAACAGATGCGACAAGGGATTTACAATATTGTGCCCGCAATATTTTAAGAAGACAGAAGGGATTCCATCAGGGCCGGCATTGCACTTCGATAAATTAAATCTCAACCACGCTTTCTTTCGTAAGTTACGCGTCCTCCTGATTTCATCATCATACCAAGGAGGAGACCTAGGTTCATTTTTATTGCAAATATTCATAATTTTCATAATATATAATATTTATAATATAAAGCCTTCAAAAATTATATTGTGAAATTTGTGAATATTCAGCAGCGTTGGGTTTTTTGAGCCATTATGCGCTTGGCGGCGCTGCGTAAACTTTTTAACAATCACATTACCCGGCAAAAAAACAAGGGGTGGGCCAGTATAGTGAAAAAGCTTTCGGGAACGATTAATTTGAAAGATGAAATATTCCTCTCGTGTCTGCCGATGTTAAGACATGGTATCGCTACGTCGAAGAACGATATATGGTTCAACACATCCTCAGGCTTTGCAGCTGAGTGAAGTCTAGAAAGAAATAAAACTTAAGGTTTTTTAACAGGTATTAATTGCTGAGGAACATATTTGGTGTTCACTGAAGTCTCAAGCCCCCCATTCACTTACAGATTATCTCCAGATCCGAACTGTAGATATATTTGAATTGCGCCACCCATTTACCAGTTCAAATCGTACGATTTGATCTACTGTCTAGGTAATCTGCGTGTGTATGTTGAAATTTTGTACGATTTGATTGTCAACCAGATCGGCAGTTCAAGAACTGCAGACTGTAGATCTGTAGATAAATACACCACACACATGCAGTTCATCGTCAGATAACAGGACTGCAGATTTGTAAAATGCATACAAAGTGTACAATTTCATCGTCAATCATTATTTTCAGATCAGTTTGATATTTTCGTCAGATAATTGTGGTTTCTCATCCCAACATGGATAGAAGTACAACATTCAATGAATTCTGAAGTATACAGGAAACATGGAAAGTAAAATATGATTCATATTCAGATAGAAAAGAAAAAGAAAAATATTATCAGGAATAAATAGAACGTTATAAAGCTACTACTGATTCTGAGAGGAAAAAAATTAATAACTTCATATGTGAGATGCTTTGTGAAGCAACCAATCTTTCACCCAGAAACGTTTTGTATTCTTCGCTGGTACTTCTGATAAAAAACTTATTAATGAGCAGCAATTTTCTTCTTTGACAAAATCATTTTAAAAATTCAACCGAATTGCATGAGAATCGTGAACAGACTAATTACGATATGGACTGAAGACAAAACTGTAGGTGTGTGGTTAATCGTCAGTTTATCTTAACTTTTCTATCTGTCAAATTTCAAACTTACGATCTGATCTGATACTAGTGGGTGGACGAAAACAGATTTGGACTGACAGATGCCATCTACAGTCTAAATCTGCAGATAATCTGTAAGTGAATGGGGACCTTAAAACGAAGCAACAGATTCTAATTCCTGTAGGGTAGAGAGTAGAGGTTGATGATACTGTTGCTGTTGTAACCGCGCCTCTGTGGCTGCTGCTGATATTGTTGCTGCAGCTGAAGTTGTTGCTGCCCTCGCAGTTCTAGCTCCGGCTTTTGTTGCTGCTTGTTAGGTCGCTGCCGCTGTTGCTGCACGCGTGTTTTTTGTTGTAGTATTTGGTGTTTCTGGTGGTGTTGTTGCTGTTCCTGCTGCTGTTGCTGCTGATGCTGTTCGTACTGATCTTGAGGATGCTCAATCTGTGATTGCAGCATCTGAGGTTGCAGCTTATAATTATCATTTTGGTGCAAGCTTTGAAGCAAATTTTCATGCTGCTCTAGGTCGTCGCATATATGTACGTCCAGAGTCAGGAGACAAGTGAAAATGAAGTTGGTGCCGCGAATCCGTCTCGTTATTCCTATTCCGAGTTCTAAGTAGTTGTTGTTGCAATCGAAGTTGATGCTGAGAGTCCATGCGTGGCAATGTCTGAGAGGGTTCATGTTGTTGGTCATGCGGTTGTAGCGAGTCCAACTTATTTTTATATGAATTTGATGAATTAACGTTGTTAACAACAGCATTTATAGTATTTTTCATTTCCTTACTGGAAGAAGCCAGTTTAGCAATGACCTTTTTAATGTCATTTATGCCAGTCTCTACTATATTAAGAAATGGCCCAAGTGATAAAGGCTGAGATTGATTAAAGGACAAAATATTAGAGTTTAAATAATTCACTGAGTCAGTTAGTAAATTTAGTTTATGAAGCGAAGACACAGACTTTTCGAGAATAACCTCATTAGTTGATTGTAAACATTTATAGCTGCTGGCAAATTTGTCAACTTTGTCATTTAGACTACGAATCTCGGCATGTAAATAGAGCCATGCATATCAGCAATTTGGTGCCAATTGTCAGAGATGTATTTTATCTTGGCGGCCAAGAAAAAAAAGTCAGAGGTAGCTGTGTTTAATGCTGATATTACATTGTCCACGTTGCCCGTCGAAAGCGATAAAGCATTTGAGACGTGGCTGAGTTTAATCTCAGCACAGTCCTGGCTTAATACAAGAAGGGGGGGTTGAACCCAAGCACAGATACCATCACAGGAACTTCGCCTTGAAATATTTGAGCAGATATGTGAATTGATAAAATTGTGAATAAATAGAGCCAAAATATTAATAAATAAATAAAAAACAAACAAAACAAAACGAATAAGACTAAAAGCACAATAACGACATAGAATATCGAGTAAAATATCCCAGATAAAAATCGTTATCAAAACCACTTCACAAATGAAGACTACTAAATATCTGTCAGATGGCGCGGCGATGAGTACGGATAAAGTATGACTCTCAAATACACTATGATTAAATAAATAATATAATAATATAAAATAATAAATAATAATAATAATAGGAATTAAATAAAACTGATTCTGTATTTCTGTTCAGTACCGTAGGGAAAAGATCAATCCAAGAACTGAGTAATTTCGCTTCGGCTGCCTCTTCCAGCTATCGAAAATCGTCCAAACAGTGTGCCTGGCCCAGGTAAATCTCAGACAGAAATTAAAAGAAAACAAAAATTGTGTCATTAATCTTGCGAAGACTATTCACCCCTACAGAAACCATATACCATTTGTAGGCAACAAGAGAAAGTATAATTCTCGGTTAATTATAGAGCCAATAAATCCAACTAGCACTGCAATCATGCAGAGTCAAGCCCTCCCAATTTCTCCAGGAAAAAGTTTAAAGTAAAGCAACCAATTTCACAAGAAGCACGAATCAAAACTACAACACTACGGCAGTATAAGCCACAAAACAACCAATATTGAATATAATTAATGATAAATATTTAGGACTGTTATTGAAGTTAAAGTTGACAAGTGATGTTCACTTAGAATGCTGAAAGTTTGCACTTACAATTATTAAAGAATAATTTAATTTAGTTCGAAAATGAGACAAATCGGGCAACTCCTTTGTAGGGCTGCAATACAGAAATTTCATCTTTTACTATATATTTGGAGACTGCCTGAGAACGCGTCAACGTAGAGAGCTGAAATTAGGTACATGGTGTTTTTATAGTAATAGTAAATAAAATTTAGAAAACGGACTAAATCGGACAACTCCTTCTTGATGTTGTCATATAAAAAATTGGGTTTTTTACGTATACTGTAAAAACGATCAGTCCTAGACGTTATTGTTGTACTAAAACGTTCTTCAGAATATGATATCCTATAACATTCGTATAATCACTTTTACTGTCCGACGAACCGGTTTAGAAATATATACGAAAAACTACTTCAAAAATCAAATTGCAGAGACCTTATGAAATTACCCTCTTACCCCTTTTGTTAAAGAGCCAAATATAAATACATACATCGATGTATTAGGAAATATAATATAGCCATTATCTGCTGTGAAACATGTATTTATTGTGAAATCAAAACATTCCATTTTGCGTAGTAACAGAACACGGAAGCAACTTTTATAACTTAAAAAACAAAAAAACCTAATAGTAAAAACCTAATTTCAGTAGGTTATATAACTTTGCTTAAAATACAAATTAAATGCAAAAATAATATAAACGCAAATATGTAATATAAGTGAGATTTTTGGGATTGAGTACAGACACAAAGTTGTTCCAAATTTGGTGAATATCCAGAGGTTTTTAATATCATGCAACTTTCCAGACTTTCGTCATTAAGCGAACTTCTTAATTTGTTTTTAATAATCGTCATATTTGAAAATAATTTTTCGCAGTAGTAAGTAGATCCGAAAATTGGCAAGATACCAAATGCATATGCTTTCACTTGATCAAAAAAATTAGGAAGACAGTTCCACGTTTCAAATATAATTTCTTCCTCCTTCCTACATTTTGAAAGATCCGTCCAGTCCACTGGTGTCTTACAGTCAATTTTCCTTTCTCTCTATCTAAATTTTCCTAGTTCTGACTGCAAATTTATGAACTGTTGTTCTGTCTATAGATTTGATTTTTGTTTTTCAAATCTAACAACTGTAACTCAAACTGACCTCTATCAATAGTTGGGAATCGTGTTAAATTCACACCTTCGCCACTAGTGGTTTTGTTAAAAATGGTTTTTCAAAGCTAAAATCTTTTAAATCAGTGTTAAAAGACTCTTGCACGACTTTTACAATGGTTGTGACAAAGAAAGCACTTTAATATTGCAACCTGAATTGTTTCTTTAATCACATAAAGTTTCAAAATGTACCTAGTAACTGTCCATTCTCTATGTCATAAACAAGTAATGTTAATTGTTGTACAAACGAAAGTATCGCTTCTAAAAGAGTGTGTGCAATATTGCCTCTCCCTTGTAGATTTTTATTCAAGGTATTTAAATGTGATGCCATATCAACGGAAAAATAAAAATTTTGCGGCACAGCCACTCATCATTACTTAACTAAATTCGTTTTTGAAGTAGAAATGTCTAAATATGCTCAAGGCACGAAGCGATACGTCTCAGTACTGAGCCTCTGGACAACCAACGTAATGTGTTATGCAAAAGAAGACTAGAATTTTGGCTATTTGCTTCCTCTAATAACCCAGAAAACCCTCTGTGAGAAAATCCTTTTGCCATTGTTTGGTTTACTATTTTAGTGACTAAATCTATCACACATGCAAACTCCTTTGAAAACGTCTGTGTGTAAAGTGCATCCTGATGAATCACGCAGTGAAACGAAAGTAGATACGTCGTGAACCACCTTTTTTTTGAAGAGTGAAAAAAAACCTTTGATTTGACCCGTTTTACTTTGCAATAGAAACCACGAGTTTGACCCTTAAGGGGTAGTAGTGCTAATAATTCTTCACGAAGATAAGTTTCGGATAAATGTCGCGCTACTAATCTAACTTTCGCTACATCTTTTATATCACACGCAATAAAAAATGCAGACGATACTTTGAAATCTTCAAGTTGTTGACTTGTTATATTTTTCGCCATCTGGACAGCTCTCTCGCGAATGGTCTTTGCTGACAAAGAACTGTCCTCAATTTCCTTCACTATGTCACTCTTATTTTTAAAATCTTGAAAAAGGTGATCAACCATATTTAAAAAGCATTTTTTGACATATTCTCCATCCGCGAAGGGTTTTCGATACTTGACTATATCCTGAGCAACAGCCAAACTGGCTGCGATAATATTAGTAGAAGAATGCATGGTAAAAAATGTAACCCCTTGAGTACTGAAATTTTTAGCCTACGATATACTATGATATACGAGTATGACTGAAAAACATATTTTCTTAGTTATTCATGTTTCGAAAATTATCTTTCATTGTTTTACTACATATTAAAATGTATTACTTGCCAATCATGTTGTGTTTCTTTGAAATTAAACTTAAAATTAAAAAAAAACATTTACCTTCTTAAAACAGCGACTAATACATCACCAAATGTGTCAACGCCGTTTTTATTATTTATACCCGTCGTGGCATACAAAAACTTAACTCGTGATTACTACAGTAATGAGCGGAAGAATATAGCTATCAATTGTTAGGGAGTGAAACCATCAGTTTCGAGCAAAGTGAAGCCACTCAACGGTTTCGGTTCGAGAAACCAATGCCGATGACTATGGAGCGGTCGGTCGAAGAAAGAGCAAAGCAGAGAAACCACGATACTAGTAAGAAGATGGAACTGGGCACTATTATTGAATCCGTTCGAGTCGAAGCAACCAGACCTTAAAAAAGCTTCTTTTGAATACAATTTTTTTTAGAAGTACCTAAAATTTTTGTAAAGCTAGGTTTACATGCATGTGATCTGCCGCGAATTTTGATGTGTACGCAGGATTATTATATTTGTTTGGCAAATGCAATATTGCAGTTAATTTTTCAATATGTATACTATTAAACTACTCAAGAGCCACAAGTAGGATTCTACTGAGCCGCAGGTTGCCGACCCCTGATCTAGGGTATCATAAGAATTGGTCTTAGACCAATTCTAGCTTTTTTTACTTGTTTAGTTTTTGTTATTTATTCATTCAATTCATAAAAAAAAAGCTTTAATCAATTTTCCCATTTATATTTTATAGGGTATAATTGTACCCCAGATATTGAAAAACCGATACGTCACTTTTTTTGGTTTTGCAATATGTTTTTTTTTTTAATAAATAATCTAATCGACACAAAATTATTAAATTTTGGTAGATCCAAGTGGATGTGGTGATATTTTGTAACAACCTGCAGAAAAAGTGAAAATAAACTGAAGACGAGTGCAATTGTACCCGGGTATTGAAAAAAGTTAATAATAATCAATATTTAAATAAATTAACATGAATCATTCCACAGGATTGCCTTTAAGCATTGCAAACGTTTCTATCATTGCATAATTTTGTGATGTTTAATTTGGGTTTTGTCATCTCTTATTTTTATGTAAAGAGAAAACGGGCTTTTCATTGATTAATTGATAATTTTCATTGAATGAATCAACATTGTGATTTCGAGTGGACGTTTTCGGGCAAGTGCCGGAAAGTTCTTCAGTTTTTCAGCAATAGAAATTTCAAGGCAATTATGTTCTTTTTTTCGTTCTTGCTGGAAACTAATTAATGATTTATAGAAAAATTATGTTTTGTTTCATCGATTCGTAAAATATCTGATTCATGATAAAAGAATAATTTATTTAGATGAATGACCACAGAAAATGGGTGAAAAAGCAATGTTATGTGCTGGAATTAGCTTAACGCGGTCGCAAGCAAAGTGTGAGCCAAGACACCTTCCACCTAAAATTTTCGGACTGGATCTACGGCATACAAAATGTGGTAGAAGAAAGGATAGTGAGTATATTTCTTTTATATTTACACTTTATATTTATACTTACATATAATTAGTAGACGTAATGTTCAGGATTCATACGAATCTCGAATATTTGGAAAACCAACAAAAGCTTGCATGTCAACACATGTATATACCGCCCTACATTCGCACATAATACGTAATTATTTTTAAGCTGAAAAATTATTAGTGTGCTTAAAATATTTGAAAATTAACATTTATTAAAAATTTACGAAAAATTTAAAAGGCAAGAAATTTGTAATTAAGCAAAAATAATTTACAAACAATTTTATAAGAAATGCACTTCAAACAATAGATAAAGAAGTACAGTTGCTATGCCAATTATTGTTGCCGTACGCCTTTAAATATCGTTCTTTAGTTCCGCGCGCAAAACCATGGCTATATAAACGGCAATATGACTTGAGTCGATCTTTTTTTTAGTTTGTCAATGCAGTGATAAACGTGGTAAATAATTTCGTAGTGTTCTCAGTTTTATTAACAAATCAAACTTTATTTGGTTGACAACTAGAATAAAAATTTTTATTCTAGGTATCGACTGGATTAAAGATTTTATTTTAGGAAGTCCAACTTTTCTGCGCCAGGCTTAGATGGCATCCCCTTCTTTGCCTTGAAAAATCTGAATGAGACAGCCCTCTGCTCTCTACTGGACTCGCTCAATGATTTATGGCTATCAAACTCAATACCACCTCACCTAAGAGCAATCAAAATAGTTCCAATTCCAAAAAGAAATAAAGTCGGATGTGCCATAGACACTTTGAGACCGATTGCCCTGATATCTACTTTCATCAAATGCATCAACAGCATTGTGTCGGACAGGCTAAACAAACACTTAAGGGAGAAGAAACTCCATCTGAAAAACTCCTTCGCCTACATCAAGGGAAAGTCTGTAAATCGGTGCATCAACATTCTTGACCTGATTTCCACCAATTGTCATAGAAAACTCAAGACGATCATACTTTCTGTAGACATATCCTCAGCATATGAGTCAGTCAGTCTGAACACACTCAAAGAAATGCTCATATCTCTAGATATCCAGGGTAATCTGACTGAATGGTTTTTGAACTTCCTGCCCTGCAGGAAGCTCACACTAAGTTCAGTCAGTGTGCAGTCATATAGTGGGCTCCCGCAGGGCAGTTCACTCAGCCCCCCTCTCTTCAACATCTACACTAGAAAGCTCCATGACATCGCTAGTGAAGATGTTAGTATGGTCCAGTTCGCTGATGACTTTCTCCTGATCTCATCTGAAAAAACCTGATGCCCTAGCAACACTAGGAGCAGCGCTACAAAATTTCTCGGAGGTCGCGTCTTGTCTAAACCTGCAAATAAATAGAGACAAGCTGGCCATGATGTCAATTCGCTGTAACAAGCTCTCGTCGCTATCACTCAACTGTCTAGGCTCACAAGTCCCAGCTCAGAAACACCTGAAGTTTCTTGGCAGACATTTCTCTTCAAACCTGACTCTGGGTTGTCAGATTGAACAGGTATCAAAATCCGCCTCATACTACCTGTATACCCTCAGATTAATGACAACCAGAAGCCATCCCATTCACCACCCTAAATCGAGCTGTCCAACACCACAATGGCGTGTCGTCCCAAGGTCATAGAAAACAAGCTCAGAACGCTCACAAATTCTTGTCTAAGAGCTTCTTTTGGTGTACCACCCACCACCCCTACGGACATCTCATATGTACTGGCAAAATAGCTTCCACCCAAACATAGAACACAGAAGATGCCTGCGAAGGAATTCGGCAAGCGTGTCAGCACAGGTGACATCTCAGTGGATGACACCAGAGCGCTAGATACCAAAAGATCGCCGTATGCACTCATTGCAAACGCTTATCACGAAACCTTCTCTCGAATAGGCCGAAGCACGCTGACCCCCTCCCCCTAACTTAACTATAGATCATGGCAGGCTCGCAAGGTCTGGTAAGACCAAGTCCACCATATCAGAAGAAGAGCTGTCACAAATGTATCTTCATGTTGTCAACTCTCACTACTCCAACGACTGGGCTGTATACGCCACGGATGCGTCGTTCAACCAACCGGACACAGGTGTGTGTGCGGTTGATTTTCCATCGCTGAACACCATAACAAAGAGATACAATGTATTAAAATCATTCACGTCAGGTGAGCTACTTGCCATCAGACTGGCCGTTGAGCTGGGAACTTCATCCACTCGTACAAAATCTCTTATCATCACGGCCTCAAAAGCTGCGTGACTAACTTAAATAAAGAAACATCAAACCACTATGCGAAATCAATTTTCGACCTTATAGCTCAGAATCATTCTCGCGCCTTTCGCATCCTCTGGCTTCCGGGTCACAGAGGCCTAGCTCTCAATGAGTTAGCGGATAAGAAGGCTAAGCAAGCTGCAGTGTCAGATCAGGTCACTGAGACTTCTCTCTCCCTTGACGATGCCATATTAACCATAAACAGCTCCATACTCAAAGACTGGGATGAAGAATTCACCCGCATGTCTGCCTCCTCTGGGTCCTTCTACAAAAATTTTTTCCCTCTCCCCCGAAAACCCCCCTGGCTCGACTGGGACTTCTCTCCCAAAGAGACCAGATTCATAAACAGAATCTATGCTGGTCACAGGTACGACGCCAAGCTTTTTGAAATCATAGGGAAACTGACTTTGTCAACTGCAACACATGTAACACACCAAATCTCATACAGCACAGCATTCTTGTCTGCACTCAGTTCAATACTATCAGAAGTGGCTTCCCCTTTATTCTAGGCGCCGGTTCTCTGGAGAGCCTTTTAAAGCCCTGTGAGTTCGGCGCGCTAGGAATTAACACGCTTTGCTGCAGTTGCTGGACTGCTACAGGTGTAAATGAATTTTTACTCAGTAAATAAACTAAGCCAAGCTAGTTTACTAGCAGATCCACTGATTCATTCAAGTACCAAACTGCTAATAGACCTTCCTACTTCCCCCCCCCCCTACTCCTTGTTTTGTGCAGTTCACCCCTAAATGTTATATGTTCTTCCTTGTAGATGTCTTTTGTGTTTTGTCCATCACTGCGTGAACATTAACCAACACGTTCATAAACCACTGACAACATGAAATATCAGCAAGAACTGAAAATAACCAACCAAGCACATGGCACACTTTTTTGGCGATATACCCCATAGGGTCAAGCCATTGTGAAGGAACTCTAGCTCGCTTGTCGAGCCCACAGCTCTGGATCGCAAACAAGGGAAGAAGAAGAAGAAGATTTTATTTTGGGTAGCGATTAAATTAAAGGTTTTTATTATGGGTACCGACTGTAATAAGAATATTACTAACACAAACCAGGTTATTGTTGGTATAGCAATTTACTAATACAAACAACTTTATTGCGGGCATCGACTGTAATAAAATTATTATTGCGAGTATCGACTGTAATAAGTAATTTACTAAAACAAACAACTTTATTGCGGGTAGGGACACAATATCGAAAGAAAGTATCGATATTCAGTATCGTTATGGTATCATAAAGCTGGTATCGATTACTGCAAGTATAGGTTTGGACATTATCTATATATTAAAAATATCGGTGCCAGAATATCGAAATAATATTTCTTTCATAGCAATGCCAGTGGGCTATTGTAGACGAATACGTATAGTTTTTACACACTTCTACTAGAATTTCTGGGTAAGAGAGGTTCACAGGGCGCGTCAAAACCATTCCATTATTTGGTCGAAAATAACTCCACAATCTTCGACTTGCTGAGTAATATAAAACATTTTGCATTCATATTAATGCAATCCGCTGACACACTGACACACATTTAGGACTAAGACAAGTATTAAAGTAAATTTTAAAGTAATTTCTAACATGAGAATATAATGCATAGTAAATATACTAATTCCAAGCAACCTTTTCTTTCCCCTGGGGCTATCTCTGTCGCCTGTGCTGTCGAGGGTTTTTTAATTGGTATTCGTATCACATCACAACTACGGTCGGGGGGCTAGGCAAATAAATATAATATAAGATAATAATAATAATAATATAAAATACAAAATATAATATAATAAAATATTATACACTTTCCTGGATTTTTGGAGTTCTTTTGTATTCTAAATCAGTATTACCAGTTCAAAGAATCTACATATACGTTTCGATACCGCTACGGCGATACCTTATCTTTTGTACTAGTAGAATATCAGCAAGGTACTATTGATGCTAAGTATCGATACTATCGTTGGAAAAATATCGATACGTCACATATATCGATACTATCATAGTGTCCCTAATTGAGGGTATCGACTGTAATAAAGATTCGTATTGCGGGTATTGACCGTAATAAGAAATTTACAAATACAAAAACCTTTATTGCGGGTATCGACTATAATAAGGATGCTTATTGCGGGTATCGACTATAATAGATAATTATAAACAAAAACACTGTATTGTGGGTAGCGACTGCAATAAAGATTTTTTCTGCGGGTATCGACTGCAAAAAGAATCGCTAATCCCTCTTTATTCTGGATATCGAGTGGAATAACGAGTATGCCAATCCCAAACATCAATAAAAAAGAAAGCAAAGTGAATCAACTGCCAAACATTGAACTGGTAAGTACAACGTCAAATGCAACAACATTTTTTCTATAATTATACCCTAGATAAAATCTATAGGGTTTCTATAGTTTTTCATTCCGCTTGTAACGCACAGAAATAATTATAATAGAGCAAAATGGATTGGACACCTATACGCATAATATTAAAAGTTATTTTGATTTTTGCTGTCTATCCGTCCGACCATCCGCCCCTCTCTCTGTCTGTCTATTTGTCTGTCTCTCTGTTTCTTTGTCTGTCTGCCTGTCTATCTATCTGTCCGTTTGTCTGTCTGTCTTCCCGATAACTCGAAAACGTGTTCACTGATAGAGCTGAAACTTTGCACACGGGCTTTAAATAAAAATATAAAACTTAAGGTTTTTTACATATGCTGTAAAAACGATCAGACGTTTTTATTGTACTGAAAAGTGCTTCAGAATATGAAATCCTATGAAATTGGTTTTAATCATTTTTACCGTTCTAGAAATATATGCGAAAAACCACTTCGAAAATCATACTTGCACATATGGATGACCATACGAAATTACATACTGGCATTCATCTAGAGTATCATAGGAATTGGCGTTAGACCAATTCTAAGTTTCTTACTTGTTTTAATTTACTTTTAATATTACTTTTTATAATTTATTGACTTGTGTTTTAATATTTTTATATTATTAAATCTTACACACATTTATTTTTATTAAGTTATAGTATTTATTCAATTTTGAAAATTTAGTGTAAGATTGAAGTGTAGACTTGGTGAAAAAACGAATAAAACCACGGAATTAGTAACTTTATACCAAAGTGGCATAATTTTCACCCCATTTTTTCATTTATTTCCACGTTCGCTCTGACAACGGGCAGAATACTTAATTTTTATTATTTTATTATTTTATTTAATGAATATATATAGACATATTCTATACACATATTTAAAAAAAAAATTTCTCCTAAATTCTGGTTGTCAGTACGCGTTTATTGCCGAGCTCTTTGACTCCCACCTATATTATTCTCTTTTTCTTGTTCCTTATTGGAGCACAGTGGATCTGGACTCTAAACCAATATAGCTTGTCTTAAACACATTTGTACATACAAAAATACATCCATCAATATTTAAATAAATTAAGATAAATTAAAAGACAACATGATACGATATTGTCTGGTATACTATGGTAAGCATTATAAAGTAAGTAAATAAGTTCATATAACTCAAACTTGCATGATATTTAAGTAGGTATCCATGATACCTATTAAAACATTCCTAAATGTCTGCTAATTATCACAAGATTTCAATCTAATACAAATGCGAATGCCTATAGAAAGCTAAATCTTCTGTAAAATGTTAAATTATTCGAATGTACGAGATTACGACACACGCCAGGATGAGGTTACTAAATAGACGACCTTCCAAAAGATATTCAGCTAAAAAGCTCATCTCGTAAATCTTTTACTAATAAAATAATGCCAAAAACTTGTTCTTGCCAGAAGTATAATATGGGTTTTGCATCAAGCATCAAGCTGTGCAAATAATAGAATGCAAATATTTATTTACCTGCCAAACTGTTGAAAAGAACATGTGATATAAGTAAATGAGGAACAATTTACTAAAATTGATATTCAGTTAAACAACCAGAACAAGACAAACTACAGGAAAAATAAACTAAACATTAAAAATAAAAGCAAATATTACATGTAGGTACATACATCTCTGTTTAATCCGGCACCCGCGACGGATACACCTCCTTATACGTTCAAATATGGATTGCTACTCTTAACCAATCAGTAAACATGACCAAAGTTTATTTTTTAAGCAATACAATTAAAAATCATTAAATCAAATTTTGACAATTTTCATATGAAATTGATATTAGGATAACAGCTTTATCTCTACTCTTTTTAAAAATAAAAATAAAATATATTTTTGAAACTACATAAAGATATCCGAGTTATTTAGTTAGAACTCTCAACGAGTTTTCATATAGAATATGTTCAGACATTTCTACAGAGGGAGAAGGACTTATGATTACCTATATTCATTTCGTGATCAGCACAGTAATGTTTTTGATATCAAACTTGAGTCCATTTAGCTTAAACACGTGATCTGTGATTTATTTTTAAAGCTTGTCACTGAATAGTTCCGTAGTATATTTAAATAACACACTTTACACAGGTCTCCCCATTTGGCTACTGAATTAGCTTTACTCCTACCTGAAAATCTCAAATTTACTTTAATTTCGACTTACATCCACTCCGCACTATCCAAAGAAATAACGGCTCACTGTGGAGTATCGCAAGGTAATCCACGTCGGCCCTCATCTCTTATAAAATTACAAAAAAGAGCGGAAATAAGTATAATTAACTATGGATGTATAAGGTATGATGTAAAGCTAAAAATAATAATAAAAAGAAAAAGAACAAACAAAGGAAACTTGATAAGAAAAAAAAAAAAGAAATAAAGTTGAAAACAAAATCCAGTATGATATAAAAATAAAAGAAAAAACCTTAAGGTATGACAGCCAGAGTTAGAAACCTGCCGAATGCCCCAACAGAGCAATCTGATTGAGCACTGAATAACCTGCACAAAGTAAGATCTAAGATCTAAGATACTGGTTCTTTAGAGTAGAATATATTATATAAAAATTTTAGCCTTCTATGCATAAGATACGTTTCTAGTGAACATCCAAGGAAAGAGTCAATATATGGAAAAATATGTGAAGATCTGGGCAAACCATGAATAAATCGGACTGTGTCATTGAAAGCGACAGTTAGTTTCCGCTGACAATGTGAATCCAGTTTAGGGAAAACTAAGCTCCCAAAGATAAAATGGGGTAATATTAGGAATTTGACCAGTCTGAATCGCATTTGATGAGACAATAAGTTAGCGCATAATTGCAATTGTTTCAAGCAGGCATACACTTTCCCAATTGAATTGGAGTCATAATTACAACAAGTTAACTTCCCATTAAACTCAACGACCAGATTCCAAACGGAAGTAACATAAGGAATGACGGTGTTATTAATCATGACCGCCCGGTAGCTCTTCTAGATCGTAGCTCCCTCTATATATAGGAATGCTGGTCGACTTTTTTGGGTTAAGTATCAGATGGTTATATTTGGCCCATTTAATAATTCTAATCAAGTCATCATTGATCCGAACAATGCAATCCTCAATCAAACCTATTGGTCTATGCAAATAAATCTGCACATTATCCGCATATAGATGGATGAACGAATCCTTCACGGACATCGGTAAAGCATTTATATATAACGAAAAAGGTAGCGAACCCAGGGGTATACCACGACTGAGAGTTAATGGAGTTGAACGTCTATCGCAGATCTTGACAGTTTGAGCACGGCACAGCCAAAAATTTTTAATAAAGCTGACGGCTTTTATTCGAAAAATTAAAAAGCCGGTCATGGTTGATCGAATCGAACTCGTTGCTGAAATCAAGGAGGACCAGAATGCACACTCGATCGCTATCAACTGCATCTGTCAGGTCAGATACAACCTTAAGCAATGCTGATTCACACAGCTGTGCATGCAGGACAGCATACGTCCTTGATTTAAATAGCTGATGATTTGGGAATGCATAAGCTTTTCTAGTACTTTACTGAAAAAGCAGAGTAAACTGATGGGACGAAAATCTGCCATTTACCTCTTGTACTTATTCATTTTTCTAGCCTAATGGTGAATGTGGCTTAATAGGCTAGACAAATTAATAAATACAAGAGGTAAAGACATCTGTCTCGTTAGCATAGTGGTAAGAGCAGTCGCCCGGAAAGCGGGAGATCTCGGTTTCAAAAATCGCACGAAACGATTGTTTTTTCTCTTGTATTTAATAACTATGGGAGCCCGCCGGCGTTGTTCGGCGATACCGTAGATGCCTATATGGATGGTGGTGGTGGGGGTTGAATGGGGTAGGATGCTTAGAGATGTATAATATCTAAATTTTCATCTGACTCGATGAAATGAAATTTTTATATAGCAACTCTACGACGTAGTTGCCAGATTGGTCCCATTTCTAACATAAATTTCCCTTTTTTTTTAAATAGCTAGTGTACAAAATTTCAGTTTTCTACGTCGCCGTGGCGTAAGGCAATGTCGAAATATATAGTGAAAAACTAAAGCTTTGTATGGCAACACCAAGTTTGGTTTTTCTTTATATATTGAAATTTTGCATACAGCGTTTTCATAAAAATAGTAAAAAAAATTCAAAAATGAACTAAATCGAGTAACCTCTTTTGGTGCTGCCATACAAAACTTTGGGTTTTCACATTATTTAACTTTAATTTTCATTTGGGGTATACTATTATTGGTCTTAGACCAAATATAACTGTTTCTTCATTGTTGTGGTTTAAACGATGTTTATACCCTAGATGAAATCTAAAGGGTATACTAAGATTGTCATTCCGTTTGTAACACTTCAAAATAATGATCATAGAGCAAAATGGATTGGATACCCACGCATAATATCGTCCGTGCGCACGATAGCTCGAGAACGCGTATACTTAGAGAGCTGAAATTTTGTACACAGACTTTAAAAAAAAAGTAAAATGAAGTTCGAAAGTGAGACAAATCGGGCAACTCCCTCGTGGGGTTCCCATACAAAAATTTCGTTTTCCACTACATACTTGGACACTGCCTGAGAACCCGTCGATGTAGAGAGCTGAAATTTGGTACATGGTGTTTTCATTGTACTAGCAAATAAAACTTCAAAAATGGACTAAATCGGGTAACTCCTTCTTGGTGTTTCCATATAAAAATTTAGGTTTTTTACGTATACTTTGAAAACGATCAGTCCAAGACATTTTTATTGCACTAAAAACTTCTTTAGAATACGAAGTCCTATGAAATTGGTTATAATCATTTTTTCTGTGCGACACACCATTCTTGAAATATATTGGGAAAAACCGCTTCAAAAATCAAATTGGACAGAAGGGTGACGATACGAAATTTCCTAAGGGCATTCATCTAGGGTATTATAAGAATTGGTCTTAGACCAATTCTAGCTTTTGTACTTGCTTTAAATCTACCTTTCTTTTCCTTTCCCATACGAAATTTATGTTAATATATGTAATAGTAAGTATATATCACAAGAAGGTCACATAATAATTCCACGTTCATTTCACATCATCTTAAATATATATACATGGCATGTATGTAGAACATTGGTTTATAAAATTTTACATATAACTATTCGGCACAGAGTTACCTTCCACTTCAGTGAAGCTTCTTGTACGAATTCCGTTGAACGGTGCGTTTAAAAGCAGCATCAGAACCAAAATCTGTACACAAAATTCTGGCCGCAATGGTCGTATTGTTTCATTTTAGGAACCACTGTTGTATGTCATTACGAATGTATTGAACGCTATTACTATTTCATATCTGCTTTCTGACGATTTTCAACTACCGTGCTCATGCAAATCAGGAATATCAAATCTATATTCTGTAAAAATCTTATCTGTATTGCTTCACTAGGTAGGTAATGTATACGAATGAGTTCAAAGACTCGAAACACGGTTAGTTGTTGCTGTGCTCGGTAGCATCAAGTTGAACATTTATAAGGTTTTATTACGCTAAACAAATAGGCTAGAATGCGTACCACAAAATAAAAAGAAGGTATAGAAAATGATGACTTCACTTGATTTTGAGAACGAGAATTGTGCAATCCTATTCAATTACCTTTGACAAAAAGGCTTTGTAGAAAAATAATATACCTAGTGATAAATAGTTTATGTTAAATCACGGTATTGCTTCTAATAAAAGAAAATATTTTATTAAGGACAGTTATTAAATAAATATTTTATTTTCTGGGTTGACTAGGATACGGAGATTGGCTCAACACAAAACCCACTAAATACTCCTAAAACCTTTAAATTGGTATATCTCAAAGGATCGATTAATTTTTCCGTTTAATGACTAAATGTCATTATGTCGACGATATATGGCACCAAATTTAATGTACTGTGTTAAGCGAAGGAGACCCTTTCCAATCCGAAAACTGTTGATTCGTTATATCAAATTTAATAAAAAAAAAGCTTCAAGGACATCTGGATGTACCGTTATCAAAACTTTTCGAATATGTATGTAATAGAAGACATCCAATGATTATTTCCATTAAATTAGCATTTTATTTAAGATTGGATTATTTTACCATATACAGGGTGTTTCCCACTAGAAAGTCAATAGAGCAGGAGGTGACAGTACTCACCTAGACGAACCAAAAATTGTATGGCTAGGGGATGGGGGCATATCAACCGTTTTGGAGTTACAGGGTGATTAATAAAAAAAAATAGTTTTTCGCAAAACACCCTGTATCTTAAAAACTACAGGGCGTACGGTCACAATTAACGGCTCATTGTATGCAAAACTTCATGGCCTTTCCAACGACTGCTCAATCAGTCCCATAGCCGTCTTCCATCAAGAATTATGGTTGCCTAACTAAAAATTTCGGATTTTATTACTTTTTTTTTAATTTAACCCCTATTATTTTTGTAAAACGGTCGTTAACATACTTTTTTTTATAAACACTGTAAGCTGTAGCCTCTCCTCTCTAAGTTGACCTATTACACCCTGTGTGTTAACTGTAGCCGTTAAACAGTTATTAACTCATAACCTATTCAGGTCACACCGAAATTAAACGATATTTTTTTAAATGACGTGCTAAGGGAACAAATTATCGTTGAGATTAAGTTTGAAAAGAGGTTTGAGAATAGGTTTAGAGCTAATAACTCTTAAAGGGCTTCAGATAGCACATTGGGTGTAGTAGGTCACATTACAGAGGAGAGTCTACAGTTTACAGTTTTTATAAAAAAAAGCTATGTTAACGACCGTTTTGCAAAAATAATAGAGGTTAAATTTAAAAAAAAGGTAAGAAAATCCGAAATTTTTTATTTAGACAACAATAATTCTTGATGGGAGAGGGGTACGGGGCTCGTTGAACAGTCGTTGGAAAAGCCATACAATGAGCTCTTAACTATGACCGTACGCCCTGTAGTTTTTAAGATACAGGGTGTTTTGTGAAAAACTAGCTTTTTTTATTAATCTCCCTGTAACGCCTAAACGGTTGATATGCCCTCCCCCCTGCCGTACAGTTTTTGGTTCGTCTAGGTGAGTACTATCACCTGCCGCTCTATTGACCTCCTAGTGGGAAACACCCTGTATAATGCTTACAAGTAAAATGTGATTCTATTGAATTCGTGCATTTTTATATCACGAACCACTAAGCGTAAATGTATATTCATGAAACTCGTGAAGAATTCAGTGCCCGCCCACGATGTAATGTTCATGTATGATATGTGCAATGCAGGATATATAGCCCACTTCCACTCTACAGTTATTCAAAGAAATGTATTATAATAATTTTTCTTAGAACCAATTAAATAAGAAGGGATTACTAATTCTCATTAGATAAATTCAGGGTTCGTAAATAACGATTATTTTTTAAATTCTCATGGAAAAAATCACACAGAAATAAATATTTATCGGATTAAAATCTTTTCAGCTTGCAGCTATTGAATCGCTCTGTTCATTGAAAGTAAAATTACAAAATTTTTGATCATTAATATAAAACTTATAGTAAACCAATTATTTTTAATATAAAAGTCCGAACGAAACGGTTAAACTTCTTCCAATCATGAATAAAATCATTTCCTGATTTTTATTTTTCCTGATCACAAATAAAAGTCACATCGTGATTTTTATTTTTCTTAATCAAGAATAAAACTCATGAAGTGAAAAACAATTAGCCAAATCGCTCCAGCCGTTCTCAAGTGATGCGATTACCAACGATCCTCATTTTATTTTTATTATATAGATTAGCTGATAACTTTATCATTCAAAAATAAGTATTATATGTCGACTGAAAAAGAAGAAAATCCTTTGATCAAGAAAAATAAAATTCCCGATGTGACTTTTATTTGTGATGAGGAAATGATTTTTATTCATGATGGGAATATTATTATTAATCAACTCATAACGATTATTGCTGAGTTATAAAAATAAAAATCTTTCATAAGCATTTAACAGAGACTGAAACCCTATGTAAGTATAGTTTAACCGTTTCGTTCAGACTTTTATAGTAAAACTCATATTTAAACTCATTGAACAATGAGTTTTACGATAAACTTATAACCGTTACGATTCCTGGATAAATCTGTTCCGATGCGATCAACCATCATCACTGGAAAAGCAAATAATATCCAGATATTGTCAACCGAGCAAGTTTTCCACTTATCCAATTATGGCAAAAGATGGCCATGGCATTTTTAAATTGATTCGAGTTCACCATGCAACATGAAATTTTTTTCATTTTTTTCTTAGGAATTTCTTCGAACATTTTTCATCAGAATATTTATGCAGTATTAGTGACAGAATATATCGGGTGTTTTACGTGAGCATGTTTAGCCTTAATCTCATGGCAGTTTTAATTCTAATAAATAAAGAAGAATCCTTATCCTCAAGATGGCATCCAATCAGCTTAACTGGTTAACGACAGGGTACCAAGAGACCTCTTAAGAAAAACCCTCTTAGCAGTTGGTATCCCTCCAATTTTGTGTTTTTCTTTTTCATTTTCCTTTTTTTGATTTTCACATTTTTGCTAACAAAAAAACGTGCATGAATTAAAATTCCTTCCTTTCCAGTTCAAAATTATTTTATGATTTTTATTTTTGTGTGTTGTCGTGTTATGAAGTAGCCTTAGATATGAGCTGTTGTTACGGTTAAACGCTAAGCTTATTACATATACCTTTTTCCTTATTTCTGGGGCTAGCCGCGAAACCAAGATCCGTGTAACGCTGGGCCATACTCTCGGTATACATACATATATCTAAGGTGCAATATTATTGGTCTTATCCAATTATAAGTTTTTATAGCCCAATACACGATAAATAGGTTAAAGGACTATCTATTGCAACTCAAATAAATACGTGTGCCATTTTGTGTGAAGATTAAGTTATAATGCCATGCACCATATGTCATGCTGCATGTTGTATACTCCATGTTTCATCCAGTATGAAAGCTCGATAAAAGAAATCGCTTTAACAGTTTTCAGTTTTTGAACGAAATACCTTTAGCTTTATATTGGATTCTATTACTTCAAAAAGATTACTTACAATAAATAAATAATCTGTCGAATTGACAGCCCATCAATATGACAGATAATTGGCAAATTGGATGCAACAGTTTTAAATACAAAAATGTTGTTATAACAGCTAGTGGCATAACACTGAGTTAATCTCTATCCGAATTCATGTCCACGCTATCGTACTTTGCTACTTTGTGTAGTAGAAGTCTGTCTGAGTTTAACGTGAGCACCTATCTATTAAGCCTTAATCTTACGGCAGTCTTAATGCACGGTGACAATCAACGCCCTCGTGTCTGGATGAGTACCATTTCATCTCAGTGCATGCTTAACATTGGACTTACTGGTCGAAGTGAGACCCATGTAAAATCTCTTCCGATATGTGGGTCATGGCACCCGGTTGATTTAGCGCAACTCCACGCCAAAAGCCATCCTCTAAGCATACATTAATAACTGACCATCCTTCATATTCTGGAACACAGTATGCAGTTAAACAAAAGGATATACTCTTGTGTTCAAACAAGAATATCCGCCTAAGTTATGCAGACTCAGACAATCTCTCTCTGCCGCATATGGGCCACCACAACCACTACGATGTTCCCCTCATGGGGTTTCTACATGTTGAGGCGAATAGCACTACTACAGTAGCACTATCCGGGACTACTCAACCCCGTACTACCAAGTTAGCAATGTCGGCTACCCAATTAGTATGGCTTCGTATCGTAGTCCATAAGGCCATGGGTACTCCCAGTGGATCTTCATACTGATCCTTATAGGAGACTGGTTACTTCGTTCGGCCTTAATCATATTATCACATAAGTGACGGCAGAGGATCACGAAATGGTTATAATTCTCCCTTCAAGGTAGGAGAAGCTTGAGACTACAGGCAGTAATCTTATAGCTTACCAAAGTATTAATTTCAAGTCAAGACTACTAGATCGTATAAATGCAGCCTCCACTATGGACACGCACTATCATTACAAATCGGACTGCGTCAACTGTCAGTACGAAACACGGAGCATATATACGGCCTTTCCCTGGCTTGTATCCTCCCTTGGCCGCACTGCGCATCACTAATTCCATGTGTAGCTGCCACTACTTTGTATAAGTTTAAGCATTTAGTTAGTTGAATTCTATAGAATGCTTATCACATACAGGCTTAGCGCATATTGTGCAACATTGTTTCAGCTCAATGAACGTCTCTTGGTGGTATAATGTTCTACCATCTTTTCCATATTATCTTGCATTTCTAGTAAAACGATAAGATGTCAGGCTGTTGCAGAACACCACTAACACTTTTATCGAAATGGACTGTTGAAAGCAAAATTATACATTTCATCTATTCCAGTACGTAAGAGCAAATCGTGGTATTCCCACAAAATTCGAACTCGGTAGAATGCGGTGTACGGGCGGGTATAACTTGCATTTTTGTAGGAATGTTAGGTTTATTTTTTTTTTTCAACATACCGACCAATCCAAGATTGTTGTCGATACCTTAAAATTCGATTTATGATCAAATTAATCCTTTTGCTGCCCTTGCCAGTCAGTGGAAAAAATAACAGCTGGTTTCAAGAATGAAAATTTATACTTAATATAAATACATAAACAAATTCACCCTGAAATGTCCGAAATACTGAATTCCTGCCATCAACAATTACTCTACCTACAAGTTTTATAAGACATTATTATTATTATTATTAATAACGGGGGATGCCGACAGGACTCCCGGCTCTCATCTTGTCACCACGAACTATAAGATCTCTGTGACATTACCCCTAAATGCCCTAGGGGACCCATTCGAACTTAAGGTCTTTGATGAAGCTTATAAGCTAGGGGACCATTTTTCCGACATCCTCTGGCAGTGGAAATTCCTTTCCTAGATGTCTTAGCCTTATGCGGCACACAGCTTCACACTCACACAGAACATGTTGAGTGGTTTAATCGTCTCCCATACAGAAGCGACAGGTCTCATCATCGACCTTACCCATCTTTTTAAGATGTTATCTACGTGGGCACTGCCCAGTAAGTAGGCCCGTTATGAGCTTTAGTTCCTTTCTGCTGAGTGTGAATGACTTTGTCCACTGTTGCGAATACTTTATAAGACATATAGTCAGCATACTAACCTTTCGGAACAGACTCAATCATCTAAGTAAATTCTTAGGAACTGTCTGATTAAATTCTCCCCTTATATATAAAAAATAAATAAAAAAACAGGAAAATGAGACAGTTTCACAGGAATATACGAAACTATGATTACGTACCTACCCGGGTATGTTATGAGTTTGTTTAAGTCATTTCTGTTATCAATTGACACAAGGGCTAATATTCTTACAATTAATCTCATAAAAACAGTCTTGTCATTTCCAAAAATATTGTAAACTTGGACATCTTGAAGGGTTTAGTATAATTCCTTGAAGTAAATTATTCTGCACCAAAAATTAAATTGAACGCAAGTTGAAAACCAGCAAATGGTTATTTGTGGAGAAAACGAAGTCCAAATTCAAAGTTATTGAAACTGAATGGAATTATGTAAAACAAAAAAAAACAGCTGAACATATTGTATATAAAGAATGCAGGTAAATGTACGACATAAAACTAAATTGTTCAACAAAACTCGGGACTTTCAATTAACCAGTATAACTCTGTACAACATAATTAACTGCCTACCGTCATACATAATATATGGGAGAATCTGTAGAGTGATTTATATTTATTGCAAAATAAACAAGTAAACAACAACGGATTTAGCTGCATCAACACAGCACGAAGTTTATAAACAAGTGAAATAAAAATCTGGGGAAAATACCGACCATGAAATTAGCTACATTATGTAGCTCGTAAATAGGTATGTACTTCCCTTGAGAAGCGGAAATTTGCATTAAAGGTATTTTCCTGGCACTTTTGCAATTCCAATAATAATTCGTTTTGCTTTTTTCTTTTCTTCTTTTTTTTTAAAAAAAATTTCGTAAATTGATCTAAACATGAGCATTTTTACAAAACTTACCAGCTTTAACTAGTTCGGTTGGTTTAACTTAGTTTAGTAAAATAACAGCAAATTAGATGCAAAGGTAACGACGACAGTACTATGGTGTACTGACAAGCAGAGCAGACTAGCCAGAACCGCACCGCACCGCACCTGCCAAGGTAAGTTATGCAAAAATTGAAAACAGATCAAAGAAACGAACTAAAGCCATCATCATAGTCAGAACTCAGCCTCAGCATCAGTCAGTCCACAACATATGTGATCTGGTGGCCGTAAAAAGCTTTTCTTAAAATGTTGACGAACTCTAAGCACTTGACTCACCTGGACCTGGTTCAGTAGTTAGCCTCAAAGAAAATCCACGAATAAAGCATGATTTAAGGCAAAAAAAAAAACAACAACAACACAAAAAAGACCGAAATTCACTTTGCACAAGTTTGGACTCAGGTTGCTAGCGAAACAGCACTGCGGCGACGATGTTTGGAACTGGCCTATTCGATTCGATTTCGAGGCGTGTTAAGTTAAGGCCAACAATTCACACCGTTTTTCAACCGGAAAACTAAGCACTTAATCCGATAAAGTTTTTCTTTTTGTGGTCAATTAATCAATTTTTAACAACAATCCAAATATATTTTAGGAAATAATGAATGCCCACTTCTGGACGTCCTGATCTAGATGCATTGAAATTAATCGAGTCAGAGAACGTATAAATATAGGTTTCTACCCGATGCGAGCGCAACAAGGCTCATTACTAGCAAGAAGCAGTTAATCGACTGGTGCTCCACTGGCTGGCTTGGGTATATAGTAGTACACCGACACCGTACACGTACTAGATACGTACATAGTACCATGCCGACCATTTCAGACCTATTGACAACACTGCTCAAGTTCTCAGCAACTTTGCTGCGCGTTTGTTTGAATCGCTCTTCTGCTGTGCTCTGCTTGTCGGTGAAATTACCCACCAAACTGGAATGAAAAAAACTTGCAATTTGACATTTCGCGCATTGCAGCAGCAGCAGCAGCACAGCCTAGTGTAGTGCCTACATATACAACAAAACACAAGCACAGGTGGACAGGAGCATGTGAGGTGAGAGCGCACGATCTGTCAAAATTGTTTTTGTTTTCTTTTTGTTCGCCGTTAACGAGTTTACCAATTCCTCCATGCTCTCCAAAACTGCATTTACATTGCATTGCATCCACCCCACCAACCACCTCGTCTTGTCTAGCGCTTGTCTTGTCGTGTCGGTAGAAAACCGGTGCTTTTGCTTTTGCTCTTCTCGATGCCCTGTCGTCTGGCTGTGCATGTGCCTCTGAGTAAAGTCGAATGAGTTCGTGAAGCTTTTATTTCGTTAAAACTTTTAAATGAGAGAAAATTCCTAGAAAATTTCCCTGTTTAAAGCTCTCACCTGGTATTGCGCATAATCAAAGAAACGCCTGTTGCTATGCAACATAACAAAGTAACCGGCAACATAACAAAGCAGTTTAGTGTAGTTTTAATTTCAGGAAGCACGTGAAGATGTCTTTCAAAGATGTCAGAGGTAAGAAAGTAATTAAATTGGACAAAAATTAGGAATTTTAAACATACATACCTACATAAAGGTTGGCGGTACAAGTTTTCTTCAGTTTTAATTTAATTTCGCACAGATGTTACATATGGATATACATGCCCGAGGTTCATTGGAAGGGAAATATGATGTTTTTTGTGTAGGATCTCGTTATTCCACCATTTTACCTTATTTATTTATTCTATGCAATATCATCCACGTACTATAAATTGTGTAAATTATTAGTTATAGTTTCGGGACATTATTCATGCAGATAAGTATGGATAAAAATTCGCGTTCCATTAGGATAAAGTGCCAACGTTTCAGTACCTATGTACATACTTCCGAATTCGTTATATAGTTTTATATCTAACCAATTATCTGTCAATACAATACTGTTATATTTGATCTTTATGATATTAATTGAATAAATAATTAATAAGGAAATAACTTATCGAGTGAAAGCTTAAGCCACTCGCAAAATGTATTAGTGTGCTGTGTTTTTTAATCGTTTCGTCATGGCCGTAGTGAAATTGTGACATTTTTGGCGGCCCCTTTCTTTAGCGTTGAATAAATAACTAAAAAGGAAGCGGGGTATCGTGCGAATACAGTGTACCTATGGTCGTGGAGTATGTGTGGGGTGTGAGGAAGGGAGAAATGACAAGAGGGCCTAGTGGCTATTTTGCGTCAGTTCAACATTTCTGACATTTCATAATTTTGAAAAGAAGTTCTCGGATTCGAATTCGCGATATTGTAATAAATAAATAATTTAACAGGATTTTTACTTAATAGTAGTGTGAAATAAGTGTAAAATATTATTTTGTGAACGATATTTTATGTAATAGAGACTCAGGAGTCTTAAATAACCGTAATGAAGTGCGCTGTGCTGTGCTAAAGAAACGAACAGAGTTATTGTCGCGGGAAAGCATTCTTCAAGTAACTTTAATAGCTTTACTAATTAATTATAGTGTTTCTAGCAAAAATAAAAGTGAAATATTTATAAAAATAAACAGCCATGGCAAAACATTTTACATTTTACCAATGCCGGTTTGTTTGCTTACAATTGAATTGTCATTGGTGGCTAAATTATGTCAGTCATACAAAGGTAACGCCAAGAACATACAAACACAGCACACTAATACATTTCGCCGAGTGGCTTAGGTTTTCACCCGATATGCCGTTTCCTTATTAGTTATTTATTCAATGTTCTTTAGGTAAAAAAATTTAGGGTTGCCATTGAAGAGAAGAAACATTCTGACATTTATCGAATAAACAAATCAGAAATGATCTTCAACTTTCGCTTATCGTCGGTGAGACTTCATAACCACGAGAGTGGCAATATCCAAATTCGAAGTTAATGGTGACATAGCTATGAAACAACAACATGTTTTATCTATTTTATGTCAAAAATCCAGATATTTGATGTTTGTCGTCCAATGCTAGGCTTCAATAGCAATAATTTTGTCATTATAATAAAAAAAAAAGTTTAGTGTCTGCTGACAATTTGATTTTGACTTTAATTTACGCGGTAGTGGCATTAGTAGTCTCGGGGAAATGCAGTATCACCGACGATATATCTCTCTTTCTGTTGTATATTAATTTTTTTTTCGCGGATAATTATATGATCTATAGATGTATAGATATTTTTAAATATATGTATTCAGTTAATTTCGGCGATCGTTTGTGCAACATTGCACCGCACAATTCATCACGGTAAATTAATAGTTTAACAGGTTTAATTTCACAAAACGCTGAACTCAATAAAACTATACACTTCAAGCTTACGAAAAAACACAATTTCAAATTTATTAAAACCAATAAATTTTATTAAGTTTCACTGAACTTCTGGAGCTCTGATATATTTACTTTCAGAAACGTCAAATTGTAACTTAATTAGTAAAATCGAACGTCAAAGAGTGGATAATTCACGTACACTGTATATAGCGCTTGGGCATCTATCCCGCTGGGGTGGGTTAATTGTCTTGGAATGAACGGGTAGATGCCCTAAGGGAAAATTAATGGAACCACCCAGATAACAGAATGGAACATGTTCTGAAAAAATATTTTTTTGACACAGACGATCTGCTCCAAATCGGTAAACTTAATTCAATTTCTTTAAAAGTGTTCCATTGGTTATGCAGGTTATATTTTCTTTATGTGATTTAGGCCGCTTACTCATCGAAAAACGAAAAAGAACGAAATTCGTTTATGCTTAATATCAAAAACGGACGAATAAAAGTTGGGTTGGGTTTGTATCAAATGTAAATAAACGGAAATGAGGTTATGTAAGACCGAAAAGAATATTCGTTCGTGTGTGGAACGTAGTATGGAACGAAAATATACTTGACATTTCGGAACGACAATTTGTTTCTCGTACGAATAAACATAAGAATGTGTTTTAATTGAAACAAAGCTTTATATATGATATTTTTTTATTGAAACTGTAATTAGAATAAATATCCACTATTTTATTACATGTATTGCGGCAAATTTCCGTTAGTTTAGGACAAAATTTGTGTTTTTCAGATTAGTGTATTCGTTTCTGTTTTTCGATGTGCAAACGGCCTTATTTTTATTGAATGCATTAAATCAAATAAAGTACACGAATTTCGCTTTTTATGCTTTTTTCTATTTTATATCCCCCGAGTTGGGGTTTCGTTCATATCTAATTAATATCGTTTGAAATATGCTCCTCTGGATGCAGTATCGCACCCAGGATTTGCCTTGGGGGCAGTATGTTTCCCAAGTCCAAAGGAGTCGGAAAAATAGGACTCAAAAGTCGCGTCCCATCTGAGCACTTAAGTACTGCTATTGTATATTTAAACGTTTTATTTTATTTTATGGGACTTTGTAATTACATTTTATAATACATAATTTGTAAATTATGTTCAAAAAACTGACTTTCTGGGAGGGGACCGGTCCCATTCGTCCCCCTCCTCGTAGTCAGAGGAAATGTTCTCATATCCTGCGGAGCATATCGAGAAGATGGTCAGAACCTGTGTTATCTGTGTTATCTGGGTATTATCAACTTATTGAAAAAAAAACTCAAAATTAACAAAAATAGATTTAACAGAAATATATTGTGCGCTATTCATAGATAAACACTAAAATCAGCTTAAGTAAAAGCCTTGTGTATAGAGCTATATAAGCTGTGTTCTTTTGTGTACCTTGTTGTAGAACTCCCATATACTGGAGAGAACAAATTGTACTGTCAATTGAAGCGAACTATTTTTACTGTTCGCTTCATTTAAATGTTCTATGAAAATGTATGAGGCGTTCTTTTGTGTATGTTTTGCTCTGCTCTGTTCTGCGGATACAAAAGAACACAGCTATAGTGATTGCGAAAATGCTTCCTCGTTATAATGTCGGATGGCTCAAATTGTACCATTTTAAACAGTGTTGCTCACGCTCAGTCAGTAAAACTTCTGTAACTGAAGTAACGACAAGGGTTTCAGCAAGGGATAAGATAATGGAAATAGAACAACCAGGAACGCCTAGCTAGAATATAAAATTAACGATTCCTCGACATCTTGATGCCGTAACAAGCCAGCAATGCTTCGCCGCAATCAACGATACCTCAACCTAATGTAGGGAAAGCCGCAATATTTTCTTAGAAATTTACTGGATATTTTTTCCTTAGAATTACTATGGATTATTGGAGTGTGACAACGCCGTTGTCACAACGGGTGCCTGGACCAATAATAATTTTTATGAGCGTTGACGCGTATATGAGCAAAGCAATAAAGCGTGAAACACAGTGCTGGCTTTTCCAACCAGGCCGGCCTCATCAACTTTGACAATTCTGTAATGCATATATACGAAATCAGGTTATCAAGCTCTCAATGGCGAAGTTGGTGGGTCCGACCAGGTTGAGGTTGAACTCGAGTAGGTCTACTTTCTACTCTGCTGGAGCTTTATCAGCCTTGACGGCTAATTTTTGTTATCATTTGATGTCAGCATTGTTTACAGGGAAATTTGTTGAAAAAAAGTTTGGAAAACATATCTTAACATGAAAAGTTATTCCTGCTGTAGTAAATTATTACAAAATAATTTCAAGTTTCAAGCCAATAGCCCAATTAACTGCTATCATAAAGAAGTTGTCAAAGTTCGTATTGTGATTTGCAAAAGTTTGCACGGCTCATCAGGAAGGTGATTCTGATCTTTTGTCGTACTATTTAGTCGTGAATTTTGACATATTTTGTCGTACTTTTTCTTTTAACACAGTTCATTTCGCATCTTAACTATTATCTACCACAAAATGAACTATAATGAATTTTTGGTGAACAAACGTAAAAAAACATGACTAAATATACGATAAATTAGTTAACTGCTCCCAGAGGTTGTGACAAAAATTTTACACTGGTAAATGGAAATTCTACACCTAATTAGAGCATTACAAGTGCTTAAATTCGAAATATTATTTTGAATTTGTAATGTGAAATGTCATTTTGTGTTCATTCTATGTCATGCAAGGGTTGCTGACCTGAATAAAAACACGAACAAATCAGTAGAAAACTTCATTTCATTTAGTCGTATGCATATTTTGACATTCAAGTGCGGCAAAAGATCAGAATCACCCTCCACCTTGAGGTTCTTCAGGTTATACTGAGGGCGAGGTTGAAAAAACTAGCACTGTGCTTTGCGCTTGTTCATTTCTTCTTAGAAGATTACAGCAAATGTTTCAGCAGAATTTTTATTCAGACTGTTGGCCGACTGGGGTTATTTAAATACAATGTCTGCCATTGTGGGCCTCCAAAAATGCATATATATTTTAAAGAAAAAATTTTCAATAAATTTCTAAGAAAAAATTTGGGGCCTTCCCTACATCAGGTCGGATAGAGATAACAAGGTATGACCACAGATAAATAATACCCAGGTATTGAAGGAGATAGGACAATCCTCAGCAAACATTGAAATGAAAAATCTTCAGCGCGATAATTGGAGGATATCTTCAGTAACGCACCCAGGATTTGGCTTTGGGGGGACCATAGGTGTCCCAAGTCCTAACGAGTCGGTAAAATAGGGCTCTAATGTCGCGTCCTGCACCCATCTGAGCACTTTGCTATTGTAGATTAAAAGATTTTATTTTATTTTATCGGACTTTGTAATAATATATAGACCACATTTTATACGTAATTTGTAAATTATGTTCAGAAAACTGACATTCTGGAGGGGGACCGGTCCCGTTCGTCCCCCCTCTCGGTGCGACCTGTTATCATCTTCGGAATATTTGAGCAATACAAATGTATGAAAATTGCTTTTAAATTGCTTAAGCAATAATTAGATGATATGAGTTCGGTTACTTCCAGTTTCAGTTTTACCTTTTTTTCCTCCAGACGATATTGCTTGCAATAAGTTTTACCTGGATGACCAAATGGCAATAAAATAGCAAAAGGAAGTATGTGATTTTCCTCCAGATGAGAAGAGGATGATAACCAAGGGCGAAAACCGGTTTATGTTTATTTTTAATAAAAGTAACGCAATATGAAAATTTAGGTCTGTTCATTCTGGTTTAATAAGTGTTCGGAGTAAATTATAGTACAGTTGCACACATATATAATACTTTACTCCTCCCAGCAAACATGGCGAAGCGCAGAAGATTCACTTTCTTATTACCTGGACGATAAAACATCTCGTGGATGATAATCATCTTCGTATTGCATTCTTAACTTCCAATGGGAGAACTGTTACCCCGAAGGTAAAACATCTTGAAGAAACGAATGCGTATTCTCTACGCGGTACGTTAAAGTAATTTGCCAACATCCATTCCTGAGGAGTTATATTCATATCATGAATAAGAAACTTATTCATTTCTTCAAAATGATTCGCTTTCTTATCGTCTAAGCAAATCGCTCAAGAATTGTCGAAATAAATCCTTTGGAATTTGTAGTAAGGGAATAAAGAAGATATTTCTTTATAGTAGGCATATATTTATTTAATTAAATTTTTTTTAAATATGACGGGGTGGAACTAAAATCACTAGTGAACTCACAAATTAATTACTGTCATGGAGTCTAATGACACGTTCTTCCAAATGATAAATTCGTGTATCATAGAGATGACAAATAAGCGAAACTATCGTCTTCTTGCTTCAACATTTAAAATCAGAAAACGAAATTGTTTGTAATTTCATCTCCTTTTCGTCTACGCAAGTCAAGGAAGAAATCAGTTGACAGTATTTCCTTTAATTTCGCGTGGAAGATATTTTGGCAATACCATCCAGATATCGCCCTGAAGATTTTGCATCCAAATGTTTGCTGGGCTCTTATTGAGATAGTTGTACATATTTGAAAATAATTCAATTCCTTCTATTACCATGGCAATATTATCGCGACATTTTAGCGATATCACTTTCCTTCCTCTCTTCCATGCAATGCTCATTGATAGTTCAACGTGATCCCTAAACGATATCTTCCTCTTATCTTCTGCAGGTATTGCTTTCGTGTTCCGTAGATGATATGAAAGCAATTCATCAAGAAGTATTGCAGTCTGGACACATCCATTCCCGAAGTGGATGACTTCCACAATATAGAAGATGATAATCTTCTGCGATAAAAGTTATTTTCGCCGCAATATGATGCGCGAATCATCCGCGTATCATCTCGCTTGCTGAATCAGTTCATGCCCCTTATGAAGTAACATCTTCAAGCCTGTTTGTATATTATTTTTGATTACTCTTTACTAAACTTTTTGAATATCTTGACAAAACTTTTATAGTTTTCACATTTTTTTCTTATTTTTCAAGAGAAGTCTGAAACCAAATTGTTCTACTGGCCTGTAGGCTGGTTAATGTTCAGAGACGACTTTGTACTTATGGCTGGCTTATAGAAGCAGATTTTAAACATTGGTTTTCAAATATGGGTATTACCATAGATGGCATAAGGACTAGATGTCGCATGCAGTACCAAAAAAGTGTACACAATTTATATGGCTGGGTGGTCCATTCCGGAATCGACCACAATATTTGAAATGATGTAAACTTCTAGTGATTCATATTTTTTCGTATTTGAAGTGTTGTGCTATTATAAAGACACTTGCTTTCGGCACACTCTAAAACATCTTATGGTCCATTCCAGAATGCACTACCCATTTCACAATCTGTATACTCTGCTCTAGTATGTCATGCGATACCTAGTTCTTGTACCATCTATGGTATTACTTATCTGTGGTAAGGTAGGTGCTCTCCAAAAGTCGGCTACCCCTGACAAAAATGTCTGTAAAATGATTTTGGAAGCAAATACGCACAAAACTAAAATTGAAGAGAATAATATTTGTTTTTAAATCGTATAATAAAAAATCATTTCTCTTATATGTATGACGGTTTTACTATAAGTGATTCACTCTGTGCATAGATGTCAGAATTGGTAAATGGGTGCTCCGTGAATTTTTTGGAAATGAGATTGAGGTATTTGCGAATTCGTATAGTTTACCTAAATAGATTTGAATTTTCTACCTTAGTTTTTCATTTATTGAAGTGAATTAGCACTTACATTTTGAAGTGAAGAAAATATCAAAAATTTAGTTTTTCTTAAATATATCGTAATTTTCGAACTTTTTCTAATGTCGGCCACAAATGGCCGACGTTAGACTGATTTCAAACCTTAAGTCGTCTTATATCCGTTCAAAGTTATCTTAAAGGTTTATAATACTTTACAGTTCTATATGGCAACACCAAGAAGGGGTTGCCCGACTTTGCTCGTTTTTGAAGGTTTATTTACGTCATGTACAAAATTTTAGCTTCTACATCAACGCGTTCTCAGACCGTGACCAAATATATAAACATAAACATAAAAAAAAACATAAAACATTTATTTATTTGAGTGCCCGTGCCAAAGGCACGCCAAGCGCTGGGCACATCATAGCGAGATACATAGTAGATACATTATTAGCAAACCAACTTAAAGAAATTATAGAGATATGTAGATACATGTCATTTTATAGCGAAAGGAAGGAAAAATTGTTAGAAGGGAAAAATTTGTAGATGAAGCACAGGACCAAGACGAGGTGGGAATCGAACCCACGACCCCTGGGTTGATAGTCAGCGCGCTTACCAACTGAGCTACCGAGGCCTCAATCTATATAATATATAGTGAAAAACCAAAATTTTGTATGGCAACACCAAGAAGGGGTTGTCCGATTTGGTCCATTTTGGAACTTGTGCCTGCTTGTAGTTTTTATGAAAACACCGTGTACGAAACTTGAGCTCTCCATGTCGATGCGTTCTCAGGCAGTTTCTAAATACTTATATAGTACATAGGTACTCCGTCACCAAGTTGTATCTCATGAACCCTAATAGGTAGAACGTTGAAATTTTCACAGACTGTATTTTTCTATGGGCGATATAACAACAAATAATAAAAATAAGATTAAATTAAAAATTAAAGCGGGCCCCCATACAAGAAACGTGATTTTTTCGGCGTTTTTTTCCTCGTTTTATTCTCATTCATTATTATTATCATAAGTAGGCATTTTTTTTTTCAAATGACAGCATTATTTTATCAAATGAGAATAGGCCTACTCTAATTTGAAAAAATAAATGCAAAGTACCTACATAGTGCTAAATTTTGTACGATGTTACGGAACCTTTCGTGCGGTAGTCCGACTCGCACTTGGCCGAATATTATTATATTGAAAGGACATTTTGTTACTCATTATTTTTATATTTTTTGTTTGTTTTTGCTAAATGCAATAAGTTGCTGTGAATAATAATATATTTGTAATAAAATAAAAGTCTGAACTTCGCTTAAAACTGTTTTCTTTTTCTTTGGCCGACATTAGGCAACTTATGGCAAGTGTTGGGACTTTGTTGGGTGACTATGGGGTAAAAGTGTACTTTTTGAAACTTAATTTTTTTATTGAAATGTGGGTGAGTAGTATTGTTTTTCTAAACAACGAGGTGCTTTTACAGGGGGAGCGTCACGAGGGGTCAGGACTCCCCCCCCCCCAAGTGCCGCCACACCTTTGCGGTAAATTGAATGTGGCGTTCGACTGTAGAGTGGATTGTAAAAGTTTAACAGGACGATTTTCGTACACACACAGTGTTCGAACCAAATCGGTTCGAATATAATTTTCTTAACACACAACTTCTGAAAAGAAAACATCCTGAAAACAAAACATTTAACTTTTAGGAAAATTAAATCTAATTTGATTTCTCTTAATCCAAAAACAGGTACACAACCTAACAAAGCATCTTCATAACATATTGCACAAATACAATACAAAAGTATAGCCTCAACGAGCAGATAAAATTAAATTATTATCATTTGTTTGAACCAGTTAGATTCATGCTAAAAATAATTCCTGAAAAGAGAACATATTACAAAAATACTATCCTAAAATTGAGTTCTGAAAAGAAAAGCAATTCAATGTCATAACAATTTTCCCAACAATAGTCACAGCATCTAACAAAAGTTGTCATGTACATAGCATACAATGCATGGCACAAATACAATCAGATCAAGCAGATAAATTTAAAACTCTATCATTATCATCATTACAAGTACCATCGAACGGGAATTCTTCTCTACGTGATAGAAAAAAAATGTTTTGCAAATATAATTTAACTTAACACAGCAGCATGGGTTGCTTTAAAAATTCTTGTTGCTATGCATTTTAGTTCGTTGCTATGCATATTGTGCAGCTAGTACCGTAAGATCACAGCTGCACTGCCAATTCTTGCAGTCATGCGCCTCTGCTACTCCATCAGTGGTGTCGTGTGCAAGTAAGGGCTATATAAACGACAAGCTGACTGATCTCGATCTCTTTTTGTACTTGGCATCGTTGACTAGGTAGGGACTAACATTTTATATCGGGTATCGACTGATATACAATCTTATTAACAAATCACATTATTTCGGGAGTTGACTGGAATAATCATTACTAACATACATTTTATTTTGGGAGTTGACTAAAATAAAATTTCTTACTTCGGGAGTTGACTGAAGTTAAGATAACACTTTAAGCCGGGCGTTGACTGACTTACAGAATATTATTTCGGGAGTTGACTGAAATAATCCATACTAACATTAACACTTTATTTTTGCCCTTAACAGAAATAAAGAATTGTTCTAATCAACGATTAAAACAAAGGGTCTTAACATTAGCTTAAAGTCAATCATCTTAAGTGCCAAGTTTAGATCGGTGAGTACCAGCCACTTGTAACATTTTATTATTTATTTATATATATATCTAGTTTATAATAAATTTACTCATATATATATATATACATACTATATACTTCGTGTGCATATTTATCAAATATAACAATTCAACTTACTGTATACCTATTTATTTTATAAATATATTGCCTTTTTAGAGATCTTATATTGCAATCTTTTGGCAATAAGTGTTTTCTCTGACCCAAGACTTATATATTGAGTTTTATCCCAATACAGCTATTCTTGGAAATTGTGTATTATAAATCTGTGTCAATAAGTGTGTTTTCCAGTGTGTGTGGATCTCTGACCTAATTCCTTATATACATAATCTTATCTTACTATAATTAGTGGGCAACATTAAAAAATAAGTGTCAGTTTATTGAACGTGAAAAGAAGTGGACACTGTTTTTAGTTATAAGAGGATAGACCACTGATTTAATTGATAATTTTTAATTCCACAAATAGCTCCAATTAACTGATTATCCTTATTTATTATTTTTTTTTTACCCTTTAATCCATAATTATCAGTGCATTCATTGCAGCCTTCAGTAAATTAAAATTTGCGTGTACGTTCTAACTACGGGCAGTACACACAGACACAATGTGTAGCTGACGCCGGCGATTAATGCTGCTGCTGTAACGCGCAGTTGGGTTTTTGTTTGTCTTCTTTTGACTAGTAATAGTGGAATCATTCGCCCGTAGCTCTTCGTCTTTTTAGAATTTTCTTGTGTTTTATATAGTGTCGAAAAGTCATCTATCATACCTATCACAGGATTGGAATACTGCATATTTATTTTAGTGTTTGATTATTTAGGAAAAGACAAGCAATGCTAAGTAGCCCGGTTATGAAGTTGCTTTTATATTTTTGTTGCACTGATTACTCCTATAGATGAAAAAACTCACAATTCCGAGATTTGAAAGTGTTATTGTTTCTAAGAAATTGGTCAGCGATCATGAATTTTTTTTACCTATCTGATTTTCCGACATAAAATCGATGGCAGGACAACTTGGTGGGGAGCTCGCATCAGAAGCATACAAACTGACTTAACGAATTTTGATTTAGGATTCTTCCAGTAGAACCCTAGCTCCATACAATCAACAACTTCTTAATTTTTCATAGCGACACTGATTCAAGCCTTAGTTGTTCAAATTTTTTAAGTTCGTAGGGAAACATCAAATTTTTCTTAAAAATACAGTTGCAAATTGTACTTAAGAATTTTAATGAATTCACCTAAAATGGCCCAAACGAATTGGAGGATTAATTCTGGTGGTTCACTCTTTCGGACAAGGGCACAATCATTCAGTTTTCTTAAAAATATTTGACATTTTTTCATTAGATTTTTCATCAACTACTGGTGGCCGACCATGGTTCCAAAAAGTTATATTGACTCATGTGCCTTGGCCTGCCTTAGTCGCTAAACTTATTTATAAGCGTTGGCAATCATACATTTTGTTCTTAGGAAATTTACTTGAAAATTTTTCTTTCGAATTTTTATACACTATTAGTGGCCAAAAACCATCAGTTGGATTGATTAGAGTGCCACTAAAATTGATTCTATAATCTTTCTTCAGAATTTTTACGGCAAAATTGTAAAAATAAAATCCATTCGCTTTCCTCTGCGGTAGTTGGCGTTTCTTTGCTTGTACTTTCCTACTAATTCAAATAATGTTGTTTGATTTAACTTCGCGTTTACTTTTAATTTGCAGGCGAAGGATAAAATTGCTCTGTTAGTTAGCGAAAGTGTAAAGCGGAAGACTGATAAGACCATTGACAACTTTTTTCAGAAGAAAGAACGATCAGTTAAGTACTCTTCAGAAGAAATATTCAGTAGCATATCATGCACTCCTACTCACATTCCTTTGAATGTGACTCAAGGTGCAAGCTCTCACTCTCTGTCAATTACTTCATCCATGACAGAATCCCTTGCATTAGCATCTATTTCTACAATCCCTGCGTATCTGGTTATGAGTCCTTAATGTCCACCCTGAGATCGACATTGATGTGGATAATATTATTGATAGGTTTTTCAAATCCAACCGAAAACTGCATTTTGTGATATAAAGTAAATAGGATTAAAAATTTTTTTTTAAAAGCGACTTCTTCCGACTTTTTCCTCCCGCTTGAGCATTTTAGTTGTAAGCCACTCTACATAGGTTGCAGGTCTGGATACGCGCCTGTGATAAACATATGTTAAATACTTTCAATTCTCAGTACAAAATGTTTTCATAGCAACAGGTCATCTTACGGCTACCTAAAAGTTCTAGCTTTGCATTTTTGGCCGACTATTGGTGCTTTCGCCCCTATGGCTCTCCCACACCCTAGATATGCTATTTATTGCGTGATGCGAATCGCATGAACAATAGAGTTTCAATTCTTTCATATTAATCAAGTAAAGGGAATGGATTCATACATTTTTCAATGTGATTAGAAAAAGTGGAGTTAAGTGTATGAACTTTCACTGGAAGTTTACCAATGATAATAGTTTTGATTTTTTGAAGTTATTCCATTCCCATATAAAATAGAAATTAAAGGAAGATTTTTAGAATTGTAATACTCATTTTAATTTACCATTAACTCCACACTTTTTCACACTTCGTTATCATGCAAAGTCGTGCAACCTGGACAAAGTAAGATCCCTCAAGGATGGATGAATTGAAACGTGGAATTAGAAGTTTACGCCCTCTCAGGGACTGCAGAAAATTGACGTTACAAAAAAGATACTCTGGCTCACCCGTGCGAATAAGATTATGCAGGAAAATCAGTGCTTTACCCTTTAGGTACGTATCTAGAGTACAACCCAATATCAATGATCTATAAGGAGAGATATGAGCAGAACGACGCAAACCGAAAGCAAACCGTATACAGTCGTTGAAAGCAACCTCAAGCTTTCGATTGCAAACTGAGTCTAGTTTCATGTATATTAACCTACCATAAGCAAAAAGAGGCACCAAAAGTGTCCTAATTAGTCTCAAACGCAAATCGACGGGAAGTATATTTGCAGACAGCCAAAGTCTTCTAAGCCCACCATAAATTTTGCTTACCATAGATTTGATATGATCACAGCACCTCAAACGATTATTAATTTTCACTCCCAGATTGATTATACAGTTTACATAAGGTAGTTCCACTTTATTAAGCATAGTTGGGGGAAGATCTTCAATATTAAGATCATAATTAGAGAGGGCTATACATTGCGATTTATTGGGGTTAAGAAGCAGTTGATTATCAATTGCCCACCTAAAAATTTCTGAGAGATCATCGTTTACTCTGCAGATACAGTCCTCACTCAGTCCGCGAGGTCTACATGAGTACAACTGTACATCATCTGCATACAGGTGCAATTGAATATCATGCACGACATCATATAAATCGTTAATGTAGAGACTAAAGGGAAGAGGTCCTAAGACTGAACCTTGAGGAACACCACATGTTAAATGCATTCGGGAAGACGGAACTCCTTTTATGACCACCTGTTGCGACCTATTTGAGAGAAAATTGGATACCATTTTAACAGCAGAAGAGGAGAAATAAAAGTTTGCATATAACTTACGCGGCAGTTTTTCATGTACAACACAATCAAATGCCCTTGATACGTCTAACAAAACCATCATACCAAGATCTCCCTTATCTAGAGCTGATCGCAAGTCCGTAGTGACCTTATTTAACGCAGATTCACAGCTGTGTCGTGCACGCAAGCCAGACTGATATTTCGCCAGGAGATCATTACATGTTACAAAATTTTCAATCTGGGATCGCATAAGCTTTTCCAAGACTTTGAAAAGAAAACTGAGAATGCTTATTGGACGGTAGTGCGCCAGCTCAGTGGCACACGTGTTTTTTCCAATAAGAATAACATTAGCTACGAGTATTTTCCATACTTCGGGGAATTGAGATGTAGTTAGACAAGTGTTCATGATGTGCCGAAAAAAAATGTAAGGCAATAAGATCTTGAGAAAATGAAGATTTATTTCATCGAAACCAGTAGCATGGGACTTGATAGAGTATATCGATTTAAACAGTTCATCATTCTCCACACACCGGAAAGAGAAGCAATTAACACTTTGTTCACGTAAAGTAAGAATGGACATATTATGTTGTTGTAGAGTTAGTAAATTTGATGCTGGACCTGAAGTAAAGTGCCGGTTCAGTTCCTCAGAATCAAAAGGACACTCAGGGTTGACATTAGAATAAATGGAAGCTCGCTTCAAGTTTCCCCACAAGGTTTTGGAAGGTAAGCTTGGATCGAATTGAGAAGAAAAATACTCATGCTTAGCTCACTTAATAGCAGAAGTGACCTTGTTACGTGCTTGTTTATAGTATGTGCGCATGAAATGAGTATTCGCCCGTTTCCACTGTTTATGTAAGAACTCTCTTTCTACAATGAGAGAGCGGATTCCATCAGAAAACCACGGATTGCTAAAAGGATGGATCCGTTTGACTTTAAGTGGAACATGTTTATTATATAAATAAGAAACCATCTCAATAAATTTCCACAATTGCTCCTCCGCCAATGGAAGAAGGAAAATATCATTCCATGGTAGTGACATACACTCATTAATCAGATTAGGATAGTCAAGATGTTTGAAATCACGATAGCAGAAAGTGTTATTAAGATTACCACCTTCCGGGAAGAGATTATAGGTCATAAAATTTATATCGTGATCGAGTATACATGGAGGACTCAGCTGGTTGTGAAATCTGACATTACTCTTATTAGCAACCATGAAAAGATCAATAAGTCAAGAACCTATCAGTCATCAAATTGTCAATCAGGATGTTTACATTGAGATCACAACCAATAATAACATCATTGTAACGGTGTACTAAGTGTGACATTGCATTGGAAAACTGCTCAGCGGACAACTCACTATAGATACCAGGAGGGCGATACACAGCACATAATAAACATTTTCCAGAACCAACCACAACCTCCAAGCATAAAAATTCAATTCGATGAAGAATCGACGATTTTAGGCCCTAAATTATCCCTCAAATAGATCGCAACACCACCACCCCTGTGACTGAACCGATCATTTCGGAATAGATTAAAGCCAGGTATAGCAACGAGTGATGATGGTATATGATTCTGCAGACACGACTTGCTAAAAAGGACAGCATGAATATTAGAATCGACAAGAATCTGACAAAATTCGTCCCTTATAAGGACAAATCTTACCCAACGATAGAAATATTATGAAAATTCAAATATTGCCTTTTCTATTAAGCGGACATGGACAATATATATGGACAATATATTCCCCTCTCCATCAACGAAACAATTATGGCAAAATGTTACAAAAAAAGAAGTCGCAAAACTAAAATTTATATTCTTTTTTGAACTGTGAAAGTGATGTACGAGAGACAAGCACTTTACCTCAAAGATGGGGGAAGAATGAAGCTTTTACAATCCTTTCAAAATTCAAGGAAAATTCTACTGCACTAACTCGCTTCCCCAATTTATTATCAAAACCAGTTCCACACCTCATTACTTATCAAGAAAATTACGCAGTTTTTTTTTATCTCAGTTCAACATTCTAAGGTTTGGGGATTTTTAACACAGGAATCTCCTTCGTTTTTCAGTATGCACAGCGAAATGTTGCTCTTGCTCGTATTTTGTTTTATGCGTAAAATCGTAAAATGTTTTGCTTTGCTCATCACCTTTTCAGAAACTATTTTATACAGAAGTGATCAAAACCTTTGAGCCAGTTTACGTATATTTTGTTTGTTTCGTGCTAATCTTAATACCTTGGAAAATAAATATTCGTATTTGGTTACTTAATTTATAAAATACGGTGCCGAAAAAAATGTGTTACTTTAAAGCAAAAGGTGGATATTTTAAAAAGTTGCACTCAAAGAAAGCGGAGTGTTCGTAAAATTACAAAAGATTTTATAATAAGTAAAACGCAAGCCGCGGATATATTAAACAAAAAAGACATTATTTTGAAGCAGTGGCATTCCAATGCTGTAAGCATTAATTTAAAAAGAAGTTTTATTAATTCAAGCTGACAAAATTTGGACAAACTGAGTGGTGGAAACCCAATTATCAAGGCAACTAAGGAGGTTGCACAGAACTTAGGAATGAATGGTTTTAAAGCATCCGCCGCCGGTTGGCTCCAAAAATTTCAAAGACCACATAATGTGTGCTATAAAAGTATATCTGGAGAATCCGAGAATTATAAGGACGATTTATAATGCCGACGAAACCAGCCTTTTTAATAGGGCACTTCCTACAAAAAATTTTGCTTTAAAAAATGAAACATGGGAAGGAAAAAAACTTTGGAGAAAGAAAGATTAACAAATTTGGCTGGAGAAAATGAAAAACCATTAGTAATCGGAAAAGCTACGCAGCCAGGTCCGTTTAAAAATTTGCAGGGCAAACAGCTACCTGTAATTTGGAAATTCAACCCAAAATCTTGGATGACTGGTAATATTATGACGGAATGGCTGGAAGCTTTCGACCGAAAAATAAGCATAAGGAAAAGATAATTTTTATTATTTTTGGACAATGCCGGTTCCCACCCTCATGATATTAAATTAAATCATGTGAAAGTGGTATTTTTACCATCCAATATGACAAGAGCTTGTCAACCTTTGGACCAAGGCGTCATTAAAAATTTCAAAGTGAACTATATGTAGAACTTTAATTTTAAATCACATTCTGACACACATGGAGGCTTGCTAAAAGCATTGATGTTCTAGATGCAATTTTTTTTATAAAAAAGCCTTGGGATTGTTGTACTATAATCGTTTCATCATTTATCGATGATTAATGTCAAAACGTTTTCCTAAAACTTCTTAACTATTAACCCATATGTAAATAAAATAAAAGCATTTTACGTGTACCGATCAATGCCCGGTCAGCATAAATAAAGAATGACCTAATGGCTGATCAGAATTTATTGCAGGGTGCCTTACCTTCGCAATAATGACCTACTTCGCAGGTAAACAAAGCGAAGTAGGAAATAAAAATAATCTTGTTTGGAAACATCAAAAAATTCTGGCACAGAAATTACGCTTAGTCGATTCTTACTTTTTTTAAATGAACTTATTAATTTCGAGTGCAGAATAAGTTTAGTTATTTCTTCAGTCTGGACAGCGTCGCGTGAGTTTGAGAAAAAAAGTTCATTATTGGAGTGAGCCGAATAAGTAGCAACTGAGAAAAGTCCGATCGGGTCGGTTGCTGAGTTTTAAAGTAAATTGAAGAACAGAAAAATAAATAAAATCTAAGTGCCTTAGTTATAAAGTGACTTGACGACAGGATAAATATATAAGTTATAAGTTTTGGAATAATAAAGTGTATTGCTCAAGATAAATAAATAAATTATAACGTGAATTGTTGTTATTTTGAATAAATAAATTAAAAAGTGAATTTTCAATCGTAGTTAAAGCCCACACATCCCTTTTTCTCGCGGTGTACAAAAGCAAACACCACATTTGGCGCAGCCGGTAGCATACAGAATAATTAGATAGCGTTGAAATAGACTTTAAATTATAATCGTCTAGTAATACTTCAACTGGTATTAAAGGTGCTATATCCGAATCCAAACCTACTTGAAAGCGAGAACGAGGGTATCTACGATTTACAAAAGATAAAACCAGTGTAAACAAGAATTAGAGCAGCCAGCATCTAATTAAAATATAAAAAAAATGAGGAAGAGACGAAACCTGCCAGGAAATAACCGCTAGTAAACGTACAGGGTTTGAGGAAGACGTAAAAACTGTTAAGAAACAGAACAGCCTGCAGCCAACCTAAATGCAAGGATTGAGGAAGAAATTAGCACAAAAGGCAAAATCCGAATCTTGAAAGATAGGATCGAAATTGAGACTATCCTACATAACTTCCACGATGCACCTCTGGGCGGTTACCAAGTCGTGTGGAAAACATTTTATAAGATCCGAAGAGAATTTAAATGGAAAGGTATGTTATCAGATAGAAATAAATACATAAAAAGCTGTATTAAACGTCAACGTTAAAAAGCTAGCCGTAAAAATAAAATGCCCATGGTAATAATAGACACCGCTCGCGAACCTTTCGAGAAAGTTTATTTGGACCTTGTAGGCCCTTTAGAAGAAACGAGTGAAGGTAATAAGTATATCTTAACTTTCTAGGATGATTTGACGAGGTGCATGGACTGTGTCGCTATACCAGATGCACAAGCGTCAACAGTAGCGAAGGAATTTTTTAATGAAATAATAACGCGCTACAGAATCCCCAAAGTACTGGTTGCAGATCAGGGGACAAACTTTACAAGCTATTTGTTCAAAAGAGTATGTAAAATGCTTAAGGTCAAGAAAATACAGACTACCGCGTACCATCAGCCAAGCAATGGAGCTTTGGAGCGCTCTCATAGGCCTTTGGTCGAGTATCTGAAAATTTTCCTTGAGTCTAACCACCATACATGGGATGAACTTGTTAGGGCAGCAATGCTCGTACGAAATAACAGCAAACATAGAGGAATTAAGCTAACGCCTATGGACTGTTTCTTCGGTTTCACCGCGGAAATTCTTAACAATTTGCAACGAGAGCCTGAACCAGTATACAACTTTGAAAACTATTACTTTAAATTAAGAAATTGTGTACAGCGAGCGTATACAATTGCGCGTAATAATTTACTACAAAATAAAGGGTACTCCAAAACCTAATATGACAAACCGGCTCGACGTTTAATTTTCGATATTGGCGACCAAGTGCTGCTAAAGAACCCAGTTAAAAAAGGAAAGTTTTCTCCTGAATGGTTAGGACCATTGAATGAAATTGAAGTATCTTCGGAAGTAAATAAGGTGATACGAATTAAAAACGGTAAACGGCGTGTACATAATAATAGACTAAAACTTTCGAAATAAGTAAAACAAACAAATATTTTTTTTTCCTCTTATTCTGTTTTTTGTTTTCTTTATCTCTAGTTAAATATACAAACAGAGAATCTGTCCTAACCGCTGAATTTTCTTAGGTATGATAATACTGCGCTTTCTAATGACACACTTACGTGGCAATGGATCACCAGTACTCCCTTCGACATAAAACTACTGGAGCCGGAAAGAGAAGTCTTGATGGAAACAATCGGAACTGGTCACTCGCATGAAAATGCCTAATTGGACAACAACCATCGATTTTATGAGGTACTGCGATGACAACCTATTAAACTTGTGCAGTTTCAAAGGTAAAAATAAAGAGCGTAGGTGCAATTTATCGGATAGTTTATTTAAAAGAAATATAATAGACGTCCAGGAATGTATTGACGTCCTTCTTAGCGCGACATCGCGAAAAACGAAGGTTATGGGGATATTGGTGGGAAAGTGAGCAAGTTTGTGTTTGGTACAATGGGTAATGACGATGCCAACAATATCTACACTCGCCTCGACTCGTTAGAAAACCAAGAAGATCAATCCATTCATCTTCTGGAAAGACAAATCACTTTAATGAAGTCAAATTTTGATTCGCTATCGTCGCCAATACTAGACTTGACAAAAGATCAGGACCATTTAATACAAGTGGTCAAGCCCACACATCCCTTTTTCTCGCGGTGTACAAAAGCAAACACCACAGGATCTGGTGACACCACAAACAATTAAAAATTGTTTTAACAAATCACGATTTTGGAAAGCATCGAAATTTCATTGGCAACACTTCAACGGATGTCGGCAGCTTTACATCAAATTGGCACTTCGACCGTGACGCCAAGAGACTTTTGTTTTGTCGATAACCATTTGCTCGTACCGTCTGTGGACGAAAATAATGCTCCAAATGAAGCCACTCACATTGAAGAGGAGATTGAAGATGATGAGATAGAAGAAGTTGAAGAAATATCGTGCGTAAAAACCTTCAAAGAAGCTCAATCTTATATTGATGGTCTCAAACAATTCGCGAGTAATAAAAATGACGGCGAAGCAGTTGAAATAATTTCTAATCTTCAAATGCATTTTGAAAATAAAACCTATTTGTCCTGTAGGAAACAAACTAACATAACTAATTTTTTTTTTCTACAAAAAGTAATTGAACTTTGATTTTTCACATTTTCTACAGAAATTTTGTTTTTTTTTTAAATTATTGCGTTGACTTTAAGTTGAACTTTTGTTGTTTCTTTAAATAAAATCTTATAAAGTTTTTTAAGTCGTTTTATTTTCCTCTTTGATACTCTGATGAACGGACACCTCCCTTTAACGGACAGTTTTCCTGGTACCGTCACTGTCCGTTTAAGGGAATGTTCACTGTAGTTCTATACACAAAGGTAAAAGTGAACTTTACATTTAAAAAGTTAATTAATATTCATATACGAATTTGAAGTGTGTTTTAAATAAAATAAATTTTGAAGCACGCATATGGTAAGAAATTGGGAACCAAATAAATGCTTCTCCTTTCCAATTTTGTTTTTAATGCATGAAGAACTCCTCGATTGCACCAATAGCATTTGGGAAGGAAACCCAAAATAAAAATTATTTTTGGTTTTTGCTATTTCCTCAACGCTTTCATAAAATTATGAATTGTGGTAAAAGTAGTGTCACTGCTCAACTTACTCATTTGATTATCCAACTAACTGTAGGTAGCTTGAAATATTTCATGAAGAGATGCTATTAAAAGAAACACGTATTGTAATAAAGTGAATTTGTATATTTAAAGTCTAATTTCCTACCTGAGTCCTCTTTGTGAGTGTTTTTTTCCAAAAAAATGTAAGGTGACAAGCACCATCAAAGAATCATCAACAGGTAATGTGCGGGCCGAAATACCAAATATTCTAGCTGCCTCGTTCAAACTAAATAGAATATGTACAAGGTATTCTCATTAAATTTTTGACAATAGACCTGTGACGTGTTTCATCCTATAATATAACGGATATACATTTCTATTAAAAAGACAGAGAGAGGAGAGAGAATATTGTGTTCTCTGTACCGTACTTTCCTATAAATTCGGATACAAATGGCGGAACGTGGTTCGTATTGAGAATATCTTGTATCTCTGTACCGTGGCTGCATTCACCGTCATATCTTTGATTCGACTGCTTCAGCAGCTTTTATTAATGCCTCTTCAGTTAATTTAGTCTGTGGCGGCACATCTATTTTTCGAGCGTAACGTCTGGGAATAGCATTACTCGTTGTAGTATAAATATTATACATAAAATAAAAAGAAATAAAAAAACTTGTAAAATATAACAATAATCAGAAAGGTATCCATCCGTATCAAAATTGCAACCCAGTGCGTGTATATCCTCTATAGGCCTCTATCCGACACCTGACCTATAGGAAAACCCCTGACATATATAAAATGGACTGCTGATACTACTGAAATTCCTTACATTATTTGACATTATTATGGGATCACTTTTCTATAGTTGTCCCTTTTTGGTTTAACTACCTTATTCCGCTGAACTACAAATAATAAGTTCTATACAAAATACACCATAGTCCAATTTCAGTTCAGTGGTTTTCCAAATGAATATATAGGATAGAAATAGATGGCAATACAATATTTGTAATCCTTTCTCTGTCCCCCATAGCTACTTTTAGGGGCAGGTAGACAAAAATTGCTTAATTTTATTTCTTTAAAAATCAAGTTTAAAAAATATTTGCTGTTGTAGGAGATAAGCTTCCAAGAAGAGAAATAAATTCGAGTGCTTCTATAATTTGTTGAACTTTTTATATGAATATTAAAGCAAAAGTAAAACTTGAAATTAAGATAATTGTCACACCCTGCCAAAAAAACTTGACCCATATGAAATAGCAAATCAGGCAGTCCATGTTATATATGTCAGTGAGGAAAACTATCCATTTTGGTTCGGATATATACCTTTTCACATTTTAATAAAACTGTCATAAAGAGAGGATAGAAAACAATTGAATACAAAAATGTGTTACATAATTCACGTAAAAAGGAAAGAAATGTTTGCTTACTTTTCACACTTGTTCTCAAATAACAGTCGAGGGCAAATTATACGTACTAATATCCATTTTCACTGGCTCTCTCTTCTTAGCTGAGTGGAGCTAGTGGAGAGAGTGAGTATGTAAGCAACGGTCAGGGCTGCCAAATTCTGCGACTTCTCGCCAATTGGGCTACTTCGAACTCAACTTTGGCGATAGAAAATTTGGGCGAGTCACCAACATTTTTTGATAGATTGCGTTATTTTCGTTAATTTTACTCAACGGTAGTTCCAAAATTCGTTATGCAGATTTATAAATCTGGTGATCCTAAACTCGTTATAAACTATAGGCCTATTTCTATATCTAACGCTCTTGCACTTATTTTTGAAAAAGTCGTTTACCATCAACTTCTATTCCAAATAAAACCATTTATCTCTGAAGAACAGCACGGTTTTTTACCGGGGCGGTCTACGATCACCAACTTATCTTTATTCACAGACAAAATCGCGTGTGCTCTCGATGAAAATACACAAATAGATTCTATCCACACTGACTTTGCTAAACCTTTTAACAAGATTAATCACAAGCAGTGACTATCGAAAATGGCACTAGTGGGATTTCAAACAGATACCATATCTTGGTTCCACTCCTATCTAACTAGCAGGGATATCAGCGTTATATTTAATGGGCTACAATCTCCCTCATTTAAGCAAATCTCCGGAGTGCCCCAAGGTACAATACTTGGACCATTGATCTTTCTCATATACATCAACGACATTCCTTCTTGTTTTATGTCTGATTGTTTATTATACGCTGATGATGCCAAGATTTTTAGAAAAATTAATAACGTGACGGATTGTGTCCATCTTCAAAAAGATATACTACGACTAGAAAAATGGTGCCACCAGAACTCTATTGAAATCAACGTAAGCAAATGTAAATGCATTTTATTTCACCGTAAAAAAGACCCCATACTCTTAGACTATACCATTCACTACACTGTTATATCACGTTATATCACGTATTGATGAGATAAAAGATTTGGGCGTGATTTTCGACCATAAGCTCCTCTTCATTACTCACATCAATTTTATTACTTCCAGATCATTTCGTTTATTAGGCTTTATCTTTCGCACCTGTAAATCGTTTAGGTCGGCATCCTCTTATATCAGTCTCTATTATTCTTTAGTAAGGAGTACTCTCGAGTATGCTAGTCAGGTTTGGAGTCCATTTTACTCTTCTTTTAGTGCTCAAATTGAGGCTGTCCAGCGTAAATTCACCAGAATTTTATTATATAAACTAGAGAATACCAATCTAGAGTATCATGAAAGATTAGCAAAATACAACTTAATCACACTAGAAAGTCGCAGAATCTACTCGGATAGTACATTTCTATATAATATTTTAAATGGTCGAGTATAATGTCACGCACTAGTCTCTAGTATTGATTTGAACGTCCCCCCGCGCAACTCAAGATCCCAGACCCTCTTCAGATTACCCACTTGCAGAACAAACATTAAAGAAAAGTCACCTATCTACAGAATTACAAAATCATACAATACAAGATTTAACACTAGTCCGCTGACATTTAAAAAATTTATTCTCCGCGAGATCGGTTATTAAAATCTTTTCTGTTTTGCATTACCCTCTTTTAACTGCTTCGCTTTACTAATTCGCTTTACTAATTTCCTAACTCCTTAGAATTTGTTGGCTTCAGCTTTCCAACTCTATTTTAGTTTTACTTTCTCTATTTGCTTTTTCTCATTTTCTAGTTTTTTCATTCACGCTCTTTAGATCATAGATTTAACTTAATTATTTTTTGTATTTTTTCTATTCTATTTTTCCTCCTCTCTCTTTTTTCACATTATGTTTTTAGTTTTATTTCTTTAGTTATTAGTCTATTTTATTATTATTTTTTTTCATTTACTTCTAAACATTATTATTACTTTATCCTCTTCTCTAAATTTATTAAAATTCGTTACCCTTCTAATTGTAAGGTAGTATATTATTGGAAATTTCTGTTTGCTATCTTTTTAACTTACAAAATAAATAAATAAATAAAATAAATAAAAAAAAATGATTACCGAATTCTTTGTGTACGTGCTCAATCAAGTTACAGTTTTTGATATAAATAATAACTGTATCACAAATTCACAGCACGTGATGAGATGCACAGCCATCCAATCAGAAATTTCAAATTCTCGCAATGACTAAAAATTATTCGCTTGCAGTAGTACTGGTATGCTGCCCGTATGCTGAAGCTTGGAAAAGTGTAACACAGAGTTTTTCACCCCCGAATGCTTCTCATCAACGAAAAGTGTAGCATAGTTGCAGCGTGTGGGCTCTGTTGCTTCTACCCCTGATTCACATATGGATCGTGATACCTAGGATAAGTGAATGGCAAGTGTAGGCGGTTTCTTGATGATCACTATCAAAGTTTTTATAACAATATATTATTTACCCCGTTCACATGCAGCGGACTGAATCCACTCCAGTCTGCTTACTTCGGAGTGGGATAATTCGCCATGTGAAAACTAACCGAACTGGAATTATCGACACCGGCGTTAGTTCGGTAATGGAATGGAATTAATCACATATGAACTCTTCAGTGGATCGAAGTGGATTCACGTTGGGATATTTTTCGGTATAATTTCATCCTTCGCTTCGAAATCCTTCGTGCTTCATACAGTATTTTAGAAATTGTAAGATAACACTTCATTCCACGATCCGTCTTTAAATATTTATAAAAATAACTTCAAATTACACTTTAAACTGCGAATTAGAACTATTCCAGTCTAGTCCAGTCCACTTCATGTGAACGGGGGATAATAGAGTGCCACATAATTGGTATTGGCGATAAATTGGGCTACTTTTAATTGAAATTGGGCGACTTTCGGCTACCGTTTTAGAAAAATATAGCGATATGTCTAAAAATGTTCTGGCAACTCTCCAAGGGTTTCGGTTTGCCGGAGGGTGTTTCGTGTCAGAGATCTGAGTTTCGGGCCAACTATCCGGCGGATGCATCTATCCTTTCTTTACCCTGTATAAAAAGAAGCATTTTCAAGTTCGATCGTTCTTTCATGAAAGTCTACGATTCGGTTGCACTAATTTTAATAAAATTATTAACAGTAGTGATCTCTTCATTTTACGGTGTGTTGCTGATTAACTCCTACATATTATTCAGCCTTTCACCAATAAAGATAATTTCTCAGCGAAATACTGTTTTGACTAACGGCCAAGCGATGGTACTGATTTTGAGATGATATTGAGAGCTATAACATATGTGTACTATATACGCGTAATGGCAATTTTAAGAACTTTACATGTACATACCTACTCAGAAAGTTATATATTTTGATTGGAATAACTATCGCAAGTGTAACTTGATAAGAAAGTCAATAGATGGAGTTGTGGAAAAATACCATGCATGTCAATAATCTTTGGTAAAGAGAGGTATGATTCTGTGAAAGTAAAATTTTCAAAATTTCTCGTGTAAACGTCGTACTTAAATATTTACGCAAAACAGGCACAACTCAAAATTGTCCAGGATTTAACAGAAACTACAAGACAACTAGATGCAAACTGTGTATCAAATAGACCATCACCAATTGTTTTGAAATTTTACACAGAGTTTGTAAAGAAACAAAAATACAAATTAAAAATGTTTTCTATATATTGCGTATTTCGCGAGTTATAGAATTTTTTAAATTTGAACAAAATGCTGTCCTGGTCTTCTTCAAGAATTCATATGCAATATATTTTTCTATTCATTTGAAAGATAAGATTTCAAGCTATCTAAGAAAAATAACGCCCTAAAAGGGAAATTAAAAATAATGATGTTATCCTTTGTCCTTGAATATCCTGGAAGTAGTACTTTTCATTTTATTAATTTTTTTTTCTACCGTATATTATCTAAAACATATCAAAAATTTCAACTTGAGATCTTAACGGGATCAAGGATTAAAAAATCATGCATACAAAAATTCATCAATCATGGATTCGCTCACAATAAATTCTTAGACTCTTGAAAATTTTATGAAAGTAAGTAAGTAATTATCTGTGAAAGTACCTATTACGAGTTAATTTAAAAGCATTCTGGAATTTTGGGAAATTTATAAATTTCCAGAAATTTCCTGAGTCATAATAATAAAGATGAGAAATGGTCATAAATTTTGTGACACTGAAGTCCTTTCGGATGGAGTGCTATGGTTAAATATAGGAAAGAATTGATTTATTTCTTGGAATTGAAATCGACCATATTTCTTCAGAATTCGTGTGCATTATTGGTGGCTGTAGACGGTTCGAACAAATTCTGTCTGCCGTCGTATTGCGTGATGAGCTGGGTGGGTGGAGGTAAACATTAATGCAAGACGTACTTCTTTTAATAGTAAGATAAGCAAGCAAAATTACAAACTGTAGCGAAATTTATTTGCATGGTTACAAATCACACATTTAGGGTAATATCGCCTAAGCGGCTATCACTAATCGCCACAACCAATTTAGATTTTGCATTTTTTCGTTTCTGTATTTAAGAAAATTGCAAATTTAAAAAAAAATGGTCGCGAAAGATATTGTTTTGCACATCAAAAATGTTTTAAATCTGATAGAGTATTTTATTGAAGTAAAAATTTCATTGAAAATAACAGTAGGAAGATTATATTGTAAATTTTTTGTAAGTTTCAGACGTACAAGATTTATAAATACGTTTTTGGGGAAAGGAAAGTCTAGAAACAGGAATCCATAAATTCGTTGGAGTGGTCTTTTTCGAAGCTCTTTGGAAATAGATATGTATTCCATTTTCACAAATTGACTGTTACAGTTTGCCATTTTTGCCATAAAAACTAGTGGGGAGCGTACGTGTGGTATTACAGTGATTGCTTTGGTAACATTTAAATTTCAATAAGCTATCTCCCTCACAATATCTGTAAAAAATGCATGCCATCATAATGTAAATCCTCCTTTACGTGAATCTTGAGAACGCGTTGACCAGAATACGGCACGGGGATAGTGAAGAAAATTTAATTCGCTCGCGAACGAGTTGAAGAGTTCAAGTTTTATTTCGCACCCTTCAGAATCAAACAATCTAGCAAGACGGTAGACAGCCACTAATAATGCGCACGAATTCTGAAGAAATATGGTCGATTTCAATTCTAAGAAATAAGTACGTGGGAAGAGAAGACCTTGAATTACAGATCGAAAACTTCCAGTGGAATGTCACCTCCAATAATAACATTGCTATAGCGATGCGCAATACGTAAAATATAATTAGAAAGTTTTTCTGCACATTCATCAACAAAATAACCAGAAGGACGATATACAGCACATAATACACACCTCTCCAGACCCATCTCAACCTCCACACATAAATACTTGATAGCTCCACTCCAGGAAAATTCGATAATTTTAGATTTAAAAGAATCTTTCAAATAAATGACAACGCCACCACCCCTCTGGCCTTTGCACTCATTGCGTAGAATATTGAAACCAGGTATGGAAACAAAGGATGAAAGAAAGTCTCACTGCCGAATCTCTTCCATTTTATTACAAAGCCTTCTAGCATTAATCGTGGCTATAATTCAACGGTGGCCAAACGGCGGCTCGCGAGCCACATGCGGCTCTTTTTGAGTTTTATTGCGGCTCAATTAAAAAAATTCATAAATACTTTCAACTAGGTTTTGAGCATGTAAAAATAAAATTTAATAAAATAAATAAATAACAAAAATAAATATTAATTCGATTTAATTAGTATTAGTAGCATTGGGCATGTTAGCAAAATCCTTCATAAAAATGCCTGCAACAAATGAACAAGTTGCTATTGTCAAAAATAAGTTCTATGATTGGTTTGGATTTCCTACTGTTCTTGAGATTGTTGATGGGACTCTTATTCCAATTTCTTCTCCTGGTGGCAATAACGCAGAAAGCAAAATACAAATTCAAATCAAACTGTCCACGTCGCGTCCCTGTCATTTGATATACCGAAAATGTCCGAAAGTAATGCCACATAAGCAAAAAATACATGGATTTACACGAGTTGGTGTTTACGTCCAAAAAAAGCGGGATTATTCTCGGATAGGAATAATCTTTACACGGGAAATAGGATTATCCTCGTTGGTGTTTACGGCCCTAAGTGAATATTTGATCGAGATATATCGAAAGAGTTCTAAATAATATTTAAACAATTAAAAATATATTGATCTTGAATTTGATGTTGAACAATGCACGCCGATGATGACCTTGCACTGATCACGCCACTTCGCTTCCGAATACAATTTGCGAGGGAAACCAATATTAGCGCACATCGCTTTGTTTTGTTCTTTTATGGCCGGACAGACTATAACTGTACCAAAGTATAAATAAGAATAAGTAGAGACAGAGAGACAAAATTTCTGTCAAATAAAATTCCCCGAATCCATCATGAGATTCCCCCACTTAATCTATTTCGAGCAAACCAATGTAAACAGATGAACGTGCTGTTCAAATATCATGGGATTACACCAACAAACATTAGAATTCCTGATAAAAACATTGGGACAATTCCCTTAATGTTTCAGAAAAACCACAATTAGCAATTCTTATTCGCCTCGTTTTAGAAAATGCAGTAACGAAAGAGGAGTTGTTAGATTTAATTGCTTTGAAAGATACGACTCGTCGTGGAATCGATATAAAAGAAGCTGTTGATATTGCACTCCAACAGAAAAATGTTCCAAAAACTAAATTAGTCAGTGTTGCGACTGATGGGGTAACAGTTGGACAGAACATGGGATTAATTGGCCTTTTAAAAAAAGATGCAAGTATACCTAATTTTATACCCATTCATTGTATTCTGCATCGCGAACATCTCTTTGCAAAATATTTTAGCTTTGAAAATGTATTTACTCCTGTTATAAAAATTGTAAATTTTGTAGGGATAAATGCAAAAAATCATCGTCATTTCCGTAATTTCATTAATGATATTGACGAACCATGGGCAGATTTATCTCTGTATTGTATTGTAAGATGGTTATCCACATATAACGTTTTAAACAAATTTGTTAACCTATTTGATCTTATAATCGAATTTCTTAATATAAAAATTCAATCATATCCACAATTAAAAGATAACGAATGGATACACGACTTAATGTTTTTCACCGATACAATGGAACATTTGAGTAATTTAAATTTAAAAATGCAAGGAAAAAATAAAAACATTGCAGAATTAAGCCAAATTATTTACAGTTTCAAAACCAAATTACAACTATTTCGAAAAGATATAAGCGAAAAACTTTTAATCACTTTCCGCGTTTACAAAAAGCTGCATTAGAATACAAACCCAAAGTATGATACAAAATTAGGCAACATTTTGGAAGATTTTGAGGAACAATTTGCAGATTTTAATGCATTAAAACCACCTATCGCATTTTTAATAAATCCATTTGAAGTTGATAGAATTTCGAATGGATTTCCGATTTCTAAAACATTACTACATGAAATAGCGGACAGAGAAATGGAATTAATAGAAATGCGAGAAGATGTAGGACTGAAAATGTATCATAAATCTGCAACTTTAGTTAACGAATTTTGGAATGCCGTACCGTCAGAAAAATACAACCACTTAAAAAATGTTGCATATCGATTATTGTCAATTATCGGAATAACATGCAGTGTTGAATCACTGCATTCAATAATGAAATATATTAAATCTAAATATCGGTCCCAATTAACAAACGAACATTTACAGCAACTAATAAGAAGTGCAATTACCAATTATGAGCCTAATATTAAAGAAATGGTTTCTGACTTTCACATACATAAACTTGGTACAAGCAAACAATAATTCTATGTAAGTGAATATAATTATGTATTACATATGTAGGTATTAAGATTTATATATATTTTTTTGTAAGAAAAAAATAATAAATAAATTAATAAATATGACTCTTGAATTTTTGATAAAATTTGTTCCGTATAATGAGAGGGAAACAGAAAGTACAATTTACTGGATGTCATTTTTCTACGTTTTTTGAAGCAGCGAATTTTTTTCCGATTTGGCTCTTAAAAATTTTCGATTTTTCAATACGGCTCTAAGTATCACCAAGTGTGGCCACCAGTATATGCATTCCCGGAGAGCGCTTATAACAAATATTTATTAGTGATCTCACTCTGTTCAATTCACAAAAAGTATTAGTTAATGAACTTCTTTGTGTGCCTTATTCCAGGAAGTCTTTTATTTTAGCTGGTGAGCCTTTTCTGTTTTGGACATTACTTCTTCTGCTAGGTGCCTTTTTGTAAGGCCGCAGATGGGATCGAGTCCGGTAAATGGAGATTCTGCTGCTTTAGTATCTATGTATACATAAGTAAGATGTGTAATATGTATGTAGGTGCCGTGCATCTGTAAAAATACATATTGTTGCGGTCGTGGCCTTAGCTCGTTATTTAAAATACAATATTTCATATATCATTCACAAGTTCTTCCTTTATTTACCTATACTATTTACTTTTATAACATTCACAAACAATTATCAAATCAACTCTTTAGTTTTCGCCAGTACTATACTTCTAATTATCGCAATCTAAATAGTTTACTTCGTTCATTTCACTATCTGAAATAAGACCCGCCTCCTGGCGGCGAGAAGCGCTATATTTATACTCCATAAAATGTCCTAGAACCTTACCGAATATTCCGTTCCCGAAACATCAATACTCCGAGCCTAAAGATGTCGCGTGCCCTCTCTGTGATACGATTCTCCGAAAGTTATTTATATCCGTACCACTGACCTATAACAATGGGCTGAGCGCATTATTAATTTCCTATAGGAAAGAATGGCCCAAGTTTTATAGTATTCTCTTTCGCGTTATGGCGTTGAATATCGCTTACTGAACGTTTTCTTATGCGATTTGATGATTTTATGCTGGCTGTAGATGCAATCACGGCAGAAAGAATAAGGTAAAGATATAGCGTTTACCCAGGGAATATAGAAGACAATGTATTCCCATTAAAATGTTGACACATTGCAGCTGATAGCCTGTGACGTAATTCGGTAACTAATGTGTATACATATTTATAGGAAAGACAGAGAGAGAAGAAAGAGTATTGTGTTCTCTGTATCTTGCTTTCCTATACATTTTCACGATATTTCGTAAAAAATGGCGGAACATGGTTCGTAATGGGAATACCTTGGTGTTTAACATGATCCGTCTCTCTTGCCCATACGCAGGATTCAGGTAAAAATAGAGTTTTGAAAATTAAAGTCGGAATGAGTTTAATTTCTTATAAGAGTGCTTATAAACGATTAAAGTACCACTTGAACACAAGAAAGATATTTTTTTTAAATTTAATTCGATTTTCGGGTGTAAAATTTCTTCTTATTGGTTGAGTACTTAGTTCGTCATTCCACGCAAAGCATGTAGATGTCGCTTGTCCTTTTTCTATTACACGTAACAATATGCATATATGTGTTCTAGTGATGCTTTTTTCCGGCAGCCGATTGAGAAACAAGCCAAACTGATGAGATTTATTTTTGGTAGCTGCATCGAAAAAATTCAATTTTTCATTAATTTGTAAATTGCAGTCTTTTAATTTTATTTGTCAATTTTCAGACTTCTCAGAGCACTTAAAACTCCTTGGATATCCAAAGAATTTTCCTCTGCAATCATTGTACAGCACATACGGCAGCTTGAATAGTTTTAAAATAGTAGCAAACATTTTGCAATGGTTGGCAAACCGCTTAGAGCCAGGAGCTATATTACCTGGTGGTACAACATCTGAATCAGATCGGGTTCTTTTAATTCGATCGGCAACAGAATTCTTTGTTACAAAATCGGGAATAAAATTGAATCCGCGAAAATTATATGCAAGTTCAGCAGCTACAGCAAAAGAGCTCCAAAAAATAACAAGTTTATTAATAACAACGCCAGATGGAGAGGAAAATGGAGATGAAGATAGTTTTAAGAGCTTGGTAACAATCGATTTGGGAGATAAAATTGAAGAATTAAGGCGCGCCAGAGAACTTTCTTCCGAACTCACTAAACGCGGAGCAACACTATATGATTTGCTGTCAAAGGAGTTACTAAATAAGGTAATAATTTGGAAATTTTATTATTTCATCGCCCAATATTATAGGAATCATATTTGTCAATAATTTACAGGAAGCGAGAATGCTTCAGTCATCTCCTCCTATGGAACTATCATCAATCGAAAGAGCTCTCAAGAACGCCATTTCTTCAACGCAAATAAAACTTCAGGCTGCTAAAACTCAGCTTGAGGTTTCACGTGTTGAAAAGAACGCATTATACTCCAAACTTCAAAGGAAAAAAGGAGAGTTAGATCGTTCTAAGCAGCGACTTGAAGCCCTATCAAAGATACGTCCAGCTTACGTTGAAGAGTTCGAATTGTTAGAAAATGAGCTGCGTGACCTCTTTCAGGCATATTTTACTCGAATACAATGTCGTGATGCTCTGAAGGCTCAGTTGGCATCACGCACGAAAAATCCTACACCGATTGCTACTCCAACAACGAAACCTTCTGAATCGTCGATGCCATTTATTCCAGAAGGATTGATCGATGACGATGATGAAGAAGATGATGACATAGATGATGATGATAACATAGAAAAAATACCTGGTTTAAAGGAGAATGAGAATTTAGGAAGAGATAACGAAAGAGCCATACAAGTCAAAGATTCGACCAGAGTTCGGCCAACGACTGGACGTTTTAAACCTAGAACTGGAACAACAGTTGGTCGACATAAAATCATTGGAAGTATGCTGGGCGATAATGAAGAAGATGCTCTTGATAGCACTTTAGGAAGTGGCGAGTCTGAGAGTGAAATTGATATTGGTGGAGCTGAATGTAAGCGTGTATTTTGTTCGGGTGGTAATTATTGGTTATATGTTTGTATGCAAATATTGCTTTTTTTCTAGATGATCTACACTCGGATGATGATCTAAGCTTGTCCAAGCTAACAGGTGATGTACCAAGTAAGGCAGGAAACAAGCATGATCACAGTGACGAGGACTTTTAATTTTTGTAATGTTTGTTTGATATATTCTTAGAATATTAAAACGAACCGTTAATAAATGTTCTTAAATACACATTAGTTTTATTTTACTGCTACTTTTGAAAAAAATTAATAATAGCTTTCACGCGATTTTTGTTTGCTTATTTGCTATGCAGGCTGTTGTCGTACACAAATAAGGAAAAAGTTGTCCCGGAGAAGGATGAAGAAAATAAGAAGGTAGAGAAGTAGGAAGACGGGACTATCCTTCCCATTTTATATCGAGGCTAGAAAAAATGTACTCTTCCGGAAATGTGCTTTTGCACATATTCCTTGGGACCCTAAAAGATATCGTCCTATAGGTCGAACATTTTGTTTAGGTAAATACACTAGTCTCCGGACACTTAAGACATTTTCTTACTTTTTTAAACCTTGAATTCACTATGTATGCAAAATATAAGGTGTTCGTGTTGGGTAAATGAATAGGACGGAGTCAGTGAGTTCCTTCGAGCTTTCTGATCACACTTTTTCTGTTGACCACCCTTCCATTTCCTAAAATCACTCATTCGCCGTAAATTTACGTGTGAAAATTATTTTGTTTTCAAAGTAGCCACTTAAATGCTTATACTAAGTCCTTTCAAGGATATTGGTGGACTAAATTTAAGAATTTGTTCCAAATAAGTCCTCTGATTTTTTTTAACGATATCAAGCATATTACAATTGATGGTCAAATGCTTCAGTTATCAAGCCGTAAAGTTGAACTCTTGACGGAAATTTCATTCTAATTGGCTGAATTATCCCGTAAAATTTGATCACCAAGGACATACATTTTTTTAAGAAAATGTGTCAACAGCAGTCCATAACTCTTCATGTCACCTTTAAATCTGGAGTCACCCAATCTATCAACAGCCTGGAAAAATTTGTATGTTCAGTTTAAAATATATTCTCGAGCAACAGGTGTCGTAAGTTTACCAAATGATAAAAAAGTAGCCATCTTACTACACTGCATGGACTCTGAAGCTATGCACGTGTTTAATTCATTTGATACAGACGTGGACACCATCGAATACCAGGCGTTTGTTATAAAGTTCTAAAATTATTTCACGCCGAAGGTCAACATAGCAATAGAGAGGGATATATTTTTACCAGAATCCGGCAAACTAAGGAATCCATTGAAGATTATATTACCGCATTAAAAAATCTAAGTTTGTCATGTGAATTCGGAAACTTATGCGAAAATCTCACGCGTGATATTTTTGTTTGTGGCATACAATGCTTATTTGCAAAAAAGCACCATGAATCGTCGTCATAGCTCGAATATACAACCAACAAAACAACAGTGGCAGCATTATGATCAAAATAATTGACAACAATCAAACAAAACGCAAACAGTCGATATACAAAATCGAGTACACAACGAATAATCTGCCCTAATTGTCGACAAATATTATACCTATATTATATTATTATAAATAAAATACTTGTTAACGGCCAACTTGATGCCGGCGCGGTAACTAACATCATGAGCTTAAAAGAATACAACAAACTTTGGACTTATCAAAAATACAACAATCCTCAACGAAGATTATCACCTTTAGCGGAGAACTATTGCCAGTGGAAGGTGTTTTTACAATAACAAGAAATTTAGAATAAAACAAGTAAAAAGCTATGATCACCGATCTACGCAAGTTTGATTTTTGAAGTGGTTTTTCGCATATATTTCTAGAACGGTTCGTCGGACAGAAAAAATGATTATCAGAAATTTTATAGGATTTCGTATTCTGAAGAAGTTTTTAGTACAATAAAATGTCTAGGACTGCTCGTTCTCACAGTATATGTAAAAAACCCAAATTTTTATATGGCAACACCAAGAACGAGTTGCCCGATTTAGTCCATTTTTGAAATTTTATTTGCTATTATTATGAAAACACCATGTACCATTTCAGCTCTGTATGTCGATGCGTTCTCAGGTAATGTCCAAATATATAGTGGAAAACGAAATTTTTATATGGCAACCCCACGAAGGAGTTGCCCGATTTGTTTCATTTTCGAACTTAATTTTACTTTTTTTTTCTAAGTCTGTCTACAAAATTTCAGCTCTCTACGACGGACAGACGGACGGACAGATGGACGGAAAATGCAAAAATCAAAATAACTTTTAATATTATGCGTGGGTGTCCAATCCATTTTGCTCTACGATCATTATTTCGAGGTGTTACAAACGGAATGACAAACTTAGTATACCCTATAGATTTCATCTACGGTATAATAAAAAAATTAAGTGCCAAAAAATGTTTGAACTAAAAACTTGTGTGGATATGAACCTCATCTGGTGAGTCGGTGAAGTGAAATCAAATAGTGTCAATAACGGATTTAATTTTATTTATAATTCCTTTTTAGATATCTTCAGTGATGTATTTAATGGAATAGGATACCTTAAGGACAAGTGTCATTTGGAGATCTCCTATTATAAGACCACCTCCAAAAACACCATTTAGTCTCTTAGAACTACTGAAAGCGGAAATCAAACGTCTGGAATCGAACAAGATTATTATAAAATAAAATGAACCAACAGATTGGGTAAGTTCTATTGTAATAGTAAAAAAACGCATGGGAAATATTCAACCTTGTTTAGATCCACGGAATTTAAATAAAATGATAAAACGATCATATTGTCAGTTTCCACGAGTCGACGATGTGATGGCACGATTAAGTCAAGCTGTAGTTTTCAGTTCTCTGGATGCCACGTCTGGCTTCTGGGCAATTCCGTTAGACGAACACTTATCAAAACTTTGTACTTTTATCACACCCTTCGGGACATTTAGGTTCTTGAGATTGCCGTTCGTTATAACAGCATCTCCAGAAATCTTCCATGCCACCACAGTCGTTCGTTTATTTAGTGACATTACCAATGTAATTATATAATTTGGATGATTTTTTATTCTATGGACGAAGCCAAGAAGAACACGATTGGACACTTGAACTCATTCTGAAACGTGCAAGCCGTGCAACTATCCAGCCAATATAATATCTCGAATTCCGCTGTTAACCTAATGAAAAGTTTTCTTACCCAGGGAGCTCAAAAAGTAACTCTTGATCTCCATTATCTCACCTGTGGAGCTCCACAGGGATCTATCCTAGGTCCGCTGTGTTTCAGTCTGTACATTAATGACTTATCTTCGGTAATCCGTGATGCTAAAATACATATGTATGCCGATGATGTCAAAATTTTACTTTCTCGTCCTATCGGTCTCATCGAAGACTGTGTGGCCCGCGTTAATGATGACTTGAGTGGAGTACATAAACGGGCTTTAAACAACAATCTCAATCTAAATCCTGCCAAGTC